>JANZLY010000005.1:28555926-28566728 GCA_026770305.1 Erythroxylum gonoclados | reverse complement strand
CTATGATGTGAGGAAGTCGAGTGCTAATTCTGATCATCATGGGGTATCGAATGTGTTTGAAAAATTTGTGGTTTTGCAATCTATATGAAATTTTGTCTGTGCATTAAAGTTTGAAAGCTACACGTAGCATATTTTGTTAGTGATGCATATCATATAAAGAAAGTTTTAGTAAAAACACTCGATCACAACAAAGAGTATCGAATTTGGAGATTTGGTAAGATGCGATGATGTTTCACAGTCGAAATTAAGATACACTTTGATGCAGCATCTCAGACTGATTTTGTACGCATAGAGACAATTAAAGTCTCATGAGTTAAATGTTGGAGACATGAACATTTGTTGAAATGACACGGATTTTATATTCAGATAACGAAACTTGAGGTACTTATTGAATTTGGAAGAATTGAAACAGAGGCTGAGCTAATGAATAGTGTACAAGTGAGGTTGTAGCTGATGTATTGAAAACACAAATTTGGATATTGAGGTTATAAAAACCTAGTGCAATAATAAGCATCGAATGTTGAGTGAATAAGGAACAAAATGAAGTGTTATTCATTGCATTGATTTTTAAGATCAGTTAGCAAAGCCTAAATTGAGGGTTCATAAATGAGGCTGACAATGCATTCGGACTAATGGAAACTGGGAAACGGAGAGGTAATTGAGGAACCACCTTCCTGATCCATCGAATATGAATTTCGAGGACGAAATTTATTAGGGGGGAGAATTGTAACATCCCGTCCCCATATTAAGAGGTAGGAACCGAGCTTTCAGTCTATGTGAGCGTTAATAGGACTCATATCAAAAGGGAGACATGTAGGAGGTTGGAAAGGAAAACGGCTCGGCCAGCCCAGCGCGCGTCTGATGCGCGAGGTCAACCGATCGATAAGAGGCCGACCGATTGACAAGAGGCCGACTGATCGGCAAGGGCCGACCGATCGACAAGAGTCCGACCGATCGGTAAAGGCCGACCGATCGATAAGAGGCCGACCGAATGGCAAGGGCCGATCGATTTATACGATGTAGACCGATCGACTTTAAGTAAGTGGACTAAAATAAGGCCGATCGAGTTCTAGTGAGAGGATCAGTTGGAAAAGTCTGAACAGGTTTCAGTGTTTTGGCCATAACGGTTTTGATATAAAGTAGGGAATTGTTGGACTTGGAGTGAAAAGTTACGAGGTTTCGAGGGTTAGTTCAGGTGAGCTGATCGACCAGCCACCTTGTGTAGACTTCTTGACCCCTTTATTTGAGACCGAGCTTGTGTGTAGATCGATCTTTATCTGTCCATCGGTACCCAGTTTGTGAAATGTGGTGTTCGGGGTCAAAGAAGGTTTGAGCCAAAGAGCACACAGCTCGGCCAAAGAGCGTACAGCTCGGCCAATGAGCGTACGGCTCGGCCAAAGAGCGTACTGCTCAACCAAAGGGCGTACTGCTCGGCCAACGGGCATACAGCTCGGCCAAAGGGCGCACCGATCGGCCAAAGCATGCACTGCTCGGCCAATTGGCCGAGTGCTCGCATGAGCGCATCGCTCGTTCTGTGAGACCGATCGGGAAAGATTGTTCTAATCAAAGTGAGCAGACCAAAGAGCGTACATCTCGGCCAAAGAGCGTACGGCTCGGTCAAAGAGCGTACTGCTCGGCTAAAGAGCGTACTGCTCAACCAAAGGGCGTACTGCTCGACCAACGGGAGTACAACTCGGCCAAAGGGGGCCCCGATCGGCCAAAGCGCGCACTACTCGGCCAATTGGCCGAGTGCTCGCATAAGCGCATCGCTCGTTCTGTGAGACCGATCGGGAAAGATTGTTCTAATCAAAGTGAGCAGACCGGTTGAACAGGTATGAATATGTTTCAGGTTATCTTAAGCTATGGAGCTCCGATTGATCTGATTCTGGTAAATCGGCCGAGTAGCTGAGGCCGAGCAGATGAGGCCAAGCAGCTGAGGCCGAGCAGCCTCGGTTGCAAAATATCTTCAGTATCAGGGTCCAGAACATGGAAAAAGTTGCTTTATGGAAAACTCTGGAAGGGGACAGGTGGCGACTAAGTTAGCCAGGTGTCCCAGTTCTAAAGTGGAGTTTTTAATATCTTGGAAAGATAAGTCGGGAGGGAAGCCTTATTCCTTCCTCTCGAAGTCTCTTCACTGAGTATGTTTCAGCACAGAGTTTTTCATCAAAACAAACTCCACCGGAGCTTGTGGTCTGCAGGAAAGCTAAGGCTTTATGCGCAGCGGAAGCACGAGCTTACTTGGAGCGTCCTGTGAGTAGACCGAGATGGTCTCCTTTCCTTGGTTCCTTCGTTTCATGTTATATAAATGCATTACTGAAACGTGTACATGTTCCGTATGTGCCACTGACTGTGAAAGTGATGTGTGGATCGGCTAGTGACCGATCAATGTGTTTGGCAATTATGTTCCGTATGTGCTACTGACTGTGCAAGTGATGTGTAGATCGGCTAATGACCGATCACTGTGATTGTAAAATATGTTCAGTATGTGCAGTGATGCGTGGATCGGCTAGTGACCGATTATATCACGCTGATTGTGAAATATGTTCAGTATGTGCACTTGCATATAACTGAAATTGTGAGTACCTAGATGGCCTCACTCAATATTTGTCTGTTATTACTGAAAGTGGACTGAATTGTGGAATGTGGAATGAATTGATTGTACTGTTTCCGAACACTCTGATTTGGACTGTGGATTGTGATATTGAATTGTACTTTGAATGTAAATTTGGTAAACGATGTGTTACTTAACATGTTTGTTGAATGCCGAACTACGGTCCGACGATATATGAGATTGGGAATGGGAATGAGGAAAGCCTGCCATTAAAACAAGAGAAATGATGATTAGCCGATCCTCGACATTTACTCAAGCTAAATGATTTTCTTGGACAATAAGCTGCAGATACCGCAATAGCTTTTGGATCCTTGAAATATTCATGCAATGACATTCCCAGATCTTGTTGCTGCTGGGAAGCAGCATCTCGCTGATTTATAGCATGAGATTGAACATGTTCAACTTGCTGTTGCTGCTGCTGCTGTCGTAACTGAGCAAGCTCTGGCTGTTGCCCTTGATAATGGGCATGCATAGGAGAAATTTGTTGCTGCTGCAATGTTTGCAATTGATGTACTTGAATTTGAACAGAACTTGGCATTGGTACTCCTTCCAAATGCTGAGCTGATTGTATAGGTGGCCAAAGATGTTGAGCTGGCTGTGGAAGGCGCTGAAGTGGAGGTTGAAGAGGTTGCAGTTGATGCATAGGCTGAGGCATTGAAAGACTTTGCAGGATACCAGGACTGTCACCTTGCTGCTGAATTGAAGTGCTTCCATAAGGAGTCACAGGGACTGTAGCAGGTCTACTGTTGACCAAAGGTGGCATTAGAGGAGGTGGCAAATAAGAAGGTAGACCAGTACCTGATGAAGAAAGATTTCCATGGCGCGCATCAATTAAAGGTGAACTAGAGGACTGTGAAAGTTCGGCTGCTCCAATATTGTAAGATGAAGATAGGGAAGATGAAGCCTTCAATGTTGGTATATTGTAAGGACTAGAAGAAAAGGGAGGTGGTGTGGGAGGAAGTGGTGGATGAGGCCCAGATGGTACACTAGGAGAAGAGATGGGAGTTCTCGAGTACTTGGAATCTGGTACAGAATGGGAAGCTAAAGATGCAGCATTGCTGCCAAATGTAGATAGGTAATCTGAGTGGGCCTGCAAAAGAGTAAAAAGATAAAAGCAAGGTGAATACAAGGATAAGCCATAAACAAGTATACCAAGGATTTTTTTCTAACCTGGAAACCCATAGGATGAGGCGGCTGCCCCTCAATCAAATTAATGAAGGGAGATGATTGACTTGGTCCTGAATCAGGCGTTTGAGGTATTACAGTTGATATAGTTGATGGAGGCGGCATTGGAGGCAATGGTGGTTGATTTGGGGGAAGCTTTTGGTCATACAGTATTCGAGATCCTGAAGCATGTTGTGGGCTGTTTTTTATGCATAAACTATGTGCACTCATCCTAGAATCTACAGGTAAGTGAACAGATGATACTCCAGTATTATTATAAAGAGAAGCAGGAAAACCTGAAGTACTAGCAGCTTGAGCAGAATCAAACCCAGGGGATGTCTTAACTGGACCAACATTCTTTGCCTCGTCAGATTGCTCAAAAAATTTCTTATCTGAAGAGACACTTGGTTCTCGTGTCAATGGCATTTCAGGGCGGGAAACCGACATTCTTGAAGAGAACTCAGTTGCAGTATTTTCATCCATGTCAGATGCTAATGGTGTACCTAAGCGAGGAAAAGGACCACTTCCATTTGCATCACTCTCCGTCTCTTCAACAATGGAGTGGGGAGAACTTTGCTCAACCATGACCGGGGCAGGCTGTAGGAGATTATCATCAGGCTGAGGAAATGGTAGTTTGTCATCTGATTCAGACCCATCGCCATCAAAAACTATATCTATTCCTTGAAGATCATTATCAAGGTCTGTTTTTAATGGCTTTGACTTACCAACCTTCTCCTTATCTACATCATTCATGGGAATGGAATTCTTCATTTGCAATGATGGGTCCCCAACTACACCTGCAATAGGATTCTGGCGTTCTCTTTGTCTGGCCATGAATTCATCCACATGAATTGAGGGCGGCCTACCACCAGTAGACCCTACCCTCTGAACTGCTATAACATTGGAATTGGTATCAACGCTTCTTTCTCTAGCAACATAGTCATCAACATGCATGGACGGAGGCCTGCTGGTATTTGGCTTCCGCTGCCTAAAAGTATCCCTTCTGGTTGGACCAGAGGAGGTTGTAGATAAGCCAAGTCCCCGAGAAAATACATTTTGCCCAACTGTCTCAGCCATTGAGTTCTCTCCCTTACCACGTTTTCCAGGACCATCTAGAGATGAAAGCTTCCTTTTTATAGGAATATTTGGTGACAATCTATCAGGCAGTGTTTCTGGACACTCCCACGAGAATTTTTCTGAAAGGTCTCCAAGGTAGAGAGAGTCATCGGCCTTGTCGATACTAGCATCAATCATCTGATGTATTTGTGAAGAAACCATAGAATTGCTTGGTGGCAAAAGAATGTCCTTGCCACAAGAAATATCATCCAGCTCAACTGAACCGGTTGGAATGCCCTTGCCACAAGAAATATCATCCAGCTCAACTGAACTGGTTGGCTTTTGTAACAACAGCAACAATGACCTAGCAGACTCTGACGCCTGTCAATAATAAAGCTAGCAATGTATCAACACCACAAAAAGGGAGGAGAATGCAACCAACATCACATTTCTTATCTCTTTACCTTAAATAGAATGTTTGAAGTATAGGTGGTATTCAGATCTTCATCATCAGTGACCTTAGAACTCAAAAAAGCAATCATTTCTTTTATTGAACTAAGACTTCCTGAAGAGCCACCTGTACCTTCTGCTTCCATACCATCATAAATCCCAAATAGACATTTGATTGCACCCACTGCATCCAAGTTTAAACTAATAAAAAAAGAAAAAGAAATCGGTTAAACTAGTTAAATATTTGCAGCACAAAGTTAGGAGTTCAAGTGTTGATGGGAAACAATTTGAAGCCAATGTAGATACCAGCTATCGAGAAAGCCCAGCCAGGTTATCCAGAGAGCAGACACAAGGGACAGCATAAGACGGTATGCAATGTATTTCCAATCTAAAACAACCTTTTGTTTAAGAAAAAATAATCCTAGATTCTCCAATGTAAAAGATTTCAGCCAACACAAATTTTCCAAGTGGTAAGCATTATTATTATTTCTTTCACCATATAACAGAGGGTATGCCTTTAGTCACGGCTCATTTCTTCCTTTGATAGAAAAGCAGAACAATGCCTTCAAGACCAGTTCACAAGTCATAATTGATAAGCATTCTAATCCTCCTAAAGTAAAGGACACAGGAATCTCTGAACTTAAACAGAGTACAGTATGCTAAAATGCCTGTCACTCTTCTGTTTTACAATTCTCTTGCTCGTCTACTATAACATTCCCTTGCAAAAGTATACACAAACTTCATTTGAAGACATTCAGTCAAAGTTTCTCTTGAAGTAAATTTCTGTATTCAATGAGTGTTACATTGAAGATAGTATTAAGCTATATGAAATATGACATCAAATACTGTACCATAAGAATGAAAAAGCGGGAATAAAGACAAGATGAAGCACTTACTACCCAGGTTCTGCAAAAACCTACAGACACACCAGTAGGGATAGGTAATATGATGATTTGCCATCAAGAAGTCAGCTATAGAAAATGTCAACAGAAAAATAGATCCAATAAATTAAGCCAAGTTCAGTGTGCTTGAATCATGATTTCCATATTTCAGTGCTCTCGAATATTATTATATTTTATTTTTTCATAATTGTTTTGATAGTGATCTTATTCAAAATCTGCTTGTGATTTCTTCAGTGAACTTAAATTTTTTCATAGTTTTCTTCCTAATCTATAGGCATTTCCTTCTCCATAATAGATTCTTATGGCAAAACATTTCTCAGCCAAAATTCTTAACTTTTTTCATAGATTTCTTCCTAATCTATAGGCATTTTCTTCTCCATAATAGATTCTTATGGCAAAACATTTCTCAGCCAAAATTCCTTCCACAAGGCCATTTCACATTGTAGTGTACTTGCATCAGAATATACATCCCATCAGTCTCAAGACAATTGGGAAAAGAAATATATGTCTCAATTTACTTTTACATCACACAGCATTATCCAGCCTAATCACCAACCATCATAAAATATATAGCTTAAATCTTTAGAAGGATGGTATACCCTAGAGAACTCTTATGCATAGATTTACAAATTTTACAACACAACATGAAAATAATTGTGACTGATACCAAACAGAAATGAAGACAAAGTTTACATCCCTCAAGCAAAGTTAACAACCTTAAAATTTGAACAGAAGCATAAATTTTCTGTTGAACATACTCCAGTCTATTTTTTATTGACTAGCACTGCCACATATAAAATGGAAAAATTTTACCTTTTCCAATTACTAATATCCTCTGTAGTCAACAAATGAAACAAGAGTTAATATTACAAAAAGAATAGTTGGCTCACCTTTTACCATCCACGCAAAAGGACAAAGAGCCCACAGATAATATATGAATGGCCTCAATTGCAAAAGCTGACAAACTATCATTAGAATGAACTGTACTCATCAACTTTCTCCAGCAAAATAGTAAAGGAGGACGCTTTCGCCATTCAAAATCATCAAGATAATTCCCATCCTTTTCATATCCTTGTTCTGATTCAAAATCATTATTACTGGAGTTTGAATGGCATAAAATATCCACCAAGGAACTTCGACCTTCATTACAGGAACTAAACTCCTT
This sequence comes from Erythroxylum gonoclados, assembly GCA_026770305.1. Lineage (NCBI taxonomy): Eukaryota > Viridiplantae > Streptophyta > Magnoliopsida > Malpighiales > Erythroxylaceae > Erythroxylum > Erythroxylum gonoclados. The sequence continues at coordinate 28,559,380 of JANZLY010000005.1, read as the reverse complement.
GAAAGATGCAAGACAATAAAGCAATTCCTTTCCCACTGGTAGGACCTGAAAAGTAACAGAAGCCTTCTTATCACCATATGAGCAAGTAGATTCAAATTCAGAAGAGAAAAGGTAAAATTCATAGCTGTAGGTGCAGATCAGTTGTGCTCATACGGTATTTCTTGTGGATTATATTTTCTCATTTTTCTGAGGCTTTTGAGCAGGTTAAAGCAGCATATATACATGAAAAGAAAAAGAATCCTTTACTTGGATTGACCATACAACCTAAAACATACCTGAACTCTTTAGAGCTAAACCCAGATAGATTGGCAGCAGTTGTCAAGGCATCCCTCCACCTTGGAATCTTGTTTGCGTTCTTGGGATTTTGCTGGTGTTTAACAAAAGCTGCAGCAACACCATCGGATTGTTTCCTTAAATGGGATGGATCTACCTCGTAAAAGATAGGTATGACAATCTGTCCATAGGTTCGGTGACACTCGATGATCTCTGCAAGCTCATCAAGGCACCAACTGGAAGATGCGTAGTCTTTTGAGAAAACAAGGACAACAACAGTAGAATTTTGGATTGCTTGGGGAAGTGACCGAGCAATTTCTTCTCCTCTGTTGAGTTCCTCGTCGTCAAAAAAGGTTTCGAGATACTTTTGGCCCAAAGCAGAATAGAGATGGCTGGTGAAATTGCGACGAGTGTCTTCACCCCTGAAGTTCAAGAAGACATCGTACTTTAATGGATGAGTGGCAGAAGAAGAAGAAGAAGACATTATTGCTGCACTTGTGAGGGAGAGCTTTGCCGCCTATATGGTCCTGCCCGGCTCGAATCCGGATTTAGTCGGTTATTTGGTGTAAACCATCCGGCCATTTTGCCTTGGATGGGTTATCCCGGATTTTGGTGAAATGAGCTTTCCCTGTAACTTCTCAATGCCACCAAGGCATTCAATCCGGATACGAAGTCTCCTCTGTTCTTTGAAGCAGTGACCTCTTAATTTCATTCAACTTCTTCTATCTTCACCGTGGACACTGGAGTAGGAAAGCTGAATGTGTGACATAATTCATCCTGATCTTCTTGGGTGTACAGTGGAATGATCCCACACTTTTTAATTATATAGTTAGACAAGCTGAACTTAAAAAAGGCTACATCCTCTTCAAAGTTAACATGTCTACATATCCATGTACGAAGCTTTTTACTGATGAAGACTAACATATGTTCTTTATCTGCTCTGTGAGGTGGAGTATATATTGTAAATAAGGAGGAGAAATGGTGACTGTCTTCAAAATAGCAATCATATATAAGATCGCAAATTCCTCCATCATCGTACTCCGCATTATCATGGCACAGATAGAAAGCAAATCCCAGAAAAAGATGATTAAACCAATGAAAAGGAAGGTGGATTTGAATGGAATCACCTATGCTTTGATAGTTGACCCACTTTGGTATTCTACTTCCTAGATAGATCATGTCAAACTACGCCTGAACAGAAGAAATTTCTATTCTAATTAATGATTATGAAAACCAAGAGAAAGAAAGAGAGAAAGACAAAGAGTTATGTACCAATGATTTCTGCATTTGAGTTGTACAATTCCTCAACAGTGCATTTACTACTGCCTGACATTCATCTTCATCCAACTTTAAGCAACAGTTAAAATCCTTGTCAACTGTTATACTGTGGTCATAACATGTAGTTTCGGACTAACTTGAGCGCCAATCCTAACATGATCTTTAGTTTCCTGACGTGGAACCAGTGCTTGTATGATTGAGGGCAAGTCCTACAGTGTATATGATATTGAATATGCGTGTCGTAGGCTTTATGTTTGGGAACTTGCCAAGGGTTGACGGAGCAATGATTATTTTGTTACGGTTAGGGATGATATTGGATGCTTCTTTTTAATATAATGTTTTTGCTTACTGGTGTAAGACATGTCCTTCTCAATGAACATCGAAATGGAGTAAAGTTGCGACAATTTAAAATAAAATATAAGAAAATATAGCAGCTGCTGAGAAACTACGTTGATAATTAAGTCTTTTTGTCAAACAGTATTTTTTCTTATGTGACCCCTTTGTTTGAGGAAGTCTAGCACTTGTTTACGTTCGATTATAGGCAGTGGAAGAATTGGGCGTATTGTGATGGCTGCTGCAGCAAAGCACCTAACACCAGTTGTGTTGGAGCTAGGAGGTAAATGCCCAGTTGTTGTTGATTCGGGAATTGACTTACAGGTACGTATCTTCTGTCGAATCTTCTATTATGAAGCCAAATTGTTGGTATGTTCATGCAATTAATGCTGTCAACAATCTAAGCTTAGTTTCATCTATGCATCTGTCTTGCTTAAAAAATCTGTCTTGCATGTCCAAGGTAACAGCCAGGCGCATAATTAGTGGCAAGTGGGGGTGTAACAATGGACAAGCGTGCATTTCTCCTGACTATATTCTAACGACAAAAGAATTCGCTCCAAAACTGGTAATGCAATGCGCCAATAGAATCCTAGTAGTCTCCCTGCCTTCGCTGCGTCCGTGTTTGTGTCAATTATGCTTTTCTCTTATTCCTTCATTCTGCAGTTGGATAATCTGAAAGAAGAAATTGAGAGATTTTACGGGAAAAAACCATTGGAATCAAAAGATTTGTCTCGAATTGTAAATTCTAATCATTTTGATCGAGTGGCAAAGTTGCTGGATGATGTTAAGGTTTCCGGTAAAATTGTCTATGGTGGTGAAAGAGATAAAGAAAAACTGTGAGTTATGTTGTCTTTCCTTTCAGATCATTAAGTTAGCTTACCTGGATGCAATGGATATTCATGTACAGAGCTCTTTCTTTTTCCATTGACAGGAGGATTGCTCCTACCATCTTGTTAGATGTTCCTGAGGACTCTCTGATAATGAATGAGGAGATATTTGGCCCTTTGCTTCCGATTATCACAGTAAGAACTAAGATTCAAGTGAAAAATATGGTCCTATATGATGTTTATTTTGATACATTGTGAAATGGACAAATTATTGAAGCTGCACAATAATGTGTGAGTGATTTGATGGCATATTTAATTTAGACAAGAAATTACTTTCAACTCAAACAAATAAGCTGGGAAGTTAATATTTAACAGATTTTCCATGTAAGACCGAAGGAGCAGCGATTTTTAACTGAAGATGATCTACTAATTTGAATAAAACAGGGACTGCAATTCAATAGTTCAACCGCGGAATATTGATGTGATTTCCCTTGTTCTTTGGAATAGGTCAACAAAATTGAGGATAGCTTTGATGTGATCAATTTAGGGACCAAGCCACTTGCAGCGTATTTATTTACTCAAAACAAGAAGCTTAAGGAAGAGTTTGTGATGTCTGTCTCTGCAGGGGGTTTGGTTGTCAATGACACTACTATCCATGTAATAAGTTTTGGAGGATGTAGAGAATAATTTGTAACAATTTACTTTGGATAATTTGTAAGTTTTAATATTTTAATTATTATAAA
>JANZLY010000005.1:28430561-28441812 GCA_026770305.1 Erythroxylum gonoclados | reverse complement strand
GGTACCATGCTTTTATTTATCGGTCCAACCGATAAAATGAAACCGTGCCACGGCTCTAAGCCAAAAGAGAACAAATACACTATTTGTTGAAAACAATATCATTTCTCAAAATATGTAATAAAATATCAGTTTCAAAACAATGTCGTGTTGGAGTTATGTAAATATAGGCAAGTAAGTCAAGTAGAAAACTAACTTCTAGTAGGTACTGAAATAAAACTACTCCTTAAAAGAATGGTAGAGAACTATCGTCTTTCCCCTCCTATTCATGCCTTACTTCTTCTAATTCATGTAGAGTTGGAGCTTTTATTATATAATTCTTCACTCTTTGTAGCCACATTTTTTAAAAAACTGTTTAATTAAGTTTTTGCTTTATCCCTTATATAAAATTCCTTTTACTTAAATATAATAATACTAAATCTCTAATAGTTTGGATTGGTAAAACATGTACAATCTCTTTATTTATTTATATACTTGGATGTACGATTGTCTGCTAGTTTTTAAGTAGAAAACTAGGAAATTGGATGATGATGACCTGCATGGCTTTCTTGAATTGTGTTGATATAAAGAATTAGTAGGGTTGAGTGTGTTTGTGCATTTATGAATATGATTATGTAGATATATCTTTTCTTTCTTTACACACGTATGCTGTTGACCACTTACAAGAAACTAAGGGTAACTAATTTAATTTGACTTTTTATTGGTAGGTTGCTACTAAAGCATCTGAGATGCATCCAAAAGATCCTGAATTTCCTGAGTATGGTGTTGAGGATATGACAAGGCTGGCATATTTGCATGAGCCCGGGGTCCTTCAGAATCTTAAGCGTAGATATGATGGAAATGAAATATATGTAAGTTTGAATGTCTTGAAAATGCATCTCTTTCTAGTGTATTCCTGAATGAATTTAGATTTAAGCTGCGGGGCACTATATAAAAGTGTAGGTAAACCATTACAGTAATTTAAAATCTTATCACTAGCGAACTTTGATTTGCTGCGTTTGACAGTGCAATCTGATCCTAATGCAAAAGAAATTAGCTTTTTACTTGAATTCTTTTGAATTTTACATGTATGGTGCTAATTTACATGTATGGTGCTAAACTAATTTGATGATTCCAGACTTACACAGGGAATATACTGATTGCCGTGAACCCTTTCCGAAGAATTCCTAATTTATATGACAAAGATGTAATGGGACAGTACAAAGGGGTACCGATTGGTGAGCTGAGTCCTCATCCATTTGCAGTTGCAGACTCAGCATATAGGTAAATCTAGCATTGCCTCTTCAAACTACTTGTTGCTTTTGGATTGCTTTCCTAATTTGGAGTTTGTGCTTGCAGACAGATGATTAGTGAGGGAACAAGCCAGTCGATTTTGGTTAGTGGGGAAAGTGGAGCTGGTAAAACTGAGAGCACAAAAATGCTTATGTGCTACTTGGCATTTATGGGGGGTAGGGCTGGTGCTGAGGGACGTTCTGTGGAGCAGCAAGTTTTAGAGGTATGTTTAAAGTTACATTGATGTTTTCTTTAATGATTGATCAAATCTCTTTTTCAGTTTTTGATTTTTCCTTTCTTTGTGCAGTCCAATCCTGTTTTGGAAGCATTTGGCAATGCCAAAACGGTGAGAAACAATAATTCAAGGTAAAGACCCTGAAGCACCTCATTTGAAATGATTGCTTCTATTCTATATAAACACTAGTATGTATTCTGTCCATTTCTTTTTGCTAAGTCTCTCTTATCTTCAATCAAATGAGTTGCAAATGCAGTCGTTTTGGCAAGTTTGTGGAGATTCAATTTGATCAAATGGGACGAATTTCAGGAGCTGCCATTAGAACTTATCTACTGGAAAGATCTCGTGTTTGCCAGGTGTCTGATCCAGAGAGAAATTATCATTGTTTTTATATGCTTTGTGCTGCACCTCAAGAGGTATGATATCCCTTATGTTCCTCTATTTTTCACAATGGAGATTTTGGGTTCTGTTTGGAGGATAATTATATATTTTGGAATTTTTTTCTTGAGTCAATTTAGCATACTTTTACACTATGACAATTTTTTTGGGATAAAATGTTTATTGATTTGAATATCATTAGATCTCTAAATTTGTGTTCAGACTTTTGATTTCTATTACTATAATAGAGACTACTAAGTCATCAACAGGAAAGCCAAGATGACTTAATATTTAGAGATATAATCAAATAAAAGAGAGTTTAATTTTGGTGATTCCCCTGAGATACAATGTTGATCTTGGCACCCATTTAGCCTTGTTAAGGAAGCATAGGTTTTTTAATGGCAAAGTAGCAACTTATGTTTAGTTTATCAGTAATTATATCATTCCAAGTTCAGATTCATGTGAAATCCTTCAGAAGAATTATCTGAATGTTGTTTCATCCTTTATTTTCTTACTACAAACCTTTTCCATGTGATGGACAGTACCCTTAAATTCTTGCATTTGCTTTCTTAACTAATGCAATAATCTAAATACAGGTGTTGATATATCATATTTGGCTTAAACCAAATATGCAAACTTTTAAGCTTTTAATTGTAAACTCTGGTTGTTTTTGAATATTTGTTCATTTCATATGGTAATATTCCTGTGATGGTATTGAAATCATACCCTTTGGGATTTTATTTAACAAAATAGGTATTTTATTTAGTGTTTTCTAATATATTGTTTGGTCTCTAACAATTTCATTCTCCAAATTAGTCGTGCACGATAACTTTTCATTTATGTTCTCCCTAGGAAAGATTTTTTTTTTATATCAAAAATTAAACATCAATATTGTTTTATTTCGGTCAAATTCTTCTCTTTGAAGATGGTTTTTCTTTGGCTAGCAATTATCAAGAGTTATTAACCAAGTTGTCCAACTTAGAAGTTTTACTTCACATCATATAAATATTTAATATTGTAATAAAAAGTAAATCTCCAAAATGATTTTGGTATCTCTTGTATTCTCAAGTCATCAGATACAGCGTTGTGTATTTTGAACTTTCCAGTTTTTCGCAAACTGCTCAGTGTAAATGTATATTTGTTTAGTCTAAAGTCTCATATCTTCATTATTGTCCAATGCTTGTTACTAGGATGTTGAAAAATATAGACTGGGAGATCCAAGAATGTTTCATTATCTTAATCAAACAAGTTGCTATGAACTTGATGGAGTAGATGACTCTAAGGACTATCTGGCAACTAGGAGAGCAATGGATGTTGTGGGAATTAATGCTGATGAACAAGTACTCACTCTATTTGGATAGTCTTATTATATGGAGATTATTGATGAGAAGATAGTTAACATAAATATCCTTTTGAAGGATGCTATATTCCGTGTTGTGGCGGCTGTACTCCATCTAGGCAATGTTGAATTTGCAAAGGGAGAAGAAATGGATTCTTCTGAACCAAAGGACGATAAATCACGGTTCCATCTTATGACAGCTGCAGAACTTCTCATGTATTTTTGTGTAGACCAAATATAAATATAATATCTTGGTTACCTAGGGGATTTATGTAATCATCTTCTGGCAAAATTTTCAGGTGTGATGAGAAGTCTTTGGAAGACTCATTATGCAAACGGGTTATTGTTACTCGTGATGAAAGCATAACCAAATGGCTTGATCCATCTGCTGCTGCTGTAAATAGAGATGCTTTGGCAAAAATAGTTTATTCAAGGTTATTTGACTGGTATGCAAATGCTCCACAAAACAATTTAATATCTTGATAATATACTTTGAAATTTCTTTTTTTTAATACCTTAAATACCCGATGCTGCAGGCTTGTTAACAAGATAAATAACAGTATTGGTCAAGATCCTGATTCAAAATCCTTAATTGGGGTTCTGGACATATATGGATTCGAGAGTTTCAAGACAAACAGGTGCTTAACCGGTATGCTTTTGTATTTTCCAGAGGTTCATTTCTTGCAGAGAACTGCAGGAAAAACCTAGTGTTTCTTATGATGGTTATCCTTTAACCAAACTTTGTGTTGTAGAGTTGGAATTTATGCAATACATTTTCTTAAACTTCTCAAAAGACATGCTTTTATGATATCAGCTCATTCGTTCCCTGGGTCTAGATGTTTACTATATGGACTTTGTTCATGACAGTTTTGAACAGTTCTGCATCAACTTGACCAATGAAAAGCTGCAACAACATTTTAACCAGGTCTCTGCAATGATTAGATTCCTGAATCCCCTAATTGCTTCAATCATTGAAGTCTAACGTAACAAATTTCTCACAGCATGTTTTCAAGATGGAGCAAGAAGAATATACAAAAGAGGAAATTGATTGGAGTTATATAGAGTTTGTTGACAATCAGGATGTTCTTGATCTAATTGAAAAGGTGATTCCATTCTTTGTTAAGTACTAGGTTTGGCTTTTAAAGTGACATCTTATGGTAGATTCGTAATCCAATATAGATTTTCCTTACTCTTCTTTGGTATAAATCTGTGGCATTTAGTTTCATTACTGTTATATTAAACAAAATTTCAGATTCTAATTAGTGTTTCATTTAAATTTCAGAAACCTGGTGGCATCATTGCTCTTCTTGATGAGGCTTGGTATGTATTCTAAAACACTAAATTTTTGCCCTATTTTCCTCTTGATATATCTTGTCATTGACGTACTTCCATCTGTCATTTCTAGCATGTTTCCTAGATCAACAAATGAGACATTTGCCCAGAAGCTTTATCAGACTTTTAAAGATCATCAGCGCTTTAGCAAGCCAAAGTTGGCCCGTAGTGACTTCACAATCTGTCATTATGCCGGTGAAGTAAGCCTTTTTTATGATTTTAGTTGATTTAACAATGTTCAAACTTCCTTTATTTTCATCTACTAATGCAAATTCAAACAAACTGCTTAATCCTCAGCGCAAGGTTATTTTGTGATCATAGGTAACATACCAAACTGAGCACTTTCTAGACAAGAACAAAGATTATGTTGTTGCTGAGCATCAAGCTCTCCTCAGCGAGTCCAAGTGCTCATTTGTTTCAGGGTTGTTCCCTCCATTACCAGAGGATTCTGCTAAATCATCCAAGTTTTCTTCCATAGGTTCTCGGTTCAAGGTACACATCTTTGGATTGTTCAAAGTTATTTTCCATATACCAATGATAACTAGAAAACTTTGTACAGCAACAACTTTGTGCATTGCTTGAAACACTGAGTGCCACAGAGCCACACTACATGCGCTGTGTAAAGCCAAACAATGTTCTCAAGCCCTACATATTTGAAAATACTAATGTTCTACAACAACTGCGATGTGGGGTAATACAAATTATTTTTCAATTTTTTCTTATTTTATCTTTTTATACTTTTCCCATCTTTTTCCTTTATTTTTTGCTCAGGGAGTGATGGAAGCTATTCGGATCAGCTGTGCTGGATATCCTACCAGAAAGACATTTGACGAGTTCGTTAGTCGTTTTAGCATTCTTGCACCTGACGCCCTTGATGATAGGTATATTTGCTAAATTTTGACGATGTTCACATAATCTTTTTTTTTTTGTTTGGTTCTTTAGATTTCATAATTAGTTTTACATGTTCCTGTCATGTTTTTTCTTCTATAGCAATGGTGCTCGGGCAGTTTGTAAGAGGCTTGTAGATAAGGTCAACCTTAACGGTTACCAGGTAATTTATCTCAAATATGTACTTATTTTAGTTTGACTGTTTAATTATCTCATACAGGATGAATTATATTTCTGGGTATGCATGTACAGGAATGACAACTACCGTTTAGGTATTGAATGGACCGTAACCATTGTTGGAAACATATTCTGATGTAGTATCATTAGGCCAATACTATTTATCTCATTGCATTGTAAGGAAAAATCCTAGTGATCCATTTATTTGCAGATAGGAAACACAAAAGTGTTTCTAAGAGCTGGTCAGATGGCAGAACTAGATGCTCGTCGTAGTGAGGTGTTAGGAAGATCAGCAAGGGTTATCCAACGGAAAGTTCGTTCATACTTTTGTCGCAAGCACTTTCTCTTGTTACAGGAGTCTGCCATTGCTATACAAACTTTGATTAGAGGTTTGTACAGGTTTTGTATACCAACTGACCAACCATTCTGAAAAATGTACACACTTACTTTATTTGATCTAATTACAGGCCAAATAGCGTGCCATCGATATGAATGCCTGAGGAGAAAAACTGCTTCTCTGCGGATACAGAAACATTCTCGTAGGTTTCTTGCAAGGAAAGCTTACAAGATGCTGTGTTCTTGTGCTGTTGCCATCCAGACAAGTATGCGTCGAGTGGCTGCTCGTGATGAGCTTCATTTCAGAAAACAGACACAAGCTGCCATTATTCTTCAGGTGATATTTATGATTCCTTGCTTTTAGACTATACCACTGCAATGCTGTTTTCTTCCTTAATTATAAAGCGATAAACGAGGGATAACTACAGCAAAAAGATTACCTTCCTTTTTTTTTTGAATTGTCTCACTAGCCTGTGATGAATAAACGATATGAGTGTTGACTTTCTATGGTTGGTATTGAATTAAACAGTAAGTATGTGTTGGCGCCACATGATCCTGGATCAAATTTCATTTTTCTATCGGATTAAAGAATTTAACACGGATACCCAACCAACCGTTGAACCAGATTCTCATCTTCAGTTGTGTTATATACGATGGGTTAAATATTGAATGTTCCTAGTATGGTATACGTGAAATTTTTATCTGGGCTTTTGCTATTGCAGAGTCATTTCAGAGAGCACTTAGCACGTCTTCATTACCTGAGGTTAAGGAAGGCGACAACTACCATGCAATGTATCGTGAGAGGAATACTGGCACGCGAAGAACTAAGGAAACTTAAAATGGTTGGCTTCTCTCTATGCATTTTTTATTTCCATAATTTTGATATTAACACAACAAGTAGTGACTTTTTCTGGATATTTGAGCTTCTCTAATTCTTCTTCCTTCCTTTTTTTCACTTCTGCATTATAGAATTGATGCATTTTCTTTTTGTTATTTACCATTTAATCTTCTCTTGACGATCTTAGGTCTTACAGCTAGTGAAGCTGATTTAAAGGAAATTGGTTCTTATAAACTTCCATTTGATAGATTCTTGAAGTGTCCTGCTTCTGGGTTAAGTAATTAATTAATGCTTTGTCTCCTTGGTCATTGCGGTTTCTGCATATTTCCTCTGTTTTTTTTTTTTTTTGTTATTAAGAATACGTACGTGAACAAGAACTGAATAATAGCTCTACAAGTGTGATCTTCCTTCTCTTTCATAATAGACATGCAGCCGATGACTTTAGTTAAGTGTAGTTTTCTTTAAGATTCTATGTTCCAAAATTTCAAAAATAATTAATCCTGTGTTTTTCTGCGTGCTGAACCAACTTGTACTTGTCAATATGTATCAATTAATTCCTTAAAACTTCTGCAGGCTGCTAAGGAGACTGGTGCCCTTCAAGCTGCTAAAAGTATGCTGGAAAAGCAAGTTGAAGAACTCACTTGCCATCTAGAGCTTGAGAAACGAATGAGGGTGGGAATGTTTGTGTTGAATAAATAAACCACAATATCTCCACATATCTTCTCTCGTCATTAAAATATTTGAGAGATGCTCATAGAACCTAAATATCTTAATGATTGATTGTTCTTCCTACTAGGTGATCACCACAAGTAATACAAATGTTCAACTGACATTTGTTTGTTCCATTGACAAGAACATATATTGATTTGATAGGCTCGAATGTTAGCTATACAAAATTTTTGGCATGATCATTCAGATTATCGTAATTAATTCTTCCATTGAATGCAGGCTGAGATTGAGGAAACCAAAAACCAGGAAAATGCAAAACTTCATTCTGCTTTGCAAGAGATTGAAGTTAAATTACAAGAAACCAACAGTTTGCTTATGAAGGAAAGGGAAGCTGCAAAAAAAGCATCTGAACAAGTTCCAGTCATACAAGAGGTTGCAATTAATGAGAATGAATTGGTTAACAAACTTACTGCAAGTGTCAGTGAATTGATTAACAAACCTACTGAAAGTGACAGTGAATTGGTTAACAAGCTTAATGCTGAAAACGAAATGCTCAAGGTAAGGATTGAAATTTCTGTCTTTGCCAAGGAATCTTAGGATCTAAGATGCTTGAATGGTACTGTGCAGGGTATGGTAAGTTCATTGGAAAAGAAGATTGATGAAACAGAGAAAAAATTTGAACGGACACATAAGCTTAGTGAAGAGAGGTTACAGCAGGCTATGGATGCAGAGTCAAAAATAATCGAGTTGAAGACAGCCATGCAGAGGTAATGCAGAATGCCACGTCTGTTAATGTCTCAAATTTTTTGAATGTCAATAAAGGTTCAGTACTTGACCTGATTGATTAACTGGAGACCAAGGTATATCTGTAACTGGATCTGTACTTTTTTTTTTTTTTGGACAGGCTTGAAGAGAAACTATCTGATATGGAAGCTGAGGACCAGGTCTTGAGGCAGCAAGCATTGTTGAATTCTCCTAAGAAAACATCTGAGCAGTTGTCATCACAGGTAACATTGGAATGTTTTGGTAATTTCTTCACCTTTTTGGTGTACTTTTTGTGTTTTCAGAACCTTACAAATTCGTTTCACTTTTCTGATTGGGCACAGCCTGTGTAAAATGGTCATCTTGTAAGTGAAAAATTACAACTACGCAAAAATAGTTCAACATAAAATGCATTCATCTTTCTTTGAGTATTTGGTTCCCATACTATCGATGTTCCTTACAGGGGGATTCTTCGCCATCAAAGAAATTTGGTACAGATTCAATGAGAAAGTCACAGAATGAAAGGCTACATGTATGTTCTTAGAGGCGAGAAGCAGAAAAGATGGTTCTATTTAATGTACTTCTTGTTCTTGGTGCAGTTTTTATGGTTATTTCTTTTGCTTGTGGTGTAGGCAAATGTAGATACCCTATTAACTTGTTTGGAGCAAAATCTTGGCTTCAATAATGGAAAGCCAGTAGCAGCTTTTACCATATACAGATGCCTTGCTCATTGGAAATATTTTGAAGCGGAGAGAACTAGCGTATTTGACAAGCTTATTCAGTTGATTGGTTCTGCAATAGAGGTGTCTTGATTTTGACTACTAAATCAATTTTTCTTTAGGAATTGTCATGATCAGTATTGTCTAAACTATCCTTACACACAATAAATTGTTTAAGGTGTGTAAAGAGTAATTTAAGTAATATTAGTCATGATGAATATGCAAATCACCAATTCCGTCAATCAAATATTCACACTAGTGAGCTACTGTCGAATTTTTTTAACTCCTTTGTTCTTACATATGTTTAACATACTGTGTATTCTATTCATTCTCTTTCTGCAGAACCAAGATAATAATGATCATATGGCTTATTGGTTGTCTAATGCCTCAATATTGCTGGTTTTACTTCAACGAACTTTAAAAAGTAGCGGCGGTGGAAGTCAACAAGCAGCTGTTCCAACAACATTCTTTAGCAGGATGGCGCAAGTATGATTTTGTTTTGCTCAAAATCCATTATTTAAAAAAAAAAGAAAGAACACCTGATTCAGCTCGATTTATATACATGGATTTTAAGGTAATAAATGGTTCTTCTGAGCTAATACATTACACAGAGTTTTCGTGGGTCCCCTTCTTCTGCGAACCTAAAAGTTGGTAAAGATATAGCGCGTCAAGTTGAGGCTAAGTATCCAGCTTTACTTTTCAAGCAGCAACTTACAGCATATGTGGAAAAGATATTTGGAATTGTTCGAGACAATTCAAAGAAAGAGCTATCACCATTGGTTGCTATTTGTGTACAGGTACAATAAAACTTCTATCTGCTGTTGTTGTAGTTTAATCAACGTTTGATAAAAATGAAATTATCCAATATGCATGGTTTACTTCAAATTGTTTGAGAATAGGAATATGCATGTTAATTTAACTGCATTTTCCTTTTAATACATAAATTGAGCTCTCTTTTTTTTTTCTTTTTTGCATAGCTTAACCATCCATCCTATCATGTGTAAATGCAAATTACCTTATTACTAGACCATGTGATTTGTCTTATGTTTTCCTCCTTTTTTAATGTATTCAGGCACCTAAGGCGTCAAATGAAAGTGATCTAGCTACTTGTTGGCCCAACATTATAAATAGCCTCGATCTGCTGCTTTCCACATTGAAAACTAATTCTGTATGGAGTTTCACCCTTTCAAAAAATTTATTAACGTTTGGGGACATCTAGTGATAGTACTTTATTTAACTTAAGTTTTGTTAATGATGACATGGCTAACTACTTTTTTGTACAACTACTCTATCTATCGGGATACAAACAATTGCTTACTTTGTGCCAGGTGCCTCCGGTTCTGGTTCGGAATATCTTTTGTCAAATTTTCATATATCTCAATATACATTTGTTTAATAGGTAAATTTCTATTGATGTCATTGAGTTATGTTATCAATACCTTAAATGCCTAACATCACATGACGGTATGTGCCATTGCAGCATTCTTCTTCATCGAGAGTGTTGCGTATTCACCAATGGGAAAATTTTGAAGGCAGGGTTGGTTGAATTAGAACAATGGTGTGGCAATGCTAAGGATGAGGTATCTGTTTAATTAATTTGTCAACAATGAAATGTTAAGATAGATCGTGATATTTCCAGTTTTGAATACAATGTCATCAAGTTCTGTAATTATTGTTTATGAACTATAATCCTTAGAAGTGAAGCACATGAAATTGCATTAGAGATATTGAGGTAACACTAAGAAATTATGCCTATTATCCATTAATTAAACGCATTTAAAGCAGCTTTATATATACGATTGTAAGTCATGCTCATATTTATATAACTATTGTTTCATTTTCTGGTATTTGTACCCTTCAGTAACTGTTTGCGAAGAAGGAATCTGTTAACTTAGGAGAAGAAGAAACTAATTTTCTCATTTCAATATGAACAAAAGACAAAATAGTCTCACTTAATACTTTGACCCTAGGCTGTACATAATTTAACACATGAGATTTGACTCCTATCAATCTCATAAAATCTGTTATCTCCTGAAAATTAGGAGATATTTATTCTATCTTAAAATAGAATGAAGATCATAGGCTATATATGGAATTCCTAGTTGTACAAAGAAGAATCTTCTATCAATGGAAGAAAATATTTTTGAACTTCGACATATAGAGTCGAGTCATATATATACATGTATATCACTACAAATTAGGAATTATAATTCCTATAATGATTAGGCCTATAATTTGTATCTATAATATATAACATCTATAACCTGTAACAATCCTAAGGGGCAAGCCCTGGAGTAACTAGTAAGGTT
>JANZLY010000005.1:27982570-27993630 GCA_026770305.1 Erythroxylum gonoclados | reverse complement strand
CACCTTAATAAAATATTCAAATGATTCTGTTAAGTGTTTAATACCGACTTGACACTTAAAAATTAGTTTTTTATTAAAATAAGTGGATCTTTTGTATTACATCAAGACTAACATAGCAAAAATGAGATCCATTGTTTTTAAAATATTAATTTATTAATTTATTTATAAATGTAGACTTTCTTCTTTTATTTAATTTATTTATAAGTTTCTCTCTCCCCTCCTTTCGTTTATCTCTCACACACACATACACACGTATAAAACTTTATACGTTTATGTGTTTGTGTTTTCACACAAACACAGCCTTTCACTCAATTTTCCAAGCATAAAAGAAAAGAAATGACAATGACAATGTCGTCCATGCTAATCCACATTTCAGGTAACTTAACACTTAATATAATGGTTTAAACATTTTAATATTTTTCAAATAATAGGGTTAGAATTATTAAATATTTAGACGAAAAAATTAAATTTGAAAAAAAAGTAATAGGCTCGAATTTTTTAGGGTGCAATTTGAGTTTGGTTAAATCTGACTAATGACACTCAAGTTTAAACTCGACTAAGTTTTAGCTTTTCAAAACTTGCAAGGATCTAAATCACCCACATTCTATCTCACTGTCCATTCCGTCGTAAGATCACGTCATTGCCTAGTCTTTAATGTGTCAGATCCATATCATAATAGGTGTCCATCACGTGGGGGTTAAATGGAAAGTGTAGGAAATTATGCGAGGAAACGAAGCAGATATGGAAGTTCAAGGACACCAGGTATCTTCTATTCTCTTGTTCTAGGATTTTTGTTCAGTTAGATTCTGAACTTTCTAGGGATTTTTCAGTACTTCTTTTAGAACGCATTTATGAACTACTCATTAAAGAGGAAGCATGGACCAACTCCGTGCAGCAAGGGAAGGAAGGGTGACAGAGAAAAATGGATTGGCGAAAATAACCTGACTTTTTTGACCTCACGTCTACTCTGATCGCAAGATGTTGATTTTGCAGGCAGCTCTGATTGGGATGATGGAAGATGGGATTGGGAAGAAACACCTCGCAGGGATAGTTACTATAACAGCAGTAGACGCCATCAACCTTCACCATCCCCAATGCTTATTGGAGCGTCACCTGATGCACGATTAGTTTCCCCATGGTTGGGTGGCCAAACACCTCATTCTTCGGGTATTTCAATTTTCTTTTATCTTTCTTGTCATTTCATGTTTTAGGTTATGCATCCTGTCTCATGTTTACAACTTTTACATTTAAAAAATGTAGGTTATGCTGCTTCTCCTTGGGATCACGTTGCTCCATCTCCTGTTCCTATTCGTGCATCTGGATCTTCTGCAAAGTCTTCTAGCTCTGGGGTGTGTCAGTGGTCCAATCATCTTTCCTTTTCTACAGCAAGTTCCCAAACAGTGGAGGTAAATTTTGGTTGACTAAAACCAATTTCCTTGTCTTTAATTATTCTCTCAGAAAATGAATGGTGTTCGCAATATGATAACAGAGTTATATTCTGTTCTTATCTGATTTGTCGCACAGGATGAAGAAGCTGATAAAACTCATTCATCTCAGCAACATAATCTTGAAATATGTGAAAGCATGCGGATTCAAATGGAATATGATTCTGATCGAGCCTGGTAATTTTTCCACCGAAGACTCATCTGATATTTGACTTTTTATGTCGGCCGCCTTCATGATCATTGATCCTTGTGAGAACACATGCCATATCTTAACGCTAAATTTCTTGATTGAATTCCATTTGATAGGTATGACAGAGAAGAAGGCAATACTTTGTTTGATGCTGATAGCTCGTCATTTTTTCTGGGTGATGAGGCTTCATTAAAAAAAAAAGAGGCAGAGTTGGCCAAAAGATTGGTATGTGAAATACTTTTACTAATCTTTTCCCTGTCTCATTTTGTGTCAGACTTTAGATGTTGTGCCTGTATCTTGATTTGTAGTATATAATAAGAACAATGATTTACAACTCCTATGCACTTAGAGCTTGTTATTAGTATTCAATATGATGGATCCAAAGAGCCTCCATTTTCATGCTAATCTTTGCTAATACTAGTAATGAACTGATATAACGCGGTTGGCATTACGAATTGAGAAGTCATGATTTTGCCTCATGCATTTTGAAAGTATTCAATCCAGTGGAGAAAGTTTAGGATATAATAGGAAATACTTTGCAAGTTCATTGTTGAATATAAACCAGACAAGTGCTGCTTGTGTAAATTGTTTTATTTTTCATTGTCTCGATTTACTTTCATCGGACATATTTGCTAATTTTCGAATTCATAACGCAGGTTCGAAGAGATGGCACAAGAATGTCACTTGCTCAAAGCGAAAAGTTGTCTCAACTTACTGCTGATAATGCACAATGGGAAGATAGGCAACTTCTGAGATCTGGAGCTGTTAGAGGTACTGAGGTCCAGACTGAGTTTGATGATGAAGATGAGTGAAAAGTTATTCTTCTTGTACATGGTAAGAGAACTTTATGACAAGCCTTGGATTTAATTTATTAATGGAGGACAAATCATTTTACTCTCTGTGTGAACCATTCACATTTCTCCTTTGGTAGATACAAAACCCCCTTTCCTTGATGGAAGAGTTGTGTTCACCAAACAAGCTGAGCCAGTAATGCCTATAAAAGATCCCACGTCAGACATGGCTATTATTTCACGCAAAGGATCAGCTCTGGTCAGGGAAGTTCATGAAAAGCAAAGTATGAATAAGTCCCGCCAGCGCTTTTGGGAGCTTGCTGGCTCAAAACTTGGTGATATACTTGGTGTTGAGAAAACAACTGATCAGGTATAATACTTAAATATCCTATCAAACAATAAATTTGCAAATTTGTTTGTGGATATAACTAAAATTTCTTTTTTCTTTACATTGTGATCCTAGATTGATGCAGATACTGCTGCAGTAGGTGATGAAGGTGAAGTAGATTTCAAGCAAGATGCAGAATTTGCACAGCATATGAAGAAAGGAGAAGCTGTTAGTGATTTTGCAATGTCAAAATCCCTAGCAGAGCAACGGCAATATCTGCCCATATTTTCAGTACGAGATGAATTACTACAGGTTTGAGAAAGCCCTTTTCTTGTATTGATTCTCTGTTCTCTTTTTTTATAGCTTTTCTTACTAGTGAAATTTGCTACTTCTGACTGGTTCTTCAGCTTTTTCTGATTCTGGGAAACGGAATTTCATATAATTGGCCCATTAGCCATTTCTTACAGTTTGATTTTACTTTCTTTTTTTAGTTGCCAACTGTTATTTTCACTTTGTAGTGTATACACCTTTTGGCTAACTATCTTATTGTCTTTTCTGAATGTGCATTGGATAGATAATTCGTGAAAACCAGGTGGTTGTCGTGGTTGGAGAAACTGGTTCTGGGAAGACAACCCAACTGACACAGGTTTCTACAGTGTTTATTTCCCTTATAGAATTCTATTGTTACTTTGGAGAACTAAAGTGTATGTGTTATTACCAACTGAAATACTGAATCGCAAGTGCAATCTTGTTTACAGTATCTTCATGAAGATGGGTATACAAAAATGGGTATGGTGGGTTGCACCCAACCAAGGCGTGTGGCAGCTATGAGTGTTGCAAAAAGAGTTAGTGAAGAGATGGAGACTGAATTGGGGGATAAGGTTGGCTATGCCATTCGTTTTGAAGATGTGACTGGACCAAATACCATAATTAAGGTATGGTAAATTGTTGGTCTCTGATAGTGAACGTATTAAACTTGATTATGATGTTGCTAGTTGGATACTGAAATAATCTCTCTTACCAGAAATAAGTTTCAGTTTGTGTTGCTATATATACCCTAAAAGAAGGGGGAAAGGCAATTTATGTTATTTTAGGTTCATTTGGGCCTTTGATTCTTAAAATATTTTGCATTCTCAAAATTTGCATGCACAGCAGGGAAGCAAATTATGTTATAATAAGGGTTCATCGAACTTTTGGTTCTGAAAATATTAAACTGTTGCTTTCTCAAATTCTGCATGCATGGTGTTGCAGCACTGATGGAGTTATTATAGTGAAAAGATATTTATTTTTCCTTAACAAAGGGCAGGGTGAAATTTATGTTGTTGTACGTTCATTTAACCCTTGTTTCTGAAAATATCACAATGTTGCATTCTCAAATTTCTTACGCACAATTTTTGCAGTACATGACTGATGGAGTGCTTTTGCGTGAAACACTCAAGGATTCTGAACTTGACAAGTATCGGTATGTGGTCATATGACTCTTCATTATTGTTCTGTATTTTTGTAGAGAAAGATCACTAGATATCATTATCGTGGTTGTAGTGTCGTTGTAATGGATGAAGCACATGAGAGGTCCTTAAACACTGATGTACTGTTTGGGATCCTTAAAAAGGTGGTTGCAGCGCGTCGAGACTTCAAACTCATTGTGACATCCGCAACTTTAAATGCCCAGAAATTTTCAAATTTTTTTGGGAGGTAAATTGATTTTTCATTTACCATCACAATTTAAAAGGATCGTTTGATATTATTTGCTTAATGTTTTTTCAAATGTGTTGCAGCGTACCTATTTTTCACATTCCTGGGAGGACTTTCCCTGTGAACACTTTGTATTGTAAAACTCCTTGTGAGGATTATGTTGAAGCTGCAGTGAAGCAGGCGATGACTATTCACATTACCAGTCCTCCAGGTGACATCCTAATATTCATGACCGGTCAAGATGAGATTGAGGCGGCCTGTCATGCCCTTGCAGAGCGCGTGGAACAACTTATATCCTCAACCAAGAAAACAGTTCCCAAACTCTTGATACTTCCCATATATTCTCAACTTCCAGCTGATTTGCAAGCAAAGATATTCCAAAAAGCTGAAGATGGGGCCCGGAAATGCATAGTTGCAACTAATATTGCCGAGACATCTTTGACTGTGGATGGAATTTTTTACGTCATTGATACAGGATATGGTAAAATGAAGGTGTACAACCCTAGGATGGGTATGGATGCTCTCCAAGTTTTCCCAGTTAGCCGTGCTGCTGCTGATCAACGTGCTGGACGTGCTGGAAGAACTGGCCCAGGTACCTGCTATAGGCTTTATACAGAAAGTGCATACCTTAATGAGATGCTGCCCAGTCAAGTGCCAGAAATCCAACGGACAAACCTTGGCAATGTCGTGTTGCTGCTCAAGTCTCTTAAAGTTGACAACCTGTTGGATTTTGACTTTATGGATCCACCTCCACATGATAACATCCTCAATTCCATGTACCAGTTATGGATCTTGGGTGCACTTAACAATGTAGGAGACCTGACTGATATAGGCTGGAAAATGGTCGAGTTCCCGTTGGACCCCCCACTTGCTAAGATGCTTTTGATGGGTGAACAACTAGGGTGTTTAAATGAGGTTTTGACAATTGTTTCAATGCTTTCAGTGCCATCAGTATTCTTCCGACCAAAGGATAGGGCAGAGGAGAGTGATGCTGCAAGGGAGAAATTTTTTGTTCCCGAGTCTGACCATCTGACCTTGCTTAATGTCTACTTGCAATGGAAAGAACACCAATATCGGGGAGATTGGTGTAATGATCACTTTTTGCATGTCAAGGGATTACGCAAGGCTAGGGAAGTCAGATCCCAGCTTTTGGATATCCTGAAGACATTGAAAATACCATTAACATCTTGTGGATATGAATGGGACATTATACGGAAGGCCATTTGTTCTGCATATTTTCATAATTCAGCCAGACTAAAAGGTATTGGCGAGTATGTTAATTGTAGAAGTGGGATGCCATGCCATTTGCATCCAAGCAGTGCTCTATATGGATTGGGTTATACACCAGATTATGTTGTTTATCATGAATTGATTTTGACAACAAAGGAATACATGCAGTGTGCCACCGCAGTGGAGCCCCAGTGGTTGGCCGAGCTCGGACCGATGTTCTTTTCAGTGAAAGATTCGGACACATCCATGTTGGAGCACAAGAAAAAACAAAAGGAAGAGAAAACAGCAATGGAGGAGGAAATGGAAAATCTGCGAAAAGTTCAGGCAGAGGCAGAAATAGACAGCAAGAAAAAAGAGAGAGAGAAAAGAACGAAACAACAGCAACAAGTTGCAACGCCGGGTCTACGGCAAGGCTCATCCACGTATTTGAGACCAAAGAAGTTTGGTCTGTAAATTTACACCTGTTCATACTATGATGTAAACTTAAGTCTGGTGAGAGAAACTTCCTATGAAAGTATTTTGTTTTTGCTGAAGATCCTGAGGTTAAGAAAGATCTTTGGAAGGTAGAAAAACTGAATGGTGTTTACTTTCATTCCCATAGGAGTTAAAAATATTCTTGTATTGTGTGCTTCATTCTTTGGGGCTCTCTCTGTTACCTAATGCTATTGCTATTAGTCCAGTAATCAGTTCTTCATCAACAACGCAAAGTTTTTCTTGTCCTCCTTTTTAGTGTTTGTTTGTTTTCATTATATTTTGTTCCCTTTTCTAATTTGTGTCAAAGTGAATTACCTAGACCATTTTCCAGTATTTATCCCTTACTCTTTTGGTTGTTGCATAATTTTTGGGTTTGGGGGTTGGAAAAAGAACGAGAATGGATGATTATGAATCCAAGTATAGGTGGCTTTGCCTTCAGGCATCATGAAAACTTAACAGGGTTTCTAAGTGACTTACTTGCTGTTCCCTACAAATCTGAATTGCTCGGTACATCATCCGCTAACCATGAGGAACTAGGCTGATTCTTTGCTCTGTCACCTCTTAGTGATTCATGTTTCTGGTTTGAATCAGATAAGGAAGGACGCTTTATGGGCTTGCTTTGCCATGGAACCCAAATTTGAGGCAATGATTTCGGTGAGTTGTTATCTGAAATTCCTTTCAAATATATGTAATTTTGGAAAATGATCAAGCTTGGTGAATGGTGTTGCTAGTTATTGGTTCTCAAGGAAGAAATCTGTTAGGTTTAAAGTCGTCAAGTTAAGCAAAAATCTATTTATGTACATTCTGGGATGTTTCTGTTGTATCTTCTGAACACCCATGTTTGGCAGCACTTAATAAATTTGAGTCACATGAAGGACAAAGAACATTGACAGCTATAGATGGTGTTCTGATTAGTTCCTCTGAGAAAAAAAGAACTAAATGACAAAATATAATGCTGCCTAAGTTAGGGAGTATTACGTGAGCACTATACTTGTCTGGGGCATTTTCTGCAATTTATTCCTTTCAGTCCAACTATATTAATTTTGTCAATTGATTTATGGAATTAGAAGCACCTTCATCTTTGATTTTACCTAAAAGGGATTCTTTGAAATGCTGTAATTGCGGTGTAGATGTTCTTTGGCAATTCGCACCTCCTCTGGATCTTGGCTTGGGTCTGTTAAACGAAAGTATGATGAGTTTGAGGAAGGCAACTGGTTTTTTGTCTCCGGACTTGAGCAGTTCTCAAACCCACGAGTGCAGATTGAGAATGAATGTGTTGCTTTACGGGAGATGGTTAGCAGCCAACAGCAGACAATACAAGACTTGTCTAGTGAATTGGAAGAGGAGAGGAATGCCTCTTGCTCAGCCGCAAATGAGGCAATGTCCATGATACTAAGATTACAGAGGGAGAAGGCTGAGATCCAAATGGAGGCCAGACAATTCAAGCGCTTTGCAGAGGAGAAGACTGCACATGACCAGCAAGAGAGTCTAGCATTAGAAGATCTATTAAACTGATAAAATAACTTCAAAGATTGAAGCTTGAGAAAATAATTTTTTGCAATTTTGTGGCTACTAAATAAGACTTGACATGTAAGAAGAGAAGAAAATCAAGCTTTGACAAGACGATCATGAGGTTGATTGGTACCCAAAAAAAGTTAATAGAACTCATAAGCAAATTTAAGTACAACAAAAAAAGTCAAGATGAATAACAACTATATCATAATAACATTACAATATACAAGCTCCAGTCTAGAGGAGCCCACGTAAAAGCCATACGTCTCTTATATGAAATAGTAAATGAAGATCTTTTCCGAATGCTCTAAGGTGGTGCCGTTTTGGTAAATGAAGATCTTTTCCGAATGCTCTAAGGTGGTGCCGTTTTGGAACCTGTACGCAACTTCTGTTTACCAGCCTTTTCAATTTTCGTCCTTCCAAAATAGTTGATTTCCTTCACTGCTCGCAACTCCTTGTCCCAATCCCAAAGAAGCATAAAACTTATTCCAAAGAATATGGCAAGTTCTTCCATTTATCCACACACGTGCTTGTGTGGCTAATGGCTTCTTTTGGTCTCAAATTTTAATATTGAAATTAAATTTTATTTGTGGGACACTTCATTTCATGTGTCCCATTCCCATCTCCCATGCCCATTACAAAATACAGTTTTTTCTTTTTCTTCTCTGGCTCCATCCCAATCAGGGAGAAGCAGTTTATCAGTAGACAAAAGAAGTGGCAGTGCCAACGATTTTGGATCCGATTCTCTTTCTCAAGCACCCACACGCAATCTCTTCCTTGTTTCAGAGGTCCCATTTTACCAAAAAACATTTCTTCTATTCCTCTCGCCTCAGGTACTTTCTTCCCTTTCTCCCCATGTCTGTTGTTGGTGTCGCGGCAATTTCCTTGCTCCCTCATTTCTCTACTTAGATTTAGCAAATACGGTACCTTTGATCTTTCTTTCCGATAACGAGTTGTTTTTATTTTTCTTTTGCACTCATACCATACGAGGTTGATGAGATGGAAGAGTGTAGTAGTCCAATGGCAGGGATTCCCTTTTATTATCTGATAAACTATGTTGGGATTTTATTTTACTTTCAATCTAACAGCTTTTTACGTTGGAGGCAATGAAGCTGAAATCACTTTGTCGATTCTTTTTCTGTAATTTTCAAGTTTACTGGAGTTTGTGGTTTCCGCCACTGTGCGATTTCTGATGTTAATCTTATGTGGCTTATGTGAATAGATTTAAGTTGATGCGTTGTTTAAATTTTGCTTTTACAATATGTTTTTACTTCTATTGGAGGATTTATGTGTTAATTTGAAAATTTTGTTTCTTTAATGTTGTCCACCCTTTCCCTTTTCCGGTTGTCTGCTCATTTTTCGAAGGGTATTCAAATATATTTCTTTTTTCTTCTTATTAGAATTCTCCATTAATAACATTTCTGTTGTCAACAAGTTTGAACGGTTCACTCTGTCAGTACTTGTGCTAGTTTAAGCGTAGCTGAAAGTAACATTTAAATAGGTTGTCTATCCTGATAGGCCCCTCAATAATCAATAGCAACTGTCATTTTACGAACTCTGTTCCTTTGCAAAACTTTTCTTTTGGGAATCTTGGATTTTTGTAGTCTGGTATTTATGTTTTAACATTGGTATGAGTGCATGTGCTTACAGGCAAAGTTTATTTCTTTCCAGGGTTAAGGTTCCGATAGAAACATTAATGGATAGGCTCAAGGCTTCTGCTCGCCTTATGATAGTTTCAGATCTTGATCATACTATGGTAGGATGTTGAACTATTTTGGTTTCTGATTGTTTCTTTGAAGCGCTTGCTGCTGCTGTAATTTATGGGATAAAACTGCTCTTCTTGCAGGTTGATCATCACGATCCTGAGAACATTTCTATTCTTAGGTTCAATGCCTTATGGGAAGCACATTATCGTCTTGACTCTCTCTTAGTTTTCTCCACTGGGAGGTCTCCAACGCTTTACAAACAGCTGAGGAAAGAGAAGCCAATGTTAACCCCAGATATAACCATAATGTCTGTCGGAACTGAGATCACGTATGGTACTTCAATGATTCCAGACAGTGGCTGGGTTGAATTTCTTAATCAAAAATGGGACAGGAAGATAGTGACCAAGGAGACAAGCAAGTTTCCTGAGCTTACTCTTCAGGTAAACTAAAAAAAGGAATGAATGATTTCTTTTGTTATATGTAATTGAAGTACTAACTATCCATTGTTGATGTATCTTAAAGTAAAATTGACTTTGCTTTCACTAATGCAGTCAGAAACAGAGCAACGGCCTCATAAGGTCAGCTTTTATGTCAATAAAGATAAGGCTCATTCTGTCATCAAGGCACTTACAGAGATATTTGAAAAACGAGGGGTAACGTTCCAATTTTTCGATACATGGTGTCTTAATACCTGTGTTTAATGCATTCTGAGTAGAAGTTCATTTCTTCTGGGCCAATGTTATATCAAAGTACTGTTGGCACAATTACTGAAATGATTTCTGCACATTGTTTTTTCTTTCTGCCAGTTGGATGTTAAGATAATTTATAGTGGGGGAATGGATTTGGATATTCTGCCACAAGGTGCTGGCAAAGGACAAGCTCTTGCTTATTTGCATGAGAAGTTTAAGGGTGAGGGAAAGCTACCTACAAACACTCTTGTTTGTGGTGACTCTGGAAATGATGCAGAGCTATTCACCATTCCAGATGTATATGGAGTTATGGTGAGTGCTCTTTTAGTTATTTGTTTCAACCATTTTTAGGTTGCATGATGAGAGCATTAAATTGAGTTTGCATCAACGAGTGATTCCTAGTTCCTTTCTCCTTCACAATATTGAACCTTTTTTCCTTTTCCTTTGGTACATTGGAAAGCATAGATACTTACAAAACCCTCTCCCAAAACCTTTTTCCTTTTGGGGATCAGGTTAGCAATGCACAAGAGGAGTTGTTGCAGTGGTACAATGAAAACGCTAAAGATAATCCTAAAATCATTCATGCAAGTGAGAGGTGTGCAGCTGGGATCATTCAAGCCATTGGTCATTTCAGCCTTGGTCCAAGTACCTCTCCAAGAGATGTATCAGACTTTATAAGCTCGAAGGTGAAAAGTGTCGGTGCTGGTGGCGAAATAGTGAAGTTTTTCTTGTTTTATGAGAGATGGAGACGTGCGGAGATTGAACAATCTGAGCTTTTTTTGGCCACTGTAAAGGCTGATTTTGTAAGTCTATCCTCTTTTCTTTACAGTTATCTTTTCTGCTTCTTGTATTCATATGCACATAATTAACTTTGATTGCTCTAAGAAGCTCTCCTCATGCTTAGTTTCCTCTCTTTCATTTTTTTACTTATGAGTTATGGTCACTTGTGTTAGACGTGTTAAATGTTGTTAAACTAGTTTTTACGGGCCAAAAAAGGAAA
>JANZLY010000005.1:27941528-27962132 GCA_026770305.1 Erythroxylum gonoclados | reverse complement strand
GCGTCGGAGGGGCTTGTCGGCGATCAACCCCCAGCGTGCCTTTTATTGTTTTGCAGGAATTCTCTAGCTAAAGCCACCCAGATTCATGGATCCAAGTAACGGCGTCCAGCCCCGGGCAGATTCGGACTGAACCACATACATATATGATTTACTCACTATTCTTAAATAAACCCCTTTAAATTTTTTGCTAACTTGATCCTTTAAGAAGGATTAATCATGATAAATTCATGACCCTGTAGTTGAATAAGGGTAAATCTACAGAAGATACATGTCATCCTAAGTATGGAACAATGAAATACACTGAAGAAGTTGCAAGAATTTTAAAGGTTCTTGTTAAGGTCAACAGTCATTATTTGCTCTTTTTTAAAATCCAAAAAAACCAAAAGAGTTCAAGTGAACAGATGACTATTAATAGTGTTTTAAGCAACAAAAAGTCTACTTAAGGAGTTTACCACTTTTATCCATCCTTAGAGAAGGAGAATCTTTATGCCTATATATCACCATCTAGAAATATGTCTTTAAATATGTTTTAATAAGGGAAAAGAACAACGATCAAAAGATTGTTAACTATGTAAATTAGATACTACAAAAATTAGAGTTTCGATACTTAAAATTGGAAAGAGCTTCCTACATACTACTTATTATTATCAAAAAATAAAGACCCCATTTATAGGCCTACACTATCAATATATGTACAGACTTACCCTAAAAGAGATGTTTTATAAGCCAAATATTTTAAGTGAATTAGTAAAATGGTTAATAAAGATTAGAGAGTTCAACATCAAGTATGTTTCAACAAATTCTCTAAAATTATAAAATTACTTTATCTAGGATCCTCCTTGTAGGTATTGAAACATGTAGGGCATGATATTCTCCCTCATTCAATTTAGCGAAATCCTCGGCATGTCCTCCATGTACACTTCAATCTTGTCTTTATGATTCCACAATATGAGCTTATGTTCCTATCTCGCTTCTGTTGGACCCCGATCTTTAAGAAATATTAAAATGAATTTAAATGAGTGTTTTGTATATGAATTGTGGTATAGAAGTTTTTATGCCTTGAGGAACTTGATGCGAAAAAGAATTTATTGGTTTTGATGACTTTGAAGATTAGTTTTGGTTATGAAAGTTTAAGTGAATGAGATGATTGAGATGATTGAAATGGAAGTTGAAAATTAAGAAAGAAAGATTGAAAGAGTGAGAATTTGAAGAATTGAGAAAGTTTGACTTTTTGGGGATGAATAGTTGACTTTTGATTTAGGCAAAATTTGATAATATGATCTTCATGAAGTTGTAGCTTGTGTTTCTAGCTTTCCGACGCCATAAAGTTTGCAATTTTTCGATCTCGGGGCTAGAAGTTATGATAATTTGAAGTTTGAATGTTGTTCAGTATGAAAATGTCAGGGCAGTAACTTCGATTTGGATTTTGACCCTCATTGATGTAGATTTTGTTCATGTGGTCTTAAGAAAAGTTGTATATCTTCCTTTGAGTTTTCTATTGATACCAAATTTGTCAAATTTGGAGTTCGGGATCAAAAGTTATGGTGTTTACAAGTCCTGGTACTGTTTGTGAGGAGCTAGTCGATCGGCCTTGGAGTAAAATTTTGGAGAATATTAGTGCTCTAGGTTACATAACTCACTCAGATTCCAAGTCCAAATTATGTAAGTGTCTGTCCACTTACAGTTATGCAGCTCAGTGGTTGCTGCTAATTGGAATTCTGCTATGCTATTTCAAGTTTGATGAACTGGGAACTTGAAATTTTGTAACTCATTGAATTTGTTGAGCACAAGCAGGGTAAAATTTGCTTGCTTGTTGGGGGTCCTATAAGCATGACGTTAGCAATTATTACGACAGCAAAACCAGTATGTATGTTCACACCACTTTGCAGTTTTCTTGAGCTGGAATCTAGTGCACTTCTTCTCTTCTCAAAAAATCCATGATAAGCATCGACTTATTACGATTTTTTGGCTCTCATTTCTTTTACCTTAACAACTATGTTAGGTCATTAGATGACAGCTTGGTATATTTTCGATTAATGGGTGCTTTACAGATTTGCCAGTGAAAAAGACCCCATGTCCTTGACCTGCCTTCAGTTTTAGTGATTATAATCAATTGCCACCAGGGCCTTTTTCCATTTGAGGATGATACTAATTTGGATTTTACTCTCTCTTTCGTGATGCTTTCTTTAACAAATTATTAACAGCAAGACAGTATAGACAAGGTCGTAAAAAATTGCTTTTCGAATATATCTATTTGACTGTGCCTTCTTGATGTTCACTTACTCTTATTGGTAATAAATTATGTCTTTGCTTTTCTTAGGGTGAGGAAAAAGTTGTGACAATTCACAACATTGTTGCTATCATAAGGGGTTCAGAGGAACCTGATCGCTATGTCATCATGGGCAATCACAGAGATGCATGGACATATGGAGCTGTTGATCCGAACAGTGGGACTGCTACCTTGCTTGACATAGCTAGACGATATTCTCTTTTAGTACAGATGGGATGGAAACCTCGAAGAACAATTATCCTCGCAAGCTGGGATGCAGAGGAGTTCGGGATGGTAGGTAATGTTACTTTCTTCTGTCATTTATGCACCATATGGTTTGTGGGTGTGCAGGATGTCAGTCTCTGAATTGTTTTCCAAATGATATGTTGGTCCATGATGACACGACCTATATAATGCATGGTGTGGGAGCGAACAACATTTAATCATCTCCAAACTACCTTGTATTGGTACTGCTGATGTGAAAAGCACAAGTGGTACTTTGATTAGCTCTTTTGTTTTGGAATGTATGGTACATATCATTTTATGTTCTGTTCATACCTTCTACTTTTGTTACTCGAATAACCATGATATTATTCGTTAGAGTACTGCATGTTGTTAATGGCAGATTGGTCATATCTGTTAAGTGTCTTGATACCCCGCATCAAGATCCTAACAAGCCTTATAAGGCTTGAGAAATCCTGCTCAAGGTGTCTTTTGAGTTGGAGTCAGACCCAGTTTTATTACGGTATTAGAGTCACTCCTATACCGAGTCACTAATGACGAAATCAGTTCCCTATGGATGAGTAATGGGGAGCTCAATAGAAGAGCAAGTTAACAACTCCCATGATTGTCTGTATCGAGAGCTAAAGAGTCTGTGTGGTATCGTTCTAGTCTCATAGTCTTGGGGAATATTGCTTTCCCTCTTTATGGTTGGTTCAGTGTTGTATTTCTTGTTTCCTTCCTGTGAAATCAAGCGAAACTACCTTAGTCAAATTTAAATAAAACAATTTCAAATCTTTTTTTTTTAAACGTCGGTCTAGGCGTTCCCTCTTGCGTTGCTCCGATCCCCCAAAACCTATGATGTTGTCTGGGCCAAGACCTTAGTTAGTTGCTGTTTTCATTTGGTTGTTTTCTTCTCGTTGTTGATACCCGGCAAGATTCAGCCATATGATGTCTACTGGTTGGTAGTGAGAGGACTCTTAGGATCTGCAAACCAAAAAAGGGACGCTGATTAAAAAACAATCATTTGATTTGATTTGTTAAGTATGTTGATAATCCACAATGACTAGGATCATGAACCTAACAAGCCTTATAAGATCTGGGAAATTGCAATGGCTCTATGTACAAATGAAGTTCAGTTAACTTGCGATTGAGGGTTGACTTGATATAGATTAATTGTTTATGCAGATTTATAGTTGACTTCTCATATCTTGTGCATTTAGGACTAAGTTTGAGATTAAATGGTAATAAAGATACTTCTCTCCATTATGGTCCTCAACAAGATTGTTTTTATGCTTGAACAGGATCTACTGAATGGGTCGAACAAAATATAATCAATTTGGGTGCCAAAGCAGTGGCCTATATTAATGTAGATTGTGCAGTTCAAGGGCCAGGATTCTTTGCTGGTGCGACGCCTCAGCTAGATGATCTTCTTCTTGAGGTTACAAAGAAGGTGACTCGAGGGAAATGTACCACTTTGGTTTCTAAAAAGTTTCTATCAGTTGCTTTCAAGTGAATTATTTTGAAGATACCATCACTTATACATTGTTCTCAACTAATAATGGAAAGCAATTCTCAGGTTGAGGATCCAGACTCAGTTGGTGCAACAATATATGAGAAGTGGGCAAGTGGGAACCTAGCCACTAGTGTAAGCCACCTCAAAATCTAAGAATGTTTTAAATGCTTAAAATTGCATATTGATGTTTTTCAGTTTCATCGTCATCTTGGTATTATATCTGTCAAATGCTGGAAGGAAACATGGGCTTAAATTTGAAAGTGATTGCTATATCCCCTTCTTTTCCAGTATTTGAATTTTGTTGTTATTTTCAGTAGAACTTACCAGGGATTTCAAGTTTCAATCAGTTACACATTTGCTTATGAAATTTTTTGTTTCCATAGATGTGGGTGTTCATTCATTGCGTGTGGACTTATTTTTGTATTAAATAAATAATGAACAGGCTTAGATAGATTATTGGTGAAGCAATTTGTTTCATGAACAAATAAATAATTGTCATCATAGCTTGCACCTATAGCTAATTGTTACCTCTTAACTTGTGCAGTGGTCGATTTAGTTTGATCTGACTTTCATTCTCTGCTTTCTAACCTTGCTAAAGCGCATGACCTTTGTAACATCTGTCAAGAGATGTGTAGTATTTGCACTTAATGCGAGTAGTGTTTTTGTTTTGGAACCTATAAGCAGGGGTAGTAAAAATTTTAACCCTTTTCTGCTCTGTTTGAAGCAATTATAGAATTGGCTTTACCATGTCAAATGCAGTTGCCTTACCTTACATTCATAGAATTTTATTTGGTATTTAACTGGGACTTCATGGCTCAATGCAGATCCAAAGACTCAGTGGAGTGTTTTCTGATTTTGTTCCATTTCTGCAACATGCTGGGGTTCCATGTGTTGATATATATTATGGACTAGGTATGTAAAAGTTATGTTGGTTGTAATATCAGCAGCATCATAAGTATTCTCTTGATTAATCTTAAGTTAGATTATATGCATGTATAGAGCATAAAAGCAAAGTCACATAAGTTATCTTCTGAGCACTTATTCAGGTTTTTTGTGGATTTTTAAAATTGTCTTGCTTTATCCACAGTCTCTCAGAAAGAGGCAGCAGGGACAGATAATTGCTCTTTGCTTTTGCAAATACTAGTAATTCTAGTAGATAGTTCTGATATGATAAACCGTTTGTTCATTAAATGTTCATACCTGTTCAGATTTCCCTGTCTATCACACAGCCTTTGATTCCTATGACTGGATGAAAAGATATGGGGATCCTTTGTTTCGTCGTCACATGGCTGGTTGGTTGTCTTTTCTTTCAAAACATGGAACAGTAGTTGTCATCTGATGAAATAGAAGACAATTAATGCTTCAATATGACACCACTCTTTTGATGTTGTGTTTCAGTTGCTGGAGTTTGGGGGCTTTTAGGTCTTTACGTGGCTGATGACTACATTCTTCCTTTCAACTACCTCTCCTATGCAGACCAACTAGAGGTGTCTTACCTAGTTTATTCATTACGATTTATAATCAAAATACTTCAAATGTATACTTACGGTTTAACAAATTGGTTAGGGACCTATTAAAGATTAATATTTTCTTTTCATTTTTACAGAGGCATAATAATTTCTTGGCTACCTTATTGGATCAGAGCATATCTGTTCGTCCTTTAACTGTTTCGATTCAAAGATTTGCTGCTGCTGCTAGAGAAGTTGAGGATGAAGCAAAGGTAGAACCTCATGGTGAATAAATAAGCGTTATTAAACATCTATGAGATAGTGATCGTCTGCTCTAATCTTATATTGGCATATGTAACATGCTTGCAGCATCTACGAGAGCTTGAAAGTAGAGGTGAGTCCCTCAATTTGAAAGTGCGAGCGTTGAATGATCGGCTGTTGCTTGCAGAAAGAGGCTTCTTGGATGACAAAGGGCTTCAAGGAAGGCAGTGGTTCAAGCATCTTGTTAGTGTTCTCATTGCTCTTGATTCTTTGACCAACCGAGTAATCTCTGGAGTACTCTTTATCGTATAACCTTGTTGTGAATTTTGTGATAAGAGTTTCCAGTAAGGCCTTTTTGACAGCGTTATAAGAACGTATTAAATGCATAAAAGCTTGTGATATGTAGTGATTCATTTCACCAGTACTAGCAAATACACACACTGAAGCATAATGTGCAGAATGTACTTTCTGATGAAGGTCCTCTGATATGCAGATTTATGGGCCTCCTGGTGATCATGAAAGCAAACTTGATTTCTTTCCCGGAATAGCAGATGATATATTTCAATCAAAAGACTTGAACAAGCGTGAGGGACAGGCAGTGATTCAGCATGAGATATGGAGAGTTGCGAGGGCCATTGAAAGAGCTGCTATTGCTCTTGAAGGAAAACTCATATGAATGGTAGTGATCCAGAAAACTTTCACCACTTGAGGATTTGGCAACGTATATATGAGTTTGACATATGTGTTTCTATGTTCTCTGTTTTGTTTTGTTAATCTAATCTAAACATACACGATAGGCACTGGGATTCTCTTGTTATAAATAGTGAATATAACTACTATAGTTTTCTCGAGAACGTTTCCAATTGATGCTCAGATGTTTTTATTCAAACAGCCAACTCCAAGAAACCTAGTTGGCTATATCTGACCATCAATCAGCCTAAACATGACAATCCCGAAATTAGTTCTCACATCATATCTGTCTAGCTGTTGCAAGACCTAACCCAATAACTTGTTTTTGTTGCTGTTCGTATGGATGACATATATATGATCAATGCTTATAGACAGTCAAAAATTCTCAAGTTGACCACATTTGTTGAAGAATGGCTGTAAAGCGTGTAATTACGTTTTAAAAGCTCTATTTCTCATTCTCTTCATTGTCTCTGCACTCTTTTGTCTCAGGATTTCTGGTTATAAAAACTCTCCTGGGGGGTATTTAAGTCATATCAGCTAAACAAATAACAACACAAAGATAAACGTACTATCATTACCTAAGCAAATCCATTTTGGACTGCAAAGCAGTAGAATTTCAATTACAAGAATCTAAATCAAGCCAGTCATTTTAGATTTTACAGAAGCCATCCCCGGAAAGAAGACAAAAATGAAAAGTATAATGGCAAAGAATTGAAAATATCAAACGCAACCACCTATACCCAGTATACATAATTGCTAGCCAAAATCTCTAAATTACAATGAAGCTGTGTGACTTTATATTATTTTGATATGAAAAGCTACCAGTCTGTCTCCGAACATGAGAGGCGTAAGGAACTGCAAATCACCTCCTCTCTCCTCCCCATCTCGGATCACAAGGGAAAAGACAACCATCAAAACCTACCATCACTTCTTCCTTCAAATTTGTCCCTTCGTCCACGCCATTTTCATTTCCACCATACTCTGGTAGCAAAAACACTTCAGTTTACTGGGTTTAAGGCTCATCATCAGCTTTCCCTAATTGTATATTCTAACTGGCTTCTCAAAAGAATGACGGTTCTGCAAAATTTTAAAACTGATCAATTACAAATTTATATCCATGTGCAAATCGGGTATCTGGTCCCTGCCATCATATACAGGTACGCATCAACAATTTTTCTAAAGTTTTGGTTGTCACACTCGGTGCTCATGCATAAGAAGCATGCGACACAAACCTGGTTTACAGCATAAGACCTCTTGGGGGTATTATCAGAATGCTCCAAACCAAGGTACTGCTCCCAAGCACCATAGATCTCTCGTCTCTGAATACATGTATCAAAACATTTACCACCCAAAGGCAACAAATATTCAAGGTTAAAATAAATACATGGAAAAAAGGTACTGATTGCAGAACCTGAAAACGGGTGAAGACGATATCAGAATCCTGCAAGTACTCTGGACGACCCAATGAAAGGAATGCAAATTTCCACTGACCAACAAGAATAAAGCCAACGAGTCATGTATCAGAATTGCTTCATAATGCAACAAGGAAACTCAATCTACACACTATCATAATTAGCCGGTCTTAATGCAGATAGCAGAACAATCTTGTGGCTCATCCCTTTATTCATTCTGTCACCTGAGATGCTTGTTTCTCCATTTATGACAGAGGTAAAGGGTGGTACAATTGCAGGAGGGAAGTTACCTTAGCATATTCTTCATCAGGAACCTGAAGTTTCTTTTGGATACGTAATTTTATTTCAGCCAACGTTTCACCTTCATGGATAACCAAGAAAAATGGTTCCCCAAAATTTTGTACTTGCTGTCCAAGACACAAAAGCAAAAGCATGTAAGAGTAGCAAACTTCTACATTCAATTTTTAACTGCCATTCTCCAGCAACTAATAGCTACAAACTGGAAAAAAGATAATGGATTCGTCCATTCAGATACCATTTGGTTCTGGGCAGACTCCTTAGTGAAGTGGTAAACATGAATTAAGCGATCATTGGGACCAAGATTTTTCTCCTCCTCGGGGATCTGGAGATAAAGAAAGACATTAGTTTTGACTGAATAATACAGAGAATAGGGAATGCATGCACAGTCAGGTATTACTCCAGTTTCTCCATATTTAGTAAGTAGCTAACCATAGAAAAAATTCTGCATGTTGGTTTAAAATCATTAAACAAGAAAGACAGTTTATCTTCATGCTTGTGGCGAAATTCAGATAAGCCAGTTAGAAGCATCAATTACATACTGGCATACGTTCGCATAAGATTAGTAACTCTTGACAAGCAAAATAAAGTAAGAAAACATGATTTACCAAAAGCAAGGAAATTTTTTATCTCAAAAACACATAGTAAAAGCTTGCCTCTTCTGCCCTTAATGTCCAGTACTGGTCATTTATATTCTCAATTTTTTCATTAGGTGGAAAGATCTGCAAAGAAAGCATGGAGAATATAGCATTAAAGCCATGAAAATGTAAATGCTGCAACATAATGCTGAAAAGCTAAAGCATCGTACAAAAATTAATTATAGCATTGATTGGCACATAGTATCTCAGCAAACATGTGCAAGGAAAATGAAGCCTTTACCTTGTAAATCTTGTGGTAGAAAACTTCAAGGAGTCGAAGTTCTGCATTTGGATGAGACAAATCCACCTAATCCAACAAAAAACAGGTATCGTTAAGTTTTCCAGAAGTTGACTGAGATAAATGATTCTCTCATACAGAAGCTACAAATGGAAACAACGTAGATGTCATAATCTAAGAAATATTTTTTGCAATGAACCTAGATGCAAATCACCAACGGAAGCATAAGAACTACTCAAAAATCATAGGATAATGTACAAAAGTCACTTTTTAGGTCAAGCATGCAAAAATTTGGTGCTCCACTTTAAGCATGCTTCTATACATGTACTGACTGGAAGTCAATAACGTTAGAGGTGGAATGGTAATACTTTTGTTTTAAGTTCATTAATAACATCCCCCACGGTGCTCTGCTTGGGCAATCGTATATTATGAATTACAACCTGAAACAATTAAAACCAGGTAAGGAAAAAAAAAAAGGCTAAAAAACGATATATATACAAAAGCAACGGTTAAGATTTCAAACTCACTTCATCTTTAGTAGCAGGATGGAAAGCAACTTTTAGATTTTTCAAACCTTGCAACTCTGGAAGAGGAATGTCCAGCACTTCATAATACAAGATATCACATGTCTACAAAAAAGAAAACAGAGAATTGGACATTGCAAAAGAATATACAAGCACAAAACAAAATAACAGCCCTGAATGATGTGACAACTACCTGATTGTAGTGTATCAACATATCTGACAAATGATCTACCCCTCTATATTTAATTGGTTGCGGCTTAGGCTGTTGAGAGTAGCAGTTGTGAGAAGTTAATCTAATTTTGGATGGATCATCCAAACCAATTTGTTTAGCCACCCTTTCCACCACATCATCATACGTATGCTGCTTTGACCTTGATATTCAACAAGAGAGATCATGAATGTCTAACAAAATAATTAAGCTAGCAAAATAAAGTAATGTTTCTGTAGGGTTACTCACAACTCCAAACAGAAATCATCCTCCTTTGGCTTTTCCAAAGATCTAAAATGAACAATCTAGAAAGAACCCAAAAAAGAGAGACAATTAGGCAGATCAAGGAATGTCCTTACCACAAATCACGTCTAACATTTAGACAGAGCATTCTTATGATTGAGACATTCATCCTTGTCAAAGCAGTTTCAAGATTAAACAAAGTATTCGAATAACTTTTGTGAAATTGAAAGTAAAGAGTAGAAATGATGCGAGCACAAATACCCAATCAAGAAATTCACTATATGTGCCTATTAGACCGATTACAAGTGCCAAAGTTTGAGAAGATTTGAAGACATAAGCCCATAAAATTAGGGTTAATTTTGATAGTTTAGGCTTATCCAGTATTCTATTTTTTCGTTTAATTGTAATTGAGCTAAACATTGCTTAATTATTAAACCCAAAACATGTTTGATATTGTTTAATAATGTAACTAGTTTTCTAGTTGAAATAGTGTTAATAGATTAGAATTCTCATTGAAACAGTAGTCTAGTGTAAGTTTTTCAATTGACGTAGGAATCATATGTGACCCTATGTGTAAAGGAGGATGAATTTCATCGATCGGATAGAGTTTTGAGATTTATTTAGTTTATTATAAATTGAGAGAGCATTTCTCATCCTTTGTTCTTCACTAAACAAACTTGGAACTTCAAAGTCCTCTTTATGGTAATCCTTTATACATTCAGTTATTAGTTCTCTACAGCCAAAGCCTCAGTCTCAATTGCTTAATTTAACTTTTCTTTTGTTATATTTCAATCTTGTTCGTAAGTTATCCAAGGTTTTATTCCTAGGAAGGTCCACATCAAGGAAGGAGGGAAAGAATTTACACATTGGTCTAACATGATTCAACTATAAATCCTACGTCCATAAACACAAACCATGAACGGTTTGACGTATATAAATCATAAGTTCAACCCATCTATTTATAATAGTTGGATAGTAATACAATATTTCTGAATAATATTTAAACAATTCTTTGATGGGATACATAAATATTCACTATTGGATACATAATATTCTTATACTAAATTCAAATTTCTATAATCTTCAATAGCCCCTAATGGCAATTAGGGAATTTTTGTCAAAAGGACCAAAGACAATGTGCATAATGGGGAACCTTGAAACGCTTAAGTGAACTATGTTTTGTTACTGACATTATTCTTTCTAGTGTTTGAGACAATATCTTCTCTTGGAAACATTTTCAATAAATTTGAAGTGTCCAATATGCCTTTTTGAACTTGATTTATGATAATCTTTGTTGAACTTTCTTTATGTACTCTTGATTCTGAATTGAGTACTAATTGTTGATTGAACACAGAAAGCTGTTCTTTCAGTTCTAGCAGATTTACCGAAGGAAGCATTGGCAGAGAAGTCAGC
Source organism: Erythroxylum gonoclados (assembly GCA_026770305.1). Taxonomy (NCBI): domain Eukaryota; kingdom Viridiplantae; phylum Streptophyta; class Magnoliopsida; order Malpighiales; family Erythroxylaceae; genus Erythroxylum; species Erythroxylum gonoclados. The sequence continues at coordinate 27,950,756 of JANZLY010000005.1, read as the reverse complement.
TAGGAAAATCAAAAGGAAGATTGTTATACCTGTATCTGACATTGTAATGAAGAAATGTCGTATTGTCCTACGTCGTGCTGCCGCTGCTGATGATACCAAAGTTTTCTGCACACTGTTGGGAGGAAATCTGCTTAATTCTGGTGACAATGATGATGAGGGACTTCTTGGTTCTCCAGCCATGGTTTCTCGTCCTTTGGATTTTAGAACTATTGATTTGAGATTAGAGGTTGGAGCTTACGGTGGCTCTTATGAATCTTTTCTGGAGGATGTTCGAGAGGTTTGTGCCTAAGCAAATTCTAATTCATGTTGAACAAAGACAGTTTCCAATTCCCACGTTTAGAATTTCGACTTTGGTTCTTTTTGAAATTTGGCTTTATTGATTGATAGTTTAGATGAGTATTGATAAGTTAGGAATTGTAGCAGCTTTCATGCTGGTTCAGCAAAACCTTTCTTTTTTGTTTGGCATTTGTAGAACATCTGTTAGCTCAGCCTCCTGGAGGAACTACTTTTTGCAAGAAATTGCGCAAAATTCACCTCATGATTGGATGATTGCCAGCTTCATGATTTACATATTAATCTGGACAAGTTATGTTACCTTCAAATAATGACTCTTAAATGCTTTTTTATTTCTTTCTACCATACTATTGGATCTTTTCGCATTTTCTTAAGCTATAGCTGGAGATTAATATTGGGAATATTAAAGTGTTTTTATGTTTTATTTTAGGTAGTTATACCCATATATTATATCTCACTATCTAGCTTTGCAGTTATGGAAAATTGTGCAAATTGCATTCGGGGATCAGCCTGATTTGGTTGAATTAGCCACTAGACTAGCCCACAATTTCGAGTCATTGTATGAGGAGGAGGTAAAAGCCAATTCTCTTTATGCAGATTGTCAAACTATTTAGCTTGTTAAAACTAATGGAATTATAGTGTGTTATACATCAAAATCTTTTTCTTCATTAGCTTTATCAGATTATTTCTTTCTTTTCTTTCCATTATCTGCTTCACGTTCGTAAATCAAGTGCATGAATATTCCAGCACCTCAAGAGATGTGATATAAATGTGATCCTATACAGTTATCTGAAATCCAGCCATAGTTGATGGTCATTCTTTTACCTACATGCTCAATTTGGGCAAGGAAGGGATATATGCAACTTGCTACATACTTTTAGGATTAAAAGATAACTTGGGTTTATATGAAAAAAATGATAGATGAAAAGATGGTCATATAGGTTTGAGAAAAATACTCTATGCAATATGTCAAAGTTGATTTCTGGAAGAAAGATGATGAAAGTAACCAATAGATAACTCTTTCTCGCGATGGAAAAAGTTCTAAAAGATTGCTAAAATTTATAAAAGAAAGGGGCATATTCCTGTATCTGTTTTTCTAATCAGATCTTTGATCCTTTTCGCTGTTTTCTTACTATGCTGCTTAGCTTGCTTATTTGACATAATGTTTCTTCTTTAGCTATTAATTGAATTTAATATTCCTGAGATGTAGTTGGGCACACTTCTCCAGAAATTTGAAGGGTATGCTAAATTGGATTACATGAATGAAGAAACAAAGAAGGAATTAGATAATATTCTTATTTCCATGAATGAGATCCCAAAAGCTCCTTGGGATGAAGGGGTTTGCAAAGTTTGTGGTGTTGATAAGGATGATGATAGTGTTCTCCTTTGTGACACTTGTGATGCTGAGTATCATACTTATTGCTTGAACCCTCCACTTGCAAGGATTCCTGAAGGGAATTGGTATTGCCCATCTTGTGTTGGTTGCCATATGGTTCAAGAGGTGTCTGGAAACACTCGGGTCATTGGTAAAGGCCACTGTAAAAAGTACAAGGGGGAATTTAACAATAAATATTTGAAAACTCTCACCCATTTAGTTGTTGCAATGGAAGAAAAAGACTACTGGGAGTTGGGTGTAGATGAGGTTTGTTTATGGACCCAAATGTTACTTCTGTAATATATTTTGCATGTAAGTGTGCTAGTTGCTCTTTCTGGAGTTGGAGTCAGCTTTTCATATGCAAAAGCCATAGAAACCTTGTGATGTAGAACATACGCAAATAGGCTTTCTTTTCTTCTCCCGCTGATACCAAAAAATAGTTACTGCAAAACTAGTGCTCTTGAATGTTATCGGAGTAAATAGGTTTTGCTCCTAACTTGTGTGGGATTTCTTGCTGAATGATTTTTTGTTGGAATATTGTAGGCGATTTTTTCTTCTATCAGATAACGTTGAGTGTACTGGATATTAACGAATTCTTTTCTCTAAGTTTAAAAGATAGAACATTGGAAGAATGATTGGATTTTTGAGAGAGAAAATCTTTGTCTATGATAAGTGCATTTTTCTGGTTTGAAGTGTGAATATGTGCATGTGTGTGCTTGTTAATGAGGAATTCTATGGCTTCTTGGCACAGCGTCTTGAGTGGATTTTATGAGAATTTAACATTAAAAAATGATACGCTATTTGTATCTTTCTTTATGGTTGGTTGTTGGTTGACTTCCAGTTTGTTGTTTTCTAGTTCTTAAATTGTTTTTATAGATCGATATAGATCTTATAGTGTTGATACTTGTCATTTGCTTAATCAGATTCCATTTATTGTGACTGCAGAGAGTTTTCCTGCTTAAGTTTCTGTGTGATGAATTACTTAGTACGACCCTTATTCATCAACACCTTGAGCAGTGTGCAGAAACCACTGCTGAATTGCAGCAAAAAATGCGATCACTGGTAACAGAGTGGAGAAGTTTGAAGTCAAGGGAGGAGTTCCTTGTGTCAAGAGCTGCAAAGAAGGACATTCTTGCAGTTGTAGACTTACCTCTAAAGGAAGGGCTTACTTCTGCGACCTCAAACCAGGGTAAGGGAGTAGGACAGCTACCAAATATGAATGGTGGAGACCACTGTAGTACCATCTCTGTTGATTCACCAGCAGTAGATTGTGAGAAAGATGGAAAAGGCATTGATGGCATTGACAGAAAGACTTCTGGTATCAATTCTGACAATATTAGTTGCTGCAACAATCAAACTTTAAATGGCATGGATGGTGGAAGTGAAGATGGAGGTATGCATGCTACAGATGATAATAAGATATCTTTGCTTGAAAATGGCAACACTGGTGGACAAAATCATTTGCATCAAGTGACTAAGGAAACCTCTGAAATTCAAGTTCGGGCTAAATTGCAAGGGTACATCAGTGTGAATGATTCTACTTCCCGACTATCTTCAGACAACCAAGGATTTTACCCAACTTCAGAAAACATTCATGTAGCTCAGCATGGCTCTCCTGCACCTGTGAATGAGTGTCAAGCGCCCTATCTTGAGTTAAGCAGTCTAAAAAATGATATCCTTTGTTTGCAGAATACAATCTTGAGAATAGAAGCACAGCTTGAGAAACAATCACTGCGCAGGGAATTTCTTGGTAGTGATTCTAGAGGCCGTTTGTACTGGGCTTCATCAACACTAGACATGCTTCCTCGAGTAATTGTTGATGGGAGTTTGACATTGCAGCATAGAGAGAAATCAGACGAAAAAGATGTGCTGGAAAATGGCCACGTCAATTCAATGGCTAACTGTATCGAATGGGTTTGTTATGAAACTGATGCAGAAATTAAAGAACTTATTGATTGGTTGAATGATGAGGACCAAAAAGAGAGGCAGCTTAAAGATTCAATTTGGCTGTGGATGAAGTTAAGATTCCCAGGAAGACAAGAAGGTAGAAATCAATTTCATGAAGAGCATCAAAGAACTTTGCCAACCACCTCAATTGATGATAAAATCACTTCTAATTGCCTAGTTAGCAAAGCTGCTATGCAGCTTGAGAAGAAGTATGGTGCTTTCATAGAGTTAGGCACAAAGGACACAGTGAAGAGGCGAGTGAAGAAGGCAAGATCGACTGGCGAAAACAAAATGTGGCGCTGTGATTGCTTAGAGCCCATTTTGCCTTCGAGGCACCACTGCGCTTCCTGTCATAGAACTTTTACTTATGAAGCTGAGTTTGAGGACCATAATAATGATAGGTGCAATGTAGTTCCTCCAGTTCCTGAAAAGAATGAAGAGAGAATTGATTTCTTCAAAGCAAATGGTGATAAAAAGTCAATGATCACTAAGGAAAATTGTAACAGTGAAAATAGGATGCCTGAAACCTCGATTGGTGGTCAGTCTGAGCTCAGGTCAAAGTTGATTCAGTTTCAAGACACAGATGCTGTATGCCCCTTTGACTTGAAAGAAATCAGCTCCAAGTTTGTGACAGAAAATTCTATTAAGGAATTGGTAAAGGAAGTAGGTCTTGTCAGTTCAAATGGGATTCTATCATTTGTTATGGCTGTACCTCCTTACCTCAGTGACTCTATGGTAACTATGGTTTCATCTCATAAAGATTTAAGCATTCTAGATGACAAGTTCAATGTTGATGACAAGCCAGCTAAGCCTGATTCACTCAATCAGTTTGCACCAAATAGCTCTTTTGGACAACCTGCTCCAGATGAAATTCATGAAGTGCTAAAATCTGGCAAACCACATTTGGGATTGCTAGAACAAAGAGGTTTAAACTCTTATGTAGATAAAAGTGTCCTTCAGGTTGAGCCTGGTTGCTGTTGTGTTGTCCCCAGGTCCTCATTGAGGCCATTGATTGGTAAAGGTTCAGTTATTTTAAGGCAACTAAAGATCAATCTGCTTGACATGGAAGCTGCACTGCCTGAAGAAGCCTTGAGATCATCAAGGTCTGATTTGGAAAAGAGATTGGCCTGGCGATCACATGTTAAATTTGCGGAGTCAATTTATGAGGTTAGCTTTATTATTTGTAGCAACATGTTTTTTGGTTTTTTTTCAAAATAGAGTTCTGTTTTGATTGCATCTTCCTAAAGAATAGCTTGTTCTTTCAGATGGTTCAAGCAACAATTATATTGGAGGATATGATTAAGATGGAGTTTCTGCGGAATGAGTGGTGGTACTGGTCATCACTCTCTGCTGCTGCCAGAACTTCCACTATGACTTCTCTTGCCCTACGTATATATTCCCTTGATGCTGCTATTCTGTATGATAGGATATCAAACTCAAATCTAAGCAACAGTTTGAAACCCAGCAGTTTGATGGACCAGAAGTCGTTACCTAGTTCCATTCCTGTGGACGAATTCAAACAAAACAGGAAGTCTAATAAGAAGACTTAGAAGAGGCAGGAGTCAGAAGGTTCATTATCAAAAAGGTTCCTGAAGTTTTGAAGCAAAGGGAATCTGGTTGCGTTCCTTGGAAGGACAACAGTTTGGTCTTGTGGTGGTCGCGGGTGATCAGTAAATGTGGCCTCTTATAATTGTTTAAACTGCCTTGCTCGATTGCTTGAAAACAAGAAGCCTTTGGTATACCTGCAACAGATGCCATTGATCCTGTAAATTCATGGGTGGGACGCTCATGTGCTAACTCTGGTGACTAATCATGAAGTGAGTTCTTCTATAGGAAGCACGGGCACGGGCACGGGCACGGGTAGATTATAGAAGAATTAGATATTGACTTTTTGTACTTATTCCTACTGAAGGTTTCAGACTTTCAGTTGGTTGCTTGGCGACGGTTATGGAATTGAAGGATACTCTTACATAAAGGCTCGAACTGTATACATGAACAAATAGATGTAGAAGTCGGGAATGAAAGCATTGACATAAATATACATGTACATACTGATATAAGCTCCAGGACACCATCACATATCAGAAAAAAAAACAAGATCCCTACAGTCATGAATCACTGTTGCAATGATCTTGCAGTTTCTTTGCATGGATATAGAAACAAGAATAACCAAGTTCTGTGATCTTACCCGGTAGTTCTACCCGAAACTTACAAAAGGCCCAAAATCAGGCATTTTTCCATCCTCAATGCAAACCAATCCCAACCAAAATTAAGACTTGAATTACTTTCAATTCGAGCTTGAGCATTAGTTATTCTGAACCAAGTTTTATAATAACTGAAAACAAACATAGCTTAAGAACATATAAAGAGTAACCAAGTCTATCTTAATAATCTGCACCTTCTTCTCAAAGGAAGTACCCAAATTAATATTCATTAGAGAATCAAACTCCTCCTCCATTCAACTCAGCAACGAACTTCTCTTCAATCTCAGCTTCCAGTTTTTCTGAGCTCGACCCAATTCCAATCATAGCAAGTAAATACTTTTAGCACATCAGAAACTACCACCACCTAATTAATTTACCATCAAAACTCAGTCTCCTTAGGCTTTGGATAACCATCGTACTCCAATTTCACACCCATACCCGCCCTGACCATCCGAAATTTTAACCTTAAACTGTCCATTATCTTCTGAACACTCTCATTCTCTGGATCCATAATCGGGTATTTGCCAATCAACTCCTCCATCTGCTTCACAGACTTCTGAATACGGGCCGAGAACTGAGACGGGTTGACCCGTATCGCGGCATTCCAAACATCAACGCATCCCCGATAAAAGCCGAGCTCTTCGCCGACTTCGAAGCCAGTTTTCAGGCCGACTTGTCGGGCCTCCTCTTTTCCGGTGGTTAGGCCGTGCTTGTAGCCTTCAGAGTAGCCTTGTTTGAAGTGGGTTTCTTCTAGGTTTAGCGCTGAATCGAAGTTATCTTCAATGGACTCCATGAACACCAAGAGTCTGATATGGGTCTAATAATCAAAAAGAAAAAGAAGCTGCCGAAACCAGGACGCGTCAATAAAAGCAAATTGGGAGTCGAAATGCGGGAGGATTAGCGAGGCAAATGAGTGAAATTGAAGGAATTAGGGTTTCGAATTGGAGCTACAAGGCGTAGAGAAGAGTCATAGTACCTAAATCAAAATAAAAATACAATTATTTTCAAGTTCAAACAGAACTGTAGAAGTAGCATAAACATTTGAGAAAGAAGGAAGTGAGAAACCGCTCTGCTGCAACTAGGACGTCTAATCTAAATCTAATCACTTTTTTTTTTATAACTTCCAATTATTTTTGGAACTTCCTCTTCTTCTTTTTTGTTAGCTTTTAACTTTATATAACTTTTTAAAAATTTATGTATATTTTTATATTATAAAATTAAATTAAGTATATTTATTTTTAATCTTTTATAAACCTATAGTTTTTTTTTTGAAATTTTTGTTATGCATAGGAAGTGTGTACCTGCAATGCTTGTTCTTTTACATTTTTGTTGAAGTGATATTTAAGTTGAAGGGATTGTTAACTAATCGTAATGATTAAAGTTTAGGATTTTCTTTGTGCGATTAACTTTTGCTTTTGCGTTTGTGTTTGGTCATTTCTGTATTAAGTTTGCAATTTGATTTTGGGTTGTTGGATTTCTTTCGAATCACAGAAGAAAGTCCAAGAAGATGGTAGCCTCCTCCCTGACTTCGCTGACGCAGAAGAACGTGAGTGATCTAACTTGCAATTGCTTCTTTTGATTGTTTGGTTATCTGTTGTAAATTTTTGTTTTGAGGCTGAAGTGTTATGATTTGTCAATTTACAGAAAAGCTCTATGAGGCTCTCAACCTTGAGATGGAGAGTCAGTTGAAAGTAGGCCAAAGTAAGTACCTTTACTGCAACCTTTTCTCATTTCTCCATTGCCACTGGCCCGAGAGAGATCCCAAAATGAAACACACACATAGATGCACAGGCACAAAGGAATTCCTCTGAGGCATCAGTTCTTAGTTAGCTGTGATTGACTATCTGAACTGAAGTTACTATGTTGGTTTGTAACCCCGTTGCCTTCGTAATTTCAGTGCGTCATTACGAAGTGGTTTATCTAATCCATGAGAAGCACGCGGAAGAGGTTAGCAGTGTCAATGAGAAAGTTCAAGGTGATTCTTTGCCTTCAGAATATCTAATATATGGCTAGCTGATTTGAGTTCCAAAGTATTGTGCACACCTAGTGCTTCTCTTTAGATTGACATGGAATCTGCCTGTACTTTGTTGCCCCGTAGGAAAACGATTTGAGTTGCCTTATGTTCATGATGTTACTTGACTGCCTCGATATTGGTTGTATACTTACCTTGCTCTGCTCTGCCTCCAGTAACTTGGAAGCTTTGGAGAGAAATTGAAACATTCAGCACGGCATCACTTGTGATTTTGTTACACAGCACCCACAGAATAAATTTCTTTTTAGGCAATGACACTTGGTTCTCATGATTCTATACTAGTTTCAACAAAGTCTGAATGTTTTTGAAGCTTCTGTCTTCGATTTCCAGGTTATTATTGTATGGCTTTGCCGAATGCGTTAGACGTTTACTTGAAAATAAACAAAATGATCTCATCTTCGTATATTTTTCTTGAAACCTGTCGTTGATAGTAGAGGCCGGAGTCTACAGTTTCTTATACCTGATAAACAGTTTCTGCACAGATTTTTTAAGGGAGAAGAAAGGCAAGGTATGGAGATTCAGTGATTGGGGTATGCGAAGATTAGCTTACAAGATACAAAAGGCCAAAAATGCGCACTACATTTTGATGAACTTTGAGTTGGAAGCCAAATTGATCAATGAATTCAAGAGTATGCTCGACAAAGACGAAAGAGTCATACGGCACCTTGTAATAAAGAGGGACAAAGCAATAACAGAAGATTGTCCACCACCACTCGAGTACCACACTTTGCGAGCTGGCGCAGATGATTACGATGATGATTATGATGAAGATGAAGTTTACGATGATTGGGATGGTGAGGAAGAGGAAGGAGTCTATGATGAACAACCGGAGGATGGTGTAATTTTTGTCGGCAGTGATGAAGATGAAGATAGCAGTAAGGATAAGAATAACCGTTTTGCTCGGGTAAGAAACACTTGAAGAAAGAAAGTTATGCATATGATAAAAATAGGTAACTAGGTTGTTTCATCTTTTGCTCTTTTGGGGTTGAGAAAATATTTAGTAAAGGTTCAATTTACTGTGTTATTGTGCATTATCCTTTAGCATGCATGGACTTGAAGGTTAACATTCAATATCCTATTCCTATTCAAACAACATTTTACTATAAACCTTACGTACAATGTGTTTCACCTAAGGAACCAATAGTATAATAAAATAACCTTAATTTCTTCGCAATCCTTTGAAAAGTTAAATCCCAAAAACTAAATAAGCTAAATCAAATGATATAAAGAACCCAAATTCAAGCACATGCATATCTGATTGAATGACTCCATCATTGTCACGATGAGTAGAAAGAGTTTTTGAAATCGACGAATGTTTCAAAACTACCAATTTGCCTAATCCTGTACGGAGTATCGAGACATTGCCACTTCCTCCA
>JANZLY010000005.1:27917681-27928917 GCA_026770305.1 Erythroxylum gonoclados | reverse complement strand
TTCGACTTCGAAAAGGTCATTTGAAGTTATGGAGACAAAAATCAGGTATTTCTGCGTTTCTTCATTTCTTGCCTTTCACGTTCAATCCGGGATACGTAACTAAAGTACCGTTACGTATTACAGTGCAAAGATAGGATGGTAATATAATAATATGTATTACCAATCAATATATATTGTATAGATTGGTAATACATATTATTAAGTTTGTACATGTTAATTATGCATATAAGAGCAGAAACTTTGAATCGTGAGGGTGATCCTAAGGACATGATTTGTGAATACAGAGCAGATACAAGTTGATCTCCTTGTTGTAGGCAACCATGGCCTTGGAAAGATTAAAAGGTACTCGTAAACTTGATTATAATACTATAGTCCTCTTTTTAGGGAAGGTATCTATCTTTTGTGGCTCCTAGGTTAGGATCAATTGCGATCAAAGCAAAGAATTAAGCACCACTTGTGAGCAAGAGTTATTGTTGTTCAAATCTTCAATAGAAAAAGTCAAAAGATAAGGCAGACTTTAGGCTTTTGGATATGAAAATGGTTTCATGCCGTGTCAGGATGAGTAGAGCTTTTTATGCTCTGCGGTGAAAGAAAAGATAATAATTTCATATAACTTGTCCCAGCTATCGATCATGATTTTACAAGATTTCACCTTTTCAAAACATTCAGACACATTTTTTGTAATTGTATTTCCATTTCATTGATCGACAGTCTAGCAATTACATCCATTGCGCATGCAGTTACATTTAAGAATTTACAGCAATATGTTCATCTGTCACTTAACACAGGAACCTGCTTTACTACTTCACGGGTGTGTTTTTCTTACGTTTACTAAATATTGATAAGCCTAGAAAGAGAAAACTAAGTCAAGAAGTGGAAGCCTCCAGGAAAACTAGTATCAAAGTAATCAGCTTTTCAAGTGCTCCAAAAAGCAACCCCTTTTGTACCGTCACCTTGTGATAGATGACACACTTAATTTAAAGAGAGCTGTAGTATCTTCCAGCATGTTAGCCTAGAATGGGACTGTAAGCAAGACGTGTGCGGTCATAATTTCAAGTCTGTTCTTTTAACTATCAACTGTTGATTCCAATTCAATACAGATAATAGTAATTATATATATTGTGTTGCAGAGCGTTCTTAGGTAGCGTAAGTGACTACTGTGCACATCACGCAAAATGTCCGATCCTGATTGTGAAGCCACCCAAGGGCCAAGTCTAATGGCAACGGGTCCACAAAAGACACAGTATCTACAGTGACTGACGAGGTACTAAGGCTTCAACGCGAGGAAAGGTCATGTAATAAGTTGCGATAGCAGATTTATGGTTCAAACGTATCTATCCGTCACCAAAGGAACTAAATTCAACAGCACAAACATGCTTCTGTGTCATTACATGGTTATATAAAACTACTGCAACTGTTGTGCTTTCTTTGCACAGTGTTTTCATATTCATACTTTTCCCTTGTCCAATATTGTCCGATGCGTGCTGCTTCGTATGAACATTGAAAGAGTCGGGTCAAATTAAGACAATTGATATGAGCTCAAAGGAAGGTCAGGAGCAGATGAAATTGCTGTGAAAAATGAAAATTATCCCTGCACATTAGTTGCAATATTCTTATTAAACACGGAACAACTAGTACCGAAGACACATGCTAAATACCAATTTCTCAAATACATACCTGCTGGCTCATAAGAATTTCAACTGCAACGTTTAGATCCCCATCTGCAGCTGCTAACGCCACTTCTACCTGTGTCTGAAACAATTTGTAGGCACTTTCATCAGCCATAAAAACTATATAAAGTTTTATAATATCTTCACTACATTTTACATTGAAAATTGACAAGATTCTCTCTTTTCTATCTAGATATAGCATTTTTCAGCTTTCAAATCAACCTAGGTCCAATCTGCCCCATAAAACCCCTTGTCTTAGTAAATCTTTCAAGCTACAGGGGTTGATGCAAAGAAAAGTATGGGAACTGAAGATGAACTCCAGCCATTTTAATACCTTCTCAAAACCCATATATACAAGTTTTTGGATTTGTTCCTCAGAAGCAACTGATCCCTGCATTCAATAGACAATAGACCATAAAAATTTCAAGACCTACATAACCTATGACAACAGGAGTGGTAAATCACACTATAACACAGATATAAGCAAACACCTCATTATGTGCACGACCACCAGGAGCAGCAGTAACTGCATTATCTACTGTCTGCCTCCTAATCACCAAGAACAAAGAAACATCCAATAAGTGGCAGGAAATCAAATGGTCTAATAACTGCAAATAGGCTTTTCTCGTCCTTGCAGAACAGTACGAAGAGAGAAGGGACAGGGTACCATTAGCACAATAAGGGTAGGGTTTCTTGGATCACCTTTTGTGTTGGATCCAGTAACATGATAATACGAGTGTACAATAGTAGTAATCATAGCAGTAAATTTTGTGATATGTAATTCTGAAATTTGTATACCAGATTCTAAGGGTAGTAGGTAATTCACAAGAACCAATAAATCTTCAAAATCACTAGGCTCTAGAACCATCCAAAGTTTGCATCAGGTATGCTAGTAATTTGACCATACTAGACAAGTAGAAGCCAAGAAGTATGGAATACTCTTTCTCAGCAAATAATAGTTTTTGCATTTTACTCGGCATCAGTTTGCTCGAAAATTTTGTATAAAGGGGTTGCTCAGAGTTCTATGATTGGAAATAACAATTGTAAGCTGCCATGAAAAACCCAATTTTTTGCTCCATTTAGTGAATTTGCTTTCTGACACAAAGGAATCTTGCTAATTACCTGCCATCTGACATCCTCCCTTCTGCACCGGTGCCTGCTAAGCCTGATAACTGGTCAGGGCTGCTATTGTCCAAAAGTCTAGCCTGCACGTTTGCATCCGAATTTCCAGTTTGGCTTTGCCCAGAGCCAAGAGTCCTTCCCCTTCCAGGAACATATTGTCTTATGTTGACTACATTTTAAGGAATACTGATTATATATCTTTTATATATATACACAACACACACACACACAGATATAGAACCCATAAGTCACATTTTTAGGCTAAAACAAAGACCTAGTTTGAATGGGTACATTATGATCTTTTGAATACATAAAAAATATCCACTTGTCTAACCCTTTAAATAACCATAAGATTCTATTTGTTCTAATGCCTTACCAGTTCAAACCAGGAAAATGAAATATGTTCATCAAATTTCATAAATGCTGCTAATTAATAGCTTCACGTAGAACTTTGCACATGAATAAAAATTTTATTTTATCAAACTACACGTATGCATCCATGCAAAGATTAAAAAATGGAACACCTAAACCGGATATGTAAGTACCTGATCAGAGATTTCCCGTCGTGGCATCCATGTAGTTAGGTTTCTCCATAAGTTTCCAGATAATATTCCACTGTTCAGAAAAGTATCAAGATACATGTCCCGTAATTTAATCAATTCAATCTAATAAGCTGAAACTACCTGGAGGTTGTATTTGGGACTGAATAAGTGGGGATGAAGCCCGCAGAATTACCTCCAGTGCACAAGATAAATTTAGGGCGTCTCACACAAGAGGACTGAAAGTAATCAAACAGAACTTGAGCCATATGTGTCAAAATAGAGCATCATATGAAAGCACATAATCAAAAGAAGTATGGCCGTTAGAAACAAAGTCACATTACATCAAAGTTAGTAGTAATTAAGACAAAGGCGAAGTGAAACAATGTTAACAAGAATTGAGGGGAAACAAGTTCAGAGAAAGCAAATTGTTGATCAATTGAAACCCTCCTAGATGCTGAGGAAGTTTTTGCAATTAACATATGAATAAAATTGAACATGGCGGGGAAATGCTATGAGAACAAGAAATACTGAGGGATAGAACTCCATAAAATAAGATGTTGGAGCAAAAGCCAAGCAGAGTTAGGTGGAACAAGACACATGCATGATGTGGCTGACCACAAGAAATTAATTTGCATGAGCGGGAGAGAGGGTAAAGATGCATCCATTTCACAATAGTATCCCTTTTATAAGCTTATAGTCTATTGAAGCATTAGGCGTACGTAATGTTACTTTTGTTGTCGACCAAGAAACAAACAATCACCATCAGCAAGTGGCCACAAAAATCAATCTGTTGTCACAAGCAAGTTCAAGCAATATACTTACAAACCAAGACGAGGCCTCAATAGCATAATAAAAGGCTGTTCCTGGTATAAGGAAGTTGAATAAGCCATACGTATCTGCAAATGTTAGAAGTGATTTCAAATTCAGACGCTAGGAATAGAAAACAAGTAGGCAGGAGAAAAAGGGAAGAAATGTATAAACACAAAGACATACATGCAAATCCCGATAAAATACCACATAGGTGACCGAGTAATGAGACATTTGACATAAGCAGCTGAAACACCACCAATAAGATAAATGCATACCTGAAGCATCCATCTGAAATTAAACATCACATCTCCACATAAATGAAGAATTATGATATTGAAAAGACAATTTCATATGCAAAATATATCATAGATTCAGTAGTTACCACTTAACTGGAACATTAAAGAGACCAAACACACTGCAAAGTAAACAAAGCTGTATATCAGTTGAAGAAAAACCCAAGCTAGCACAAAACATCAAATAGAAAGTTCAATGTGTAAAAACATTGTAACGCAAAAGAGAAAAACACAATGAATTTCCACATTCATAAGCATCGGTCCATATGCCATGCTTCTTCACATGAATAGATCATATCAATAATCCAAAAGGAGAAGTTTTGCAGTTGTGAATAGATAAGCTAACCATCAATAAAATTGCAAGTTTGTACAAAAACATTACTTAAATTTTTAAATGGAAAACCAACCTCCGAGACTGGACTCCACTCAAGCTTGTCTCTATAACAATCATGGAGAATATGATTCCAGAGAAGCCTATTGCACACTCATTCATGAGATTTGGGAACCAATGAAAGGGATAATGTGATACCAACAATGCAATAAAAAGGTGAAGTATAGCATTGCATGTAGCCAACAAGATTATTATGTACAACAAGCGGACAGATCCCATGATTCTCTCGAGTTCAGAACCCAAAGGCACCAAAGCCAACTTGTTGAACAGAACATGAAGCAGTGACCCATGGAAAAGAATGGAGGTGTAAATTCTGTACACTGCAGGGTATAGAAAATGAAATAAGTTGTCATGAACTCATATAACTTTCAAACCATCCATCACACTGCATTGATGAACAAAATAACCTTGAAAATGTGATACGATGACAGAAGGTAAGAAGCATATTTCATAGAAGGAGTCATAGCCAATCAAGAGGCAGATCAAGTATATAGCACCACAAACAATCACCACAGCGGAAGTTAAGAATGGAATGTTGTCCCACCATTGCCCTAACCTAGTAGGTATACCTGCCTGCAAACAAGCAGATACAAGAACCGTAATGAGCGCCAAGATTGAACTTTTTCCTGAAATCATCTTTAGCTAAAAGGGTCGATGTTTTATCAAAATATCAGTGTGTTCCTTTTCGTTTCACGGTTGCTTGCTAAAAACTGATTTTATGCACTGTAATCCGAATACAATAAAGCTCGTTCCCACAATTCTTTCAAAATATAACCCTAAACATATTCCAATTTTTGACTGTCAGCAGTCCACAATATCAATCTAAAAGCCCGTCAAAACAAGCAAGCAAAGACTAAACAGAAGATTTTATCCCGCAGATCATCAGCCTGATTGTTCAAAAACAGAGCAATATAATCAGGAAAAAGTCTTTTGCCATCAGTAACTAAAGGGCCAAAACTAAAACCTCAATCCCAAAATCTTCAAAGAATTAGAAGATAACAGACCCTTTCGAGATCGAATAGCTACACATCCAATGTCTGGTAGAAATTTTTCTCGACAACAAAAAAAAGGTCAGAAAAACTTAAAGAGGAATTTAAGTAATCCTAAAACTAGAGATTGGATTAAACAAGAGTGAGAGTAGCTGATACCTCGGATACAATGTTCGGTCTCATTTCTCAAGACTCGAAAGCTTTCAAATTTTTTCTTTTTCTTCCTCGTACACAATGTTTGGTCTCGTTAAACAATACTTGACTAAATAGAAAAACCGCTCCCGAGCTGATTGTATTTCAGACCGGGATTCGGATCTAACAATTTGGATATTTTGGACCCGTGAATCGTGATGCTGATCATTCGGGTCTGATCGGCATTTATTATCATCCCGGCGTTTAATATCAGCATTTGCAAGATATTACCTCGTAATAATCTAACCAATTTATTATCATCCCTAATGGCATATTTAGCAGTTACTGGCTACTTCTAAAAAGGACATGAACTTGATATATACATTCATACATTATCCAATGACAATTTTTGTTATTGATACGAATTTTTTTCTTTGAAAAAACTCATTTTCAAACATTAAGATTTTCACTAAAATTTAGACTAGATTTTAATTTTTTGAAGTGTAGAAAAACTTAAAACATTTTCAAAATCAATTGAATGAAATTCTCTAACTAAAGAAATCTTTAATCTCATGAAATTATGTTAATTAAATATTGATCTATTAACTTTTTTATTTTTTTAATCTTTAGTGGATCTCATTAATGCCAATGTAGAGCTTAGGTGGCACTAGTGGGATTCACTATTCATACTTAACTTAAAACCCTAATTTCTACTTCCTAGTTAAAATGGTTATTTTATTTATATACAAATATGGAGTTCAAGATCAATTATGTAAATATTAATAAGCAAACCAGACAAGAATGAGAAGGATACTACAAAAAGCACACTCCATTAAGAATTGAAAGGATTATCTTAAATGAACAACTCCAAAGACTTGTCCTTAACTATAAAAACAAAAAACCTAGCCTTCACTCTACATATTCTATAATGTTTTTGTCTCATCAAATTTAGATATTGTAGGTTCTCTATGCACAAATTCCCTAACATATTTCACATAAATTAGACACTAGATATACGGTTTTCTTTCTTCTACAACAACAAAACTAACTGAGGTAGTTCAAATTGTCCAAACTACATTACATGTTTTGGAAGCAAATTACAATGTATTGGTTTATCTTATTATGTACATTTAAATGAGTGAGTATCAAGTTAAAAGAAATTGCTTCCACAAGCGATATTGTTCAATTTTGGTTCAAGTTAAAAGAAAACATTAGTAGTTGGTCGACAATAATGAAAAAGAAAGTTAGAAATGTTGGTCAACAGTGGCCTAACTAAGCGACGAAGGTGAAAAAGACATTAGTAAATGCCAAAGGTGATGAAGATAGTTACAAATAGAATGACCATATAAGAATAAGAATTAAGGATATATTTTTAGGTTAAGTTTGGATAGTGGTTCATACCAGTGCCACTTAGGCTCCATATTGGCATTGGTGGGATCCACAAAAGGTAAAAAAAATTTGACAAGTCAACACTTAACTAACTAAATCTTAACGAGGTTAAGTGTTTTATTAGTTAGAAATTTTAATTCAATTAATTTTGAATGTGATAGGATTCTTTTTGTATACTCTAAAACATTGTCATCCAAAAGGGACTTTTTACCTTTTCTTTAAGTGAGAGACAATGTAGGAATTAAACTACTGTGTTGTGACCAATTTAGCTTTGGATAATATTATACCACATTACTAAATAAATGAGATTATCATATTAACTTGGTGGCAAATGTTATAAATGTCTTTCAAGCACCAAACTTTATATCAAAGTTGTGCCTACTCTTTTGCAAGACAATCTCACTTAAATCTGTTTAAACAAGATTTAACCTTCCCATCTACCTTGTTCTCGAACACCTTATAACTTTCGTAGTGCTTAACTCTCACACTCTTGCAAGAATACTACGTAACCAATGGATAATTAAAGGAAACAATAAACACATAAGAGCTATGGTAAAAACAAACCTTTATTACTTCTCCAAGAGTAAACAAAGGAACACGCTCTCTCAATGTGTTTCCATCCCTTTATCTTTGTTAAGGAGCAAGACTCAAATAAGCTATTTATAGGCACCTCTAACTTTACAATTCAGAATCCTGATTGAACTGAACTAACTAAATCACATCTTATCCTTATTATATTAAATCACACTAACTAATTAGATGACACTCCCATCTAAATAGGACTTTATCTGATAAGATTTAGCTATATCACAACTAACAAGTTAAGATATTACATTTAATTAGGAAAGAATCATCGATATCTGTGAAGAACTACAGAGTCTTCAGATGATCCTCCCCTCGATCTCTATCCAATGATGACGAGTCATCTAAACTCAAAGTTTTTCATAGCACACTAGTCTGGACCAATACTTACTCACATCAAGTCCATTAGTTATGGTCAATTTATTTGAGCACACATTAAATCCTTAAAGCTCGTACATGCCTCCCTCATATGTATGACCCTATTAACTTTCAACTCAAGGTCCATCTCAAGCTATCTTTTGTTCTCAACTCCAAATCATACATTTTAGTGAAGATTTTTGCCAATGCATGCCAATGTTTGCCTACTCTCAAGCTTTCATTGATAATGTATGTTTTCCTAACCTATTTGTAAGTCTTTTCCTTGTTATATCATCCTGAGTGTCAAACATTGGCCAAAGCTTGCCAATGCTCGCACAATTCTACAATTAGGACTAAGAGGTCTAACAAACCACCCCTACCAGAAGAACTCAATGCCCTTATCCAAATAATATATTGGCACTCCTCTAAATGTGATTCTCTCAAAGACTCCTTAGTTATAATTTGCATAAGCACATCACTTATTTATCATTTTCTCTCTCCATCAGGTTTGTCCTTGCTCTTGTTCAGACGCTCCTTTATAAGGTTCATTACGTCCATCAAAGCTTGTTAAGGTAGACTTCTTCTATCGAGTTATCCTCTCCTTCTCCTTAGTCGTTCCTGACTATAAAATTTGTTTGTTCCTCACTCACCTTCCATTTTGGGCATTAATAAGCAAAGTGTGGCCCTTCACAAATGAAACAAACAATATCTCGTATTGTTTGTTTCTTAGACTTATATTGAAAAGATTCACCTAACTTCTTCTTGGCTTTCTCCAAGCCATTCCATATCCCACCATTCTTTTTGCCTTTACTGATCATCTGAATTGATGGTGACATTTGCAGATCCCAAAGGCATCTGCAGCCACTATCGCGCTTAGGACAATGTTAAGAATATCATATCGATACTAATACCAGATTTGATTTTGGTACGATAGAGTATCGCTACTGATCAATATCGAGTACAGTTTAAAATAATTTTTAAAAATTAATAAAATAATAACTAAAATTGCAAAATTGCAAAATAATTCTTCTCTAATTTAAGATAAATATCTTCTCTCTAATTTTTAATTTTATTTTGTGAACACTATTGTTATATCTTAATACATATTACTAATTTTCCCATATAATATATTAGTTAAAAATGTATATTTCATAATTATAATAAATCAAAATTAGAGAAAATTTATATAGTTAACTCATGAACAAATAGAAATGCTATATAAGTTATCAATGTGCCTCTCACTATTCTATCTAAGCATTTACTACTACTTTTAAACAATACAAAAGTAAGGTTGGTATAACACCTATCCCAAATATTACTACATCTCTTATGTACCACACATTTAGATTTAATTATTTTCGTATTGTTTCATAATTTTCTTCACTCTTGCATTATCTTAATATCCTCTATTGTCCCAAGATAAATATATGTTTTTAAGCAATTGTTTGTTGTTTGAATAAAGAAGTAACAGCGGGCCAATGCAGAAAGGAGAGGCAGCAACACAAAGAAGCCACAGTGAGCCAGCAACGAAGAAGAAACAGCAAGCAAGAAGCACACAATAGAGAATCTCAGAAGCAACAAGTCCCATCAAAGAAGTAGATGGAGTGATAGAAGAAGAAGCAATGTAGTGATGAAGGCACGACAAAAAAGAAGAAGAGGGTAACATTGAAAAATAGCAATGAGGTTTGGTATGTATTTGAGTGAGTGAGATGCAGGGTGGATAGGTGGTAGATAGGTGCTTGAGAGATAGATTAGAATTTTTCTTTCATTTTGATCCTCAAAATTTTAAAATTTGTAAAAATTACCAATAATTTTCTAGTATTCTTGATACCAAGCAAAATTATTGGTACCAATCAATACTAACATCTAGTACAACTTACAAATTTTTTGTACTATTTTCTGATCGGTATAATGAATACCAAATGATACCGACCAGTATGGTACAAAATTCATAATTATGGCTAGGTAAGTCTTTTACATTATACCTTCGAAGCTCCATTTATTCCTAATCTTGCAAGTCACTTATGAAGTTGAACAACTTGCCTTCCTCAGATATGTTTTGCACGTCCAATATCAAAGATATGAATTTTGTCACATAATCTTGTACCGAGGCATCTTGCTTCAAACGCTTCAAAGCTTCCCTCTCGAACCATGAAATGTTATTGAGGAGGAACTGGTCTGTTAGCTCCTTTTTTTTTCCTCTCAAGTGTCAATAAGAGGTCTACCCACATTGATGTCATTGGAGCTTCTCGTTATCCACCATATCTTTGCATTCTCCACCATATAAATAGTTATGATTGACACCTTCTCTAAATTGGACACCTTAGTTGTTGTAAAGTATTGCTCTATATCCCATAAAAAGTTTTCGAGCTCTTTGACACTTCGTTTGCTATCGAAAACTTGGGGCTCTCATACCTCACCAAAGTACTTTCAGCACACCTAACATCTTGCATTACAACGATATGCCTTAGGATTGTGATCTCTAATATAGAATCCTCCTGTGCTTTCATCAAGTCTGCTATTTGATACTGTAAATGTTAGATTTGCACCTCCAAAATCTAGAATGGAGATACTGTAAATGTTAGATTTGAGCCTCCAAAATTTAGAACTGAGATGAGTAGGAAGTGACCTCTTCCTACCCTTGAGGAATTGACCTTATAAGTGCCTTCACTCTGTTGACATGCTTTTTCAAATTGCTGCCTCCTACCATATTGATATTCTAGCGCTGACATTAGTTATTACAAAGGTCTTCTAAGCACAAAACTTATACCAAAGTTGTACCTACTCCTTTGCATGCTAATCTTACTTAGATCTGTTTAAGCAAAACTTACCTTCCCACGTGATCGTTGACCAACTAACTTGTTTTCGAAAGCTTCACAACCCTTGTAGTGTTTAACTCTCACAATCTTGTAAGAATACTATGTAAATAATGGATAATCAAAGGCAACAATAAACACAT
>JANZLY010000005.1:23943176-23957773 GCA_026770305.1 Erythroxylum gonoclados | reverse complement strand
TTGTAAGCTCAAAATGCAGATTTGTATGTATCACTTCCTGGTCAAAGTTTTTTCCTCTTTCTTTTCTCTTCCTTCCTTAAAAGCTGTTATCTACTGCTAAAAGTATTTCATTTCATGCTTTATGGCTGGTAATATCATTTTTTGCATTTTGTGTTCATTATTAATTCTGCTTCAAGGACGAAGGGGGTGGGTGCATCGAAAATTCTGTCAGAAAAAGTTGTTTTCAGTTTAGGGAGGGCGTTATGGAAGTCCTCAGAAAGCCATTTGATGAGAAGGAGTATCATGATCTTTTTGTTGAAGCTACTCTTGAAAGGAAGATGGTTCGTGACAAAGAACTGCGTAGTGGGCCAAAACAATTTCAGCTCCCTGGCCCTGGAAAGTCATATCTCGATCAGCACCATGGTATTCCTATTATTAGCAAGTGCTTTCTCTCAATCGCGAATGTTTTCGTATACATAGCATGCATATAATCAACCGGCCAAACTATGTATATTCAAACTAGTATGTTAATAGGTCCTTTACATTTTGACTGGATCCTTATCATCTTTGTCAACAGGATAGCTCATAGGATTTCCTAGGACATGATTGTTGTTGAAACACAATAGTGCTGTGTGCCTTATCCATCATGTGGCTATATTTGATGTAAATTTTAAGGTTACTGCCATTTTCAGTCAACTGTTTGACGATGCCATTTGACTTAACATATGTAGTTATCTTTCCATCCATTAAGACGTGGTTGAAATGGTCAATTTATCCATATGTAGTGTATAGTGGATTTCATTTTGAATGTTAATGTTCTGTGAAACCTTGTAGATCTTGCAAATAAAATTGATTCCTTTGGAAATAGTAAGCCTAAAGTCTTGAACCTCTTGCGTGGATTCTTCTACTATTTGCAGGTAAGTTTTAGTGCATATATCTACTTTCTTTCATTTTACAAAGCACCAAGGCATTTTGGTCTTATATCTGTGTGATAATCATCATAGCAATCCTATTAATGCACCAAAATAAAATGACAATTGCGCAACTTGTTGGACTGCCCGTTCAACAGAAATGTTGACTCTATTTATGCAGAGTCTCTGTTACTTTCTGGCTTGTCATCATGAATTATTTTTAAGTACGATCATTACACGCCTCAAGAGCATATTTATAGTCGGTTTCATCTGTTTGTGCTTGTAAATCTTTCATTTGTACCAGAATGTTGTTGACACTTACCTGTCCACATTTTGTGTAGAACGTGGCTCATAATGGAGTGTTTCAACCGTGGTTGGAGCCATCATGTTTGGAAGTGCTGCCCCAGTAACTAGTTTGACTTGATCTCTAAGATTTCAATTCTTGATGACAAGAATATTAAATATGCACTCAACTGTTACACAAGTAGCATAGTCTTACTGCTAAGCGTTTGTATATAATTCAACGTTTTGGTTGCCTGTAGAAGCAGGTCATCTAGTGAACCTGAAATTGTCACCCTTCTGAGTCTACATATAAATATTTGTCTATTTTGATGTTCTCTTATAAGCATGAATCTTACAGCTTTGTTTCTTGGAGCTGATCATAATCATTAGGTAGAATTCGAGGCTTCCCCATGCTAAAGTTAAGTACCCTAGCGTTCATGTTGTACTTGATTTGCCCATCATATAGCAGCTTCCTGATGTAGTGCTCTATGTCTGAACCAATCAGCCTCAGCGTATACTCTGCTAATGGTGCACCCTGATTTCACATAAAGTTTAATGTTCAGCCAGCTGAAACAGGGATCCATGCAACTTCCAAAATTTAAAGTTAATGGAATATAGACTTTTGGCCGTACATGTGCATTTTGAAATCAGAACAAGTAAATCTTCTGCCAACTTTATGCGCCCCAGTAAAATTTCAGCACATGAATGGCCTACCACTTGTATTTAAGGGTTGCTTTGAAACAGGACGGGTTACTTGTGGACGGCTAGCTTTAAATCTCGACATCAGCTAGAGGATAAGAGTTAAATTTGCTTACTCAAAGAAATAGGCTATAACACACTAAAGTGTTCTTAAACCCACTTCCAGGCCTAGAGTAGAACATAGATTCATTAGCTGTTACCAAGGACAACAATCGACATCATTTTACCTCGTAGTGATCCACCAGCTCCTGGAAGTAAGAGTAAACCAATGCGCAAGTCTCATCGGTCCACAAGAACTCATTGGTAGGATCAAGAATAAGGGTAAGCTTATCCATTTGAGTCTGATCGAACTGTTTCTGTAAAAAGCTAGACATAGAGATGTAAATTGTAAACAATTGTCATTATCCTGCTTAAATTGAACAAACAACAACTTTATGTTTGAAACATGATCTGGCAGTAAGTAAAGGATTTCTATTCCTTGTCCCACTATCATTCAGTGCTTGCAACTATCATTCAGTACCCTTAGGTAGATACCTTGCAAGCTGCAAATTCTGTTTCTTTGGAGCTCTGTTAAGCTTTCTTTTTTATTATATTTTTTTATATCATGAAATCTGTCCACTTTCATCTCCAAAGTCTTTACACTGGGGAAAGAATAACATTATGTTTATGACTATGGCCTTGATCATTATCTTGATGATTTTAACTACCATGTAGAAATGCTTTCTTACTGAAGGATTAATGATTAATCTGCTTATTTTCAGCAAGTTTCAAGAATCTACAAAGATGAACTTGAGTTGGAAACTTATATATGCTCAGAGCTTTATGGTACCTGCAGTCAAGTCAAGTAAGTTGTAATCTTTTTTTTGGTAAATAAGTAAGTTGTAATCTTGGTGATAACAAAATTGCCCTTAGGTTTCTGGATGAAGTTAGACAGTAGTTTTGAATATACCTAAACTGTCAATTGTTTCTAGTCCGTTCTCTATGATGCAACAATCTTTGATTTTTCAAAATCCTTCTGTAAACATATGGACTTTAATAGAGGTTCTCCCTTGCTACTTCTCCTAGCTACTTTTGATTTATACTCCTATCTTGCTGGAAAAATTGTATGACTTCTGGCTAGTGAAATGTCGATCATAGTTTATGTAGAATTGCAGTTATCGTATTTATTGTGGCACTTTTGACCTTTTGGATTCTTTCTTCCTTTGCCTAGGAATTGCTCAAACCCAAAAATCAAAGGAGCAGTAGTGTTTCATGAACAAGGTCCCCAGATATTTGATTATAGCATACGCCTCAATCATACGTGGGCATTTTCGGGCTTTCCAGATTATAAAACCATAATGGATGTCAATGGACCTTATCTCGATGACTTGGAATTGGGTGTAAATAGAATACCTATAATGCAGTACAGTTTCAGCGGTTTTTTCACTGTATGCTTGCTCATCTCTAATTCTGATATAATTTTCTGTTCTTACATTTTCTCCTTCAGTTTCGTTTCTTCATTTTATAAGTAGACTTCTGCATTTTTTGCATGCTGGTAATTTCCCCCCCTTTGATTTTCTAACTGACATTTTGGATTTCCAATGCTATTATGTCTTTATAAGTCTTTATCTTCCTTGTTTTTCTTAAGATCTGACTATTTAAAGCTGAACTGAGCTGTTGGAATACAGTCTGGTCTAGTAAAATAATGTTAAGATTCACTAAAATTGTATATTATGGTCTCCACTATTGGTCAGTGAATTTTGTAATCAGGTTAAGAATGACGGTATTTGTAATACATCCCTTTCTCTATATGTAGGTATCCTTACTTTTTGGTGTAACTTTTACAAATTGTGTTTGTGAATATAGGCCTCATGGCCAAGCTATGTAATCTCTTGCACGTCTCTTCCTCATCATTTACTTTAACATGAGCAAGACTGCTGTATCTCAGTCTTCTGTGAGTTAATCATGCCTTGGGAGTCTGCTATTAGACATTACAAGTTTTTCTACATTATTGTAAAGTTTGTTTGTGGTCAGCCCACGTGACGATAGAAGAAACCTTTTGCTTGCGAGTAATCTATTGAAATGTTACCAATCATTCACATACTATATATGGATTTTCCCTTTGTATCATAGATTTTCACTTGTCATTTATTGAATGAATGACAAGCAATTCAGTTGTGCCCCCTTTTCCTGTCTGTCCTGATTCCATCTTTTATCATATGTTGATGCTTCATTGCTTTTGCAGCTTCAGCAGGTATTGGATTCATTCATAATATTTGAAGCTCAGCAAACTGGAACTGACATTTCAACTGAAAATATAAAGCTACCATCCTCCAATTCATCCATCATAGCTTCCTCGCTCAAGTTTCCATGGACACAATATAGCCCCTCAAAAATCAGAGTTGTTCCCTTTCCAACCAGTGAATACACTGATGAGGAGTTTCAATCCATCATTAAGAAAGTCATGGGAGTATTGTATGTATCTTATTTTAAACTTTCCCACTGAAATTTCTGGTTTTCTTATTCCCTAACACCTACTTTGGTGCACCTCAATATTTGTGAGCAGGTATTTATTGGGATTTCTTTATCCAATTTCTCGCCTTATCAGTTATTCTGTGTTTGAGAAGGTCTGTCAGTGAATATAATTGTATTAATATTGATATTAATTTAGCTACACAAGTTTCTTTCTTTCTTAATCATTCTTGCGACATTGAAATCTAGGAAATGTATTACAGTGTTTTACATCTCAATTTATTCTTTTTTGGTGTTATCAGGAAATGAAGATAAGAGAAGGTCTTTATATGATGGGCTTGCAAGATGGGATTTTTCATCTTTCTTGGTTTATTGCATATACTATACAGGTGAACTGTCAGTATCACATTGTATTTTCTAGGGGTTTTAATCGAGTTTAAAAATGGGAAATATTTGCTCCTGGTGAAGGAGCTACAGTAGTGTAGTAACCATGCATAACTTCTTCATGGAAGTTAGGTGTGCCCATTACACATGTTTATGTTGCCTGATTGAAAAGTTTGGGTTACTATGTTGTCTGAGAATAAGTTGGAGATAAAATAGTTATCTATTTTATACTTTGATTATATGTATATAATTATATATTATGACACCCTCCTACATACAGCTGTTTCCATTTTCATAAAGTCTATGTTTCTGTTAAATAATAAGCTGATTTTTTTTTCTCCAGTTTGCAATTTCATCTGGAATAATTACAGCTTGCACCCTGAATAGCCTTTTCAAATACAGCGATAAGTCGGTGGTGTTTGTATACTTCTTTACATTTGGACTCAGTGCAATTATGCTGTCATTTTTGATATCAACATTCTTCACACAGGCAAAAACAGCTGTTGCAGTTGGAACCCTGTCATTTCTTGGGTTCCTTACTACACTGTCAATGACCCGGCTGTGCCTATGTAATTAATCATGCAATGCTATTCTCTGAATTTTCATGCAAACTCTTTTAATTATTCCTTTTTTTCTACATGTAGTGAAACTCTCATGTTGCTTCTTTTCTACATTTGGCTTTCAATTGCTTATAGGATCTTGAAGGTCCTTGCTTCTTTGCTTTCTCCTACGGCCTTTGCACTGGGATCGGTCAACTTTGCTGATTACGAGCGGGCTCATGTTGGAGTACGATGGAGCAACATATGGCGGGTAATCTTTGTGTGGTGTTTTTGAATGTTTGCAGATTATTAGGGCCACCTAACATCTTTATAATCTTAGAAGTCCATATTTATGCAGGAGTCATCTGGAGTCAACTTTTTGGTTTGTCTCATGATGATGTTACTTGACACGCTGTTGTACTGTGTCATTGGTCTATACCTGGACAAGGTATGTCTCTTAACTGTTTGTTTCTAATTCTGATTTCATGATTGCAGAAGTTCATTTTAAAATTTCTGGGTCATCACCCTGCTCCCTTTTCCCTCTAGCTCTTTGTAAAGATCGAGAAATTCTACAGCTTCAACATGGCCTTCTTAGACATTCTTGCACACTTCCATAATTGGTTTTTCTCTTGGTATTTGTTATGTTATGACCAATTTTCATGAATTTCTTCTTGTTTTGGGTGCCATCTTGGCCTGTTCAACTTTCAGTAAGATTTCGTATGGATTCAGAATACAATTCATAGTACATTATATTATTAGTTGGAGATCTGTGCAATTATATTTTATTAGTTTGTGAAGCTTTAAAGTTATAAAATTGTGGTAAGTCAAACTCTTTCATTTGCTGTATAAAGCAGGCTATAAGTTGTTTTCCATATCATGTGCTTTGCTGTTTCTCTTTAACAATGCATAAGGAGACTTCATGAATTGGTTCTTGATATATCTAATCATGGGAAATTACTGAATTCGAAAATTGAGATGAAAAGCTGTACATTTTATCTATCTTCATAACACGTGAAAAAGGCCCAGATTCTGGACCGCTTCCCACCGTATGCCATCTGGGCTTTCAATGCTAGTGGGTGACAAATTCACTTTACTTTTCCATTCAATCAGGTCTTTTCCAGGGAAAATGGAATGCGTCAGCCATGGAACTTCTTATTCCAGAAGTGCTTCTGGAGAAAGAAAAGTATTGCTGGGATCGACACATCTAATTCAGGGATCAAAATTAGTGATAAGCCTTGCAACAAAAATTTGGGACATGATAGTTGTAGACCTACTATGGAAGCAATTAACTTGGATATGAAGCAACAAGAGCTTGATAATAGGTTTCTACACAAGAATCTAATGGCATTCTTTTGGCAGATTTTGGTGGACTTTTTCTCTCACTGTTCTTGTTTGCTTTGTAGATGCATCCAAATTAGGAACCTGCATAAAGTGTTCAATACTGAGAAAGGGAATTGTCATGCTGTTAATTCCTTACAGCTCACCCTGTTTGAAAATCAGATTCTCGCACTTTTAGGTAACTTGTACAACTTACTTGGTTCTTTTTGTTGCCTTCTTGTCTATGGTCTTTGTTTCTTAGCTTTTTCTTTAATTTGGATATCTTAAATTAAGCAAATTTATAGAGATTTCATCCATTTTTCAATGATCATATTGAATTTAACATTAGCTCACTTTATATAAAGCTCTACTCTATAATTTTGGCATCCTATCTGTGTTTTGGCTGCCATCAAGTTCTCCCTAATGAAGATTGTACCATACAAGACTCAAGAACCCACTTAAGAGTTGAAAACTAAATGAAACAGTTTCACTAGAGTTTAAAATTAAATCACACCGCTTCATTGCCTGCAGGTCCGCAGATAGGCTGCAGATTTTTAACTTCTGTCATGAAATTTGATAACTCCAAGCTTTTACCTTGTTCTGGACACGCACACTCTCTCTGTGTTTTCTTTTTCCTAATTAATGATATAACGTTTTTCTGAATGTGCATTCAAACATCAACTGCTTATTCTGATTTTTCAACATGGCTTTAATATTTCCATCTGTGGATTTGCATAATGTTGTGTGGAAGGATTTAATGACTTAGCCAAATCCTGGCTCTAAACTCGGAGTTACAATGCAAAAGGCGTCTTTCTTGACAGACCCTTTGTAACTTAAACAACTCATTTTGCATTTATCTTATTTAAACAAGGGCTCAAAGAATGTAGTTAAGGATAAATTTTTTTATATATTTTTTATATCTGTCATGTTGATGGGGTTTCATGTTATTATTATACAATTGTTGCATTCATTATTTGAAAAAGGAGAATGTCTCTCTCAGTTCTCTTTAAAGGTAATTTGTTTGTTTTATGATTGTTTGAAGGGCACAATGGAGCGGGCAAAAGTACAACGATTTCAATGCTTGTTGGTCTTGTTCCTCCTACATCAGGAGATGCTCTCATACTTGGAAAGAACATAGCAACGGACATGGTAAACAACTTTCACTCTTTTTAGTTATTATTCTTCTCTCATTTGTAGCAATCTTCAAGTACTCATGCTTCGTATATCTATGTGAGACTGGCTGAAAAAAAAAAAATCTTTCACACCAAAAAAACAGTAGGCGATTCGTTATCTGTATTCCATTTCATCTTGAACTTCACTTTTGTTTGCAGTTCCCTCATAGTTTCCATTTTTATCCATGGGTTTTCTTTTTCTTCCCACTGTTTCCAAGTAGCATAAAACATAATTAGTATAATCACTTTTCGCTTTGACTTCCTAGACATTACTGGCAAGACCACCAAATACCTCTCCATACAATTAAAGAGTTTATAAAGGCCTCGATTTCCTTTAATATCAAAATAGACTAGATTACAAGGGGCCTTTATGGATCCAAATATCTTTAGTGATAAAGAAAATAGGGCTTATTAGGAAATATTATGTAATGAGGAATCTTCTCCTGAAGAGCAAACAATGGTCAAGGACTGATCACATAGAAAATTGATAAAGCAACAGCCTCCAGAGCTGTTTAGGTACATAATTGACAGATGACAAGGTAGAGGTGGTTTCAAGTAAGAGGCTTCTTTTATTTCGGCCACTCAGTCGTGCTGTATCAGGAAATGAAGATTGATGAAATATTCTCTTCTGTTAGGAACTGATTAAAAACAGCTCAAAAGTGTTTGTAGTATTTTCTCTTTAAAGAATAGGTAATTAAACTTTGAAATTATGTTTCAATCTAGCATGAGAGATAAAAAGAAGACAATAACTCTGAAACATTTTATCAAGTAAAGCCAGGTCATTCTAAAAAGTCAACAAATGTACCTAAATATTGAAACCTAATCCTGACTCAATGAAACGAAGAACTGAAGCTTGTGTGATGATTTGAGTAATGTAAGGATCGTGTTGAATTTAGCATATTGTTAAGCCTCACACTCTAGGCTTTATTTAGAATTAGAACAACTTGGACATAGTTTTTTAAACATAAGAAAAAGGGTGACCCATTCGACAATAATTTTGGATAATTCCTTTGATAGTCTCATCATTGAAGATTCTTGATTTTAGAATAATTTTAGAAAGCTCTAAATTCCACCTCAGTAGCAGGCCTTACCATACTAATTATTTTGATTTTCTCCCATTAATATACAATATCCAATGGTAGATTCCCTCAAGAATCAAACATAATCTGCATCTCTCTAAGCTTCCATGGTCAGAGCTCCTTTCTTTTAAATAATATTCCTCTTCCTAATGTGTTAGGTAATATATGATATGCCCCATTACTTGAAAATGTTCTTCTCTTGAGTCATGCATAAATTGGCTAGCTTCCTAATAGATAAATTAAAATAGGTCTATTCAAAGTCAGATAAATCAAATATCTTGCCAATTTTTGAGAGGCCATTGTCATCCATGTCTCTATGCTCTCTTAAACCTAATTTATTGTTTGGTTCAATTGGTACATTCTCCATTTTACATCCCGACATCCCAATTTCTTCAAGTTGGTCAAGTATATAATTTCTTTGTGAGACCAAAGTTCTCGTTTTGAGTAGTCACTTTAATCTTGAGGAACTATACAAGTTTGTCAATATCATTAATTTAAACTACTTAACTTGCCTGAACTTTAGTCTCCCTTGTTCATTTGCGTCTCTGGTTACAATGATATCATCTATACATACCCAAGCTGCACCATATCCTTGTGGGCATCCATTTTCGTCAACCAACAGTGGAAAACATAATTCATCATGCCCAATATTGTTTGGACTGATAATTTTCACACCCATGCACTTATTTACTTTTAGTTTTCAACAAAAAACAAATTGTAGGCAACAAGCCTTTAATATCATAAATAAGAGAGAAAATGGGTAGAATGATGTAAACTTAATTAGGTTTTACTCTATCTATTTATCATAGTGCTGTAACACAATATATATTTTAGTTTCTAATATGGCACTTACAATAGACAAAATTATAATTTTTTCCATTTTCCTTGTCGGGCAATTATTGTTATTTGCCCCTTTTCTGGAGATATTTTTCTTATTCCAGCTGTTAGTCTTTCATTTCTTCTTATAATCTTTTCTTGCCATATGTGTTTTAATTCGTTTAAATTTTATTGTTATTTGAAACATTTGCATGCCTGCGTGATAGTACATAATTTTCCTTTTAGTATGGCTTACTAAAGAATTATTGGGGTTTGATATGTTTGTGGGGATTGCTTTGACTTGCTTACAGGATGATATAAGGAATTTCTTGGGTGTGTGCCCCCAAAATGATATCCTTTTTCAGGAGTTGACGGTAAGCGATAAGTTTGCTTGACCTTTCCAAATTTTTTTTGCTATAAAAGATCAAAATTTGTCTTTTTGCTACCTTTTGTAGTATAGAAATTTAGTCCCATGTCATTTAAGAGGAGCACATTGGCAAATATGGATTTATCCGATCACATAGCTCATTCTTTCAAAACTCTTGATGTATATATGCTGCTCCTTCCTAACGTACTTTCCTTGCACATAACCGTAATAGTTGAGTTATCCCTGTTTGCCTATTGAATTTGATCAAAGGAGCATGCAAATGATTAACCTGATAGAAAATGAAATGAGAATTATGGTCAAATTTTTTAAATTTTTACAATAGTTACAGTATAAGTGAAAACTTTAAGTCGTTGGTTAGTACCCAAGATTGACTGTATTAGCCTGTTGGATGGAACGCATGGACAGAGTACAGGCATGCCATAACTTGTAATACAACTTAAACTTGTGGTCTATGCATCCTGCAATCTCTAGTACTTGTTAATCATTCAACCTAAAAGTTTAAGGTGTTAGTGAGGGTCCAAGAATGGGTCAGATATTAGCCTCTAACAAACAGGATCTAAAAGAAAAGAAACATGGGATATTGAAAGGCTAGAAATCTTTCTGGCATTATATGCTCATTTAGGAGAGACTAACTGGTTGCACTTTTTGATTCTTTTGATTACTGAATGAGGAATCTCTCTAATGGATGCTAGTTTGTGAGCTTGCTGTCAATGAAACTTGTAAAGAGTCAGGAAGTAGAAACATTTCAGAAATTACTATATTTAGGTGAAATCTTATCTTCTGTTGCCTATAACGTTCAAGCTGATTGCTTGTGCAAGTCTATTCACAAGAATTTATGTAGCTCTTTACTTATTTTGTGCTTCCAATACTAAAGTTCATTACCTTGTAGTAACAGAATTTGACTTGTTTAATTATTCATTGCAGGTGAGAGAGCATCTAGAATTGTTTGCCATGTTGAAGGGTGTGGAAGAGGATATATTTGAGAGCACCGTGACCAATATGGTTGATGAAGTGAGTAGCAATCTGTGTTACATGGGTCACACTTCCCTAAACCTTTTTAGCTATGAGAACTTTTAGCTTGAATTGAATATTTGTTGCTTCTGAGTCGTGGATACACTGAAACCAAATTCAGCATTCTTCCATTTGAACTTTTTGTGGTTCTATGTCCTTATTGAGGTTAAAGATCAGTGCTAATGTTATTGCTGTGTATATGTGGTATTTGATCAACTTGATAGCTACCTTTCGCTCAGTACAACTGACTGCTGTTTTAAGATCCTTGGATCATTGACTTATGCTTCTGTTTAGATCTGAAGGCTTGTTTCACTGCTGCAGATTTATATGTCAAATTGCTCAATAGCATATTATCCTTTGTCAGACATAGCATAGCAGGTGTTTTCAGGCAATAGAAAGTTTGTTTGATTTTCTTCAATATAAATTACTCTTTTGATTTAGGCTAAGTTGTTAAAGCAGGACGAGTATTGGAGCAGTAGATATATTAAAATATAGTAAACATTTTTATTAAGGGCACATCTTTATTCAAGTTTGAAAATCAGGTAATGTGACATAAAAAAATTAAGAAATGATCAGTTTGTAAGGCTGTCCAAAATGGGCGAGATGGAATTTTTTTGCGAGAAAGAAGTCCTTTTCATCATTTATTTGACCATAAAGCTCTTAGTCTAGTTGTTTCTTAGTTGTTTCCTTCTTTATTATGGTGTAAATAATTTTCTCAGTTTGTTGGCACATAGTCTGCCTCTGTTATTGACTTCCATTTGTACAGTTGATCTTACAGTATTACAAATATTTCTCTTTGTTCTAGGTGGGTTTGGCTGACAAAATGAACACTGTTGTGATGGCTCTTTCTGGTGGTATGAAAAGGAAATTATCTCTTGGAATTGCACTAATTGGGAACAGCAAGGTAATGATGAAGTCCAAGGGGGATGTTCTTTTTTTTTTTTCCCACAAAATGTGGTAACTTACTTCTCATTGATTTGTTGCAGATTATAATTCTTGATGAACCTACAAGTGGAATGGATCCATACTCAATGCGCTTAACATGGCAATTAATAAAAAGGAAAAAAAAGGGCAGGATAATATTGCTAACTACGCACTCGATGGATGAAGCTGATGAACTGGGAGATCGGATAGCTATCATGGCTAATGGTTCTTTGAAATGCTGTGGAAGGTTTATTATTTTGGATGAGAATATCGTTTATTTCAGCATGATCTTCATTTTTTTCTTGAGGAAAATTGCTATGAGATCATTTATATAGCAATGAAGAGTTACTTTTTATTATATGAATCTTTTTACTGAAGTAGTTCTTTGATAAATATGCCAAGTTTTGAAGACACGATGCAATCATCTTTTTTTCACTTTTTATTTCACCTTGTTCACATTTTAGTGCTATATTTTGACAGCTCTCTCTTCTTGAAGCATCAATATGGGGTTGGTTATACACTTACATTAGTGAAGGTTAGTTGGTTATTTCATGTTTAATCTTTTAGCTCTCAAATGTTTGGATCATCGTATGTCTACACCTGTGTCATGACTATTGCCACTGCTTCTTCAGTCTGCACCTACTGCCTCCATAGCTTCTGACATTGTATATCGTCACGTTCCATCAGCGACATGCGTGAGTGAGGTAACAACCAATTGTTGTAAGCTTTTATGTTTTAAAGTTCAAAGCTTCGTCATATTTAGATGTTTTCATGCTGTGCTTTGCCAACAACTTTTGTAGTGATTGCTACTCGAGAGAAGTTTTAAAGAATTTCACAAATAATTCTTTCATGTGATGCATTAATATTAATATGCTTGAATGTTTTCAGAACCTCTTGTTTTAAGATACAGTTGCTAACTTTTGAATTCTCTACTCTACTAAATGTCTATAATTCAGAGGATATAAATATCAGACTAATAGTTTGCAACCTTATATTTATATTTATATGCTATGTTATATTTGTTAGCTTTCACCAATTCGGCCATGAATGTGGTTATATACAAATAGTATTGCCACGACAGCTTCATTCCGATTTCAATCTATTTTGTTTGCCTGTTCAGGTTGGAACTGAGATTTCCTTTAAGCTTCCTTTGGCATCTTCATCATCCTTTGAGAGAATGTTTAGGGAAATTGAAAGTTACATGAAAGGATCAATTCCTTACTCTGAAACTAATACTTGTGAAGAAGAAAGTTATCATGGCATTGAAAGTTACGGTATATCAGTCACAACGTTGGAGGAGGTATTTCTGAAAGTTGCAGGATCTGACCATGCTGGAACTGATGGTTGTAGTCAGAGGAATGGTACATTGTCATCTGATTTTGTACCTTCTACAGCTTCTAAGAATCATGGTTTGACAAGAATCTGTGATTCAAAAGCTCCGGAAAATGATAGAAAGGCCGTTCAAGTCATATGTGCTACAGTTAGGGAAACATGGGGGCTAATGCTCACTGCCTTTTTAAGTTTCTTTAATTTCATGGGTATGCATTGCTGTAGTTGCTGTGTCATTTCAAGATCAACATTTTGGCAACATACGAAGGCGCTGTTTATAAAGAGGGCAATATCTGCTCGGAGAGATAGGAGGACAATTGTCTTCCAACTTTTGATTCCAGCTGTCTTCCTTTTTGTTGGTCTTCTTTTTCTAAAGCTTAAGCCACATCCTGACCAACAATCCATTACTTTGACAACTTCATATTTCAATCCTCTGTTAACGGGCGGCGGCGGTGGCGGTCCAATTCCTTGTAATCTGTCAAAGCCTATTGCAGAAGAGGTTAGAGGTTATATTTATCTTGTCCTTTTTTTTTTTTTAATGCCACTGAACCATTTCATAGTATGGTCATGAGCACTCTTACAACCTATCAAACTACAGATTGCAGAATTTATTGACGGGGGTTGGATTCAAAACCTCAAACAGACTTCATACAAGTTCCCTGATTCAAAAAGGGCACTTACTGATGCAATTGATGCAGCAGGGCCAACTTTGGGACCAGAACTGCTTTCGATGAGTGAATTCTTGATGTCTAGCTTCAATGAATCGTACCAATCAAGGTCTGTTGATCTGAAATCTGAGTTAAATGTTATTCAGAAACTTTTCCATTGTCAATTTAAACTGAAATGGTAAAATTATTCATGAAGGCAACTTAATCAATTTTTAGAACTTATTAGTCATATTATCCAACCAAGATCGATTCTTTGTTCTACATATATTGTATAGTAGGATCTGGCTTGTGAAAGAGGAGCAACCTCCAAGACTGCAGTCTAATGTTTATTCTATAGGGTTGAAGTTGAATATATGTGTCAATATGATATTGGTTTATCTCCACTTACACACTTGAGCACATTTTATGTTGCTAGCAAATGAGTACCTTAATGATGACGAGGTTATTTTATGTCTTTGATCTGTTTCTATACCTTCTTTATGGGTACTTGCTGGTAAAATCTTCTTTTTATATGTTTCTGGACATGGTTGGCACTGTTTAGTTTACCTTCTACAACATTGATCTGTGCTGTCTGTTTGAAGAGGCTGTTTATTTTCCCTTTTTATTGTCTTTTTCCTGTTTAAGCTGTGAAATGTGATGTAAATCTGT
>JANZLY010000005.1:22354215-22365553 GCA_026770305.1 Erythroxylum gonoclados | reverse complement strand
TATTCGTGCCTTCATTTTGTTCCTCATATACAAGTACTTTTCAGTTCCATTTATGGTCTGGATTGAAAGGAATCCCTATTTAACATGTGACACATAAGTAGTTGCACCAGAATCTAACCACCAGGTATTATTAGGCACTTCAATAAGATTTGATTCAAAACATACTGAGACATAGTATGTACGTTTCTTATCGAACCAAACCTTTCTTTTAGGGCAATCCTTCTTGAACTGACCAGACTTTTTACAGAAGTGACACCTCTTATCTTTATGGATTCAACCCTCATTAACTTTGCTAAGAGCTTTATCCTTATCTTTTCCTTTCTTTCAAGGTTTATTTTTGCTGCTACTAGCTCTTTAATGAAACGTGAGATGAACGGAGTGTTCCTTCATTTTCTTCAATCTCCCTTCTTCCTAAACCAACATGGCCTTAATTTCTTGAAGGTTCCATTTTTCCTTATTGGTGTTATAATTCACCTAGAACTGGCCAAACTCTAGAGGAAGGGAGTTGATAATAAACTGTACCAGAAAGGACTCACTCACATCCATAACCATGGATTTCAGCTTTGCAGCTAGGTTTGACATATGAGTTACATGATCTTGAATGGGCTGTGTCCAATTAAACTTTTTGGTCGTCATCTCACTCATTAAAGTCCCTACTATGGACTTGTCAGCTATATCAGATTGAGAGTATTCCTTAAGCTTCAACATGAACTCCTTTGCATTATCCGTTTTAGGCATTGATGACTTCATATTTTCTACGATTGTCATTCGCATAAAGTTCAAACTCAGCCTATTAGACCATTCCCAAGCCTCATAAAAAGACTTGTCAACTTCTGTACTAGTCTCAGTTATGGCTGCGGGTCTTACATCTGAAACTATAGCTAGGTCCAAGTCCATTATACCCAGTTGGAACTGGAGTTGTTCGGCCCAATCTGCATAGTTCAAACCATTGAACTTGATCAACCCATTTCCTAAAGCGAACAAATTATTAGATGCTACAAACACAACATATAGCTCACGCATTAATGCTTTGAGTAAACCTAAATAGATTCAAACTAACTAAGAATTTTGATTATGCGTTTAAATTCTCCTTTGGGCAATATTTAAATACATAACTATAACCTATAATGATGCAAATAAAATACATTGTAATGGACAATCTATAATAATCTAGACAACATGTATGTTATCTTTGGATATACAACTATATATTAACTAAATATGTTGATAAGTCTCTTTAATGTCATTAATCATAAGCACTGGTCCACCTTTGGGTGACTTCTTAGCATTATAATTAATGAACTCAATTGTTCAATAAAACTTTTATGTCATTTAATAGCATCATATTAACATGAAAAAGAAAAAAAATTCACAATTAAATGTTTACCTATTTCCAAGCTAGGCCACTTTGGTGACTAACAAGCTTTTCATGCAATAAACATTTAATTGGATAATTATCATATATGAAAAATTTTAATTAAATTAGTTTGGTTCACTTTGGTGACAAATAAACTATTCTAAATGTCCATAATGTCATGTATTATATTCAACATATACTAGGAAAATTTAATTCCAACTATTACATAATATAAAATATTCAAAGTACCAAAGAAATATATAATATGGCACTAATTTCCAAAATTTTATTATGTATAAATCAATTATGAATTAAATAATCCATTATAATTGGGCCATAAACATTTATTAACTCAATCTTAATTTTAATAGCCCAAAAGCCCAAAACGAATCAGTTTTGGGCTTGGAAGTCCATCAGTGCACGCGCCAGACGTTACTCCTCCTTCTTCCTCAGACGCTGGTTCGTTTCTGTTTTTTTTTCTTTTTTTTAAACTCTATTCTAACGTTTCTTTGCATGGATTCTTGTCCTCTTATGGCTTAAAGTTATCAATCTTCACATCCACTATGTACATATTCGGTGGTTAACCCATGACACTTTCTCACTCTAACCCATAACAATGGAGTTTTATTTCATTTCTTTATGTCGTTGATCTTTATACCGTAAATCATTCCACAGTACCCAGAGCATCTCTGGTCAACATGATAATCACAGAAGATACGAAAACCATTTGAAGCATTATGAAGAGCATATCTTGTTTTCGGTTTCTCTTTCATACCGAAAAATTTAAGGTATTTTTCACTATATATTACCCTTAATCTAAACCATCCAACCATAACCATTTCCATGAATACAACACTGAAGGTTGATGTTCATTTCTGGCACTTTTAAACCAATCATCCGTATTGTGTTTATTATGATGATAAAGCATTGCGCATGAATAACAAAAAAAATACCGATCATGCAACACTCCTTCGTATAGCATAAACAGAAACACAATCATATCAATACAAGGTAGAAAATACCGTAGATAACAAATCATGCAATACTAGGCTCTGATACCAATTGTAAATCATTTATGGATCGATTCATTTTGTGTACCTGTATCCATGATTGTTTGTCGTTAGATGTTGATTTGCTTGAACGAATTTTATTTCCTCTCGTCTTCTTCCGTTAGAGAATTCTTCAATGGTTCAGAATGTTCTAATTCAATAAGTTTTTTCAACTTATATAGCATCACCAACGGACATGTCCTTTGGTAAGTGGAAGAGAGAGGAAAAGGGTCTTTGACCCATTTGAGACCTATTCTATAATACCCAATAACCATTATCTTGGGTGCTTTTAATTGGACTCAAATTTATAAGTGACATGGGACATAAAATAGTCTAACATATAGCTTGGAATACTAGGGGCTTAAATTGCACCATAAATAGCAGCCCATAAACGACATCATAAAGGAAAAAGTGTCTTTCTAATTGGCCCACTAGAAACCAATATTAATTAAATTGCTCTTATTAAAGGATTATTGTTCTTTGGAAACAAATGGAAGATCATGTCTAATAATACATATA
This sequence comes from Erythroxylum gonoclados, assembly GCA_026770305.1. Taxonomy (NCBI): domain Eukaryota; kingdom Viridiplantae; phylum Streptophyta; class Magnoliopsida; order Malpighiales; family Erythroxylaceae; genus Erythroxylum; species Erythroxylum gonoclados. The sequence continues at coordinate 22,362,628 of JANZLY010000005.1, read as the reverse complement.
ACCATATGAGGAGAATCATCATAGCCTATAATTTAAATTTTCTATATTTTCTCACTTCAAAATCGTAAGATCAATTCTTACATATGGAGGTTTACTGCCTCCTACTTTAGGAAAAAATCTATGTTACATTTGTTTATGCTTCAAACTTTTCCTTTTAGAGAAGATATCTATAGAATGATATTCAAGATCTAGCCAGGAGTATTAAGGTTCCCTGGATTATATTGGGAGACTTCAATTATATATTGTATTCATATGAAGATGAGGGTCCAAGAAACAAAATAGGGAAAATGGATGAGGAGCTTACAGATTGCCTAACCAATGCTTCTTATGATGATCCCCTTAATAAAGACATGTAACAGAGAGGAAAATCCAAGCTCCAATCCTATCTTTCTACTTTTGATTCTTATAACTCGTTATAAAAGCAAAAAGCAAAAATCCTTTGGCTTAAGAAAGGGAACTCTAACATTTTTTTTTCACACATCCAACCAAAACAAAAGGAATATTAACAAAATTTCTGGTATCCTAGATACTAATGGCAGCTCTTTTTTTGATCAAGATCAATTGATGATTTTAGCTTTCAATCATTTTAAGTCCTTACTAGGCATTTCCTCAAGCTTTCCCTCCTTTCCTCCAAAGTCATTTCTTCCTCTTTTAACCGAACTCATATTCGACTCTTTTGTGAACCAGTAACCAACCTAGAGATTAGGAATACACTTTTAGCCTAAATTCAGACAAATCTCCAGGACTAGATAACTTTAATGCCTATTTCTTTCAAAGGTCTTGAAATCCTTTTAAACCCCAAGTTCGTAATGCTATCAACGAATTCTTAAATTTAGGTGTCTTATTCAAGGAGATTAACAAAAATTTTCTTTGCATTATCCCTAAAATTCCTAATCCCACATCTTTTCAAGTCTTTAGACCTATATCCTACTACAATAACTTGTAGAAAATCATCTTTAAGATATTAGCCTTAAGGCTAAAGCCTCTTGTGAATGCACTAAACAAGTTTTCTTAATCTGCTTTTATTGCAAGTCATAAAATTGGAGAAAACATATTGATAAAACATGAAACTTTTAAGGAATATTATTCCAAAAGGTCCACCAAAAGCTTTTCAATGAAGATAGACTTCTCTAAAGCCTTTCATTCACTTAATTAGAGGTTCATTCTTCATGCTCTACAAGTCTTTAGGTTCCATCTATATTTCATCAATTAGGTACATCAAAGCATTTCCACTGCATCATTTGATATTGTTCATAAATGGAGAGGTGACTCATATGTTCAAAAGGGCTAAAGGGATCAACAAGGCAACCTTTTATCACCTTACATTTTTTATCTAGCCATAGAGGTGCTCATAATAATGATCTCTTATAATATCTCTCAAGGGAAGCCTTTAAAATTTCACTACAAATGTAGACGAGTTAAGCTTTTTAACTTATCTTTTTTAGATGATCTGCTCCTTCTTTATAAAGCTAATAAGGAATCAAAGCAACTCTTACTAGACTACTTCTAGAAATTCTTAGACATCTTAGGCCTCTCAATTATATAAAAGTGAATTATTCATCGCCCTAATTCCCAATTCCCTTGTGCAATGGCTAGTGCAAAACTTAAGACTTCAATTGTGTAAAACTCCCATCAAATATCTTGGTTTACCTATCTCTTCTAATAGATTAACTTACAATGATTGACTTTATTCTAAAAAGGACTAGCAATTGGATAAAGAGAAGCTTATTTTATTCAGAGAGGGTTTAGTTAATTAACTCTATTCTTAATAGTATACACATCTATTGGAGCTCCCATGTGGCACTACCTACTAAGATTATAAATGATATTGAAATAATCCTTAAAAATTTTCTATGAAATGGATAGCATTAAAGGGATCCCCAAAGTTTTCTATGCCTCCATAAGTTCCAAAGGGGACTAAGGATTAAATCAATAGAGTTACCAATAAAACTCTAATGGTAAAGAGAATATGGAGCCTCCTCAATGACAAAGAAGCACTATGGATGAAATGAATGCATGAGGAGTATAAAGGGAATCCATTTTATGGCTATTAAGACCAAATTTTGGTATTTCCAATGCTACAAAATTTCTTCCAATTCTTAAGGAGGCAGTAGTAAAGAAATGAAGCACTTGATATGTAATGGGGAGCTAATTAGCTTTTGGTATCAAAACTAGGCAGATGTTGGACCTTTATATCTCCACCCTACATTCCATACTCTTGAACACTCTTTCCCCCTTAATGCTAAATTGAAAGCAGTGATAAATGGAAATCAGTGGAGCTCACTGCTAAGGGGTAAGGTAAGCCTTTCTCCATTCTTTCCAAATTACTCTCTCAATTTTTCTAAAATAGAAAAAGTCCTATAGTCTAAGGGTCTTAGAAATAAATTCTCTACAACATCATGTGCATCCCTATTTGGTCTTTCATCTCAGGAAGCAAATTGGTACAACTTAGTATGGTTCAAAAATCATATTCCAAAGTTCTCGTCTATCATGTGGATGGCAATAAAGAACAGACTTTTACCCAAAACAGATATACTTAGTTTGGTTCCTCTCTGTACATCCTACGTCAAACACAAATAAAGACAATAGACCATATGCTATTCACATAAGCATACTCCTCTAAATTATGGAAGAGCATCCTACTCAGATTTAACTTACAATATATGCCTCAATTGAAGGAGGATACCATAGATTGGGTTTCAAAGCGTAATTTCTCCAAAGTAAGTAACAATTTGATCTTTAAAATTAGTCTGAGTTATAGGATATATGAAATATGGAAGGAAATAAATTGTAGAAGATTCCTTAACATCAAAAAGAAACCTCAAAGTCTAATTAGATATGTGTTAAATAAATTGAGGAAACTAATAGTGACAAGGAATTTACATTTAGACTGGAGTTTAACTACAAAGGACAATTGACACCCCTATTAAAAGAATGTTGTATAGGCAGTGAAGATTCATCAAATTGAGAAGAGTGTCTATGAAAACCCAATTCTCATACACACAATACACAGAATATCATAACATCAAGCATAGGAACATACGAAGGCAATACTAACCTAGGTAAGGGATCAAGAGAGATGCTCTACTAGATGAATCCAAAATCAATCTATATAATCAAGCCATGTACTACTGTAGGTAGACAAGTGCACAATTCAGCATTACTCAAAATCCCCAGATACTGAGATGGAAAATGAAGGAATTAGTTTATCAGTTAAGAAGTTAGATGGATGAAACAACTGCAATGTAGAAAGGAAACTTCTCTACTCCAACTGGAAAACATCAAAAGAGAAGGGCTGTGTTTTGGTTACTTCAATCCACATTCAGCTGACACCCGATCAGATTGAGAGGTTACAGACAATAAAGTTACATCAAAAGAATCGATGGACCTAAGAAAATGAGCCACATTACCATGCAGCTTATGGAGAGAACATCTGTCGACTAGTTAAATAGGCAATTGTATAATCTTTTGTTACTCTGTTAGTAAACTCGGTGGGTATGCATGGACACACTATATTAAAGCTTTTGTATTGAGTACTTGTACCTATCTTTCTTGGAAATACAATTCTTTAGTTGCCAAAAAAATTATTGTATTTGTTTACACTTAGTATGTAAAGAATACATAATGAAAAAATATATGATCCATTTAATGGGTCTTACCCATTAATTTAAAAGCTTTAGGTTGAATAGTTTTTTAACACGACAAGAGGGTTGATTACCATCATACATGTGCACTAGTTGCTAGGGATGTCAAAAATTGCATGGCCCAGCCCTTGGTCAACAGGTAGACCCATATGGCCAAGAAACTTCAGGCCAGGTCATGGCCCGTGAGTCATGGGCCTCGGGCCCAGGTGGTCGGGTCCAGCCATGGCCCAAGCTAATCAACCCGGCATGTGGTCCGCCTATACTAGATCTTTATACATCCAATACCGTGCTCATTTACAAGAATTACCAACTTCTATAATAGTTAAGTTTCACGTTCACCACAAAATGAGAATACCATTACTAATTATGAAGTGTACGAAAATATCACTAACCATTTTAGAAAGGTCATAAGTTCACTAAAGAAAGAATGTTAAAACCTAATAAGGCATCCGGACTAAAGGGTCTCAATGCCTACTTTTTGTAAAACTTGGCCACTCATTAAGACATTAGGGACTTAGGCAATATTTGAATTATTTAACAAAGGAAGAATGTTGAAGGATTAAACAAGACCTTCATATCCTTATTTATAAGGTACATTCCACTAATTCTATGAAGGATTTTAGAACAATATCATATTGTAACCCCATTTATAAGGTCTTTCCAAAATAATTGCAAATAGATTAAAATATATCCTTATTTAATTGGCTAATCCTTCATAAGGAGCATTCGTAAAAGGAAGATCAATAGGGGATAACATTTTGTTAGTTCATGAGCTTTTTAAGAACTACAATAAGAAGAATTCAAGTAAGAAGTGTGCAATTAAGGTTGATTTCCATAAGGCATTTCTTTCACTAAATTGGAGTTTTATGCTACACACTATGCAAGCTTTTAGGGTCCCTACTATTTTTACTTATTAGAGTGCACAATTTATTGCCACTATTTTATTTGGCATATTGGTCAATGGAGAGCCCACCAATCTTCTAAAAGTAGCTAGAGGTTTAAGGAAAGGGTACCCTTTATCTCCTTACATATTCACCTTGAGCATAAAAGTACAAATTAAGCTCATTAAGAATGTGACTAGTTTGGAAAGAAGTGTAAATGCAAGAGCATGGAAATAACAATTTTATCTTTTACAAATGACCTAATTTTACTCTCCAAGGCTGACACTACTATGACAAGTACCTTTATGTTTCCTCTAAACACTTTTAAGATTCTTTCAATTCACTCTATTAATAAAGAAAAAAAGCCAATTTTTTATTTCCTCAGGAGAAAATGCCAATGCCAACTTGTTAGCTTATATGATAGTTTTGATAGCTACTAAGCCCCCTCTAATATACCTTTGAATTCTAATTACTTCTAAGAGGCTAACATATACTGAATTCAAACTACTCATTGAAAGCATCAATTCAAGAATTACGTACTAGTGTAATAAAAGTTTATCAATAGTAGGGAGAATACATTTAGTGAATTCAGTGTTAAATAGCTTACATGTGTATTGGTCCTCTCATTTATGGTTCCCTAAGAGCATTAGGAAGACTATTAAATAACTAATAAGGATTTTTATTTAGTTAGGCAATGCTAATAATAACTCATTAGATAAGGTCATATGGAGTGAGCTTTATTTGTTTAAGGATGAGGGAGGACTTGGGATTATGCCTTAAAAATCACTAACAATATGCAAATGATCAAAAAAATTTGAAGGATTCTAAATGATGAGAATTCCTTATGGGTTAAATGGATACATGCATACTATATAATGAACAAGAACTTTTAGTTTTGGACTATAATCCATATACTCAAACTTAGAGAGTGGATCGAAATGAAGTTCATTAACAAGATTGGTAATGAAAATTCTTTACCTTTTTCACATGAAAATTGGTCCATAGTGTTAGAGAAGTGCTCTAAAGGCAATCACCTTTAGCACTTATTGTATAGCTCATTTTATGATTAATAAAGGCATTTTTCATTATTTCGATGTTCATACATTTATAGATTTGATGTTGATCTTAAATTGATTTAATGAAGTCCTTGATACAAAACATAACATGGAGGAAATCATGATGAGATCATGATAATAAGATTCCTATCATGTGTAGTTATGTTAGTATTTAAACTTTCCCTAGTCATAGGATGAATGAGATGAGATATCATTAATTCGTATAGACTAGCACATGTTATACTCCTTGATTAGATCAAGCAGTAGATCTCATAAGCTGTAGACATGAGTTGTTTAGAGTTAACATATGGATTCTTACTAAGGGTAGTAAGTACATTGGATTGACCTACTATGAGACAATCATATGGATATTATATTCCAGTGTCAAACGATAGTCTCATCATAGCAAAAGTGCAAGTATCCTTTGAATTGAGGTGCTCAAGGATATCTCGGATACTGATCCTGTGCTTTAACTCCATTCATCAGTGCCTTTCAGGGGTTGCTCATAAGGTGGTGATTGGATACAACTTGAGGTATTTGGAGGTGATTGAGTAGCCAATAAAGAATTCACCACTCCTGATAGAAGGAGATGATACCCACGACCTCTTGTCGGGGTCATTACTTGGGAGTCTCTGGCTAGAGCATATATGTGTCATGAAGAGAGTCTGGACACGCATTCTACTGTTTTCTTCATGGATATTTACGATACAACCATATTTTTTATCTATCGGAAAGACTATAAGAAGACCACTTTCACATGTTCTTATGAAACATTTGCTTATAGAAAGATGTTGTTTAAGCTTTGCATTGCACTGGTAACTTTTCAAGGTGCATGCTGCCAATATTTATAGATATGAGTGAGGACATTATGGAAATTTTTATGGATGATTTATTGGTCTTTAGAGACTCTTTTGATCATTATTTGACAAATTTGGATAGAGTTCTTCAAAGATGTGAGGAATCACATATAGTTTTAAATTATGAGAAATACGTACAAGGGTGTATGTTTAGCACATAAAATATCATACCAAGGTACAAAATTGGATAGAGCCAAAACAGAGGTCATTAAGAGGCTTCCCCACCAACTAATGTCAAAGGCGTGTGTGCAATTTTGGGACATGTAAGATTCTAACCTTGATTCATTGAGGACTTCTCTCTTATAGCTAGAACTCTAACTAATTTGTTAGTTAATGATGCATCTTTTAATTTTGATGATAAATGTTTAATTGCTTTTAATAAGTTAAAGGAGTCCTTCATTTAAGCAACCATATTACTGTCACTAGATTGGTCTTTACCATTTGAGGTTATGTGTGATGTTGGTGATCAAGTGGTAGGATGTGTGTTAGGTTAACGAAAGGACAAAATGTTACATGCTATCTACTATGCAAGAACTACTTTATTATAAGTCTAATTGAATTACACAACTATTGAAAAGGAGTTACTATCGGTGGTATTCACTTGTGACAAGTTTTAATCTTATCTTTTGGGGTCTAAGGTGATTATTTATATAGACCATGTGACATTAAGATACCTCTTCACCAAGAAAGATGCAAAACTGACACTTATTTGATTGGTTCTGTTTCTACAAGAATTTGATATAGAAATTAGAGGCAAGAAGGGAGCAGAAAACTTAGTGGCTGATCACTTATTACATCTTGAAGGAGGGGAGGTGCAACAGGGTGAAGAAATTAATGAGCAATTTTTTTATGAATCCTTGATGATGATAAACCACATATTTGTTCCATGGTATGGTAATATAACAAATTATGTTATAGGTGGTATCCTCCCCCTTAATTTGTCTTATGAAAAAAGAAAGAGGTTCTTGTATGAGTGTATTCACTATTTATAGGATAAACCAGTGTTGTATAAACTTTATGTTGATTGATTAATTAGGAGATGTGTTCTAAAAAAGTAGATTTGAAAATACTAACTCATTGTCATAATTCTACTTATGCAAGGAATTATGGTGAGAATAAGATGCCAACTCGAGTATTAGAATGTGAATTTTATTAGCCTAACTTGTTCAAGGATGCTTGTGAGTACGTGATGTAATGTGATAGATGCTAAAAACTGAGAGTATTTCAAAGAGAGATGAGATGTCTCTTTCTAACATCTTAGAGGTTAAAGTCTTTGACGTTTGGGGATTATATTTCATATGACTTTTTCTATATTCCATGGGGAGCATATACATATTGGTAGGAGTAGATGGGTTGAAGTGATGGTAACTCTAACTAACGATGGTAAAGTGGTCTAAAAATATTTAATTCGTAGATTTGTAGTTTTAAGAGCAATCATAAGAGACGGAGGAGCCCAATTTTTTAACAAATTTTTTGAAGCTCTTCTTAAAAGTTATGGAGTCTATCATCGAGTGGCCACACCCTATCATCCTTAAACAAATGGCCAAGTAAAGGTTGTTAACTAGAGCTAAAAAAATATTGGAAAAGAGGGTTAATGATTTGAGGAAGGATTGAGCGTTGATGATGCTTTATGGGCATTCGAACCAAATTCAAGTTACTTATTGGTATAACACCATTTTGACTTGTTTATGGAAAATCTTGTCTTTTGCCCTCAGAGATGAAGCATAAGGCATATTAAGCGATAAAGCATTTTGATTGGAAGATAGCTGGTGAGAAGAGACTCTTAAAATTCAATGGATTAGAAGAGTTAAGATTTGGTGCTTATGAGAATGCCATGTTGTATAAGGAAAAAGTGAAATGGTGGTATGATTGTTATATTAAGAAGAAGGAATTTAATATTGGAGATGTGGATTTGCTATTTAACTTAAGATTGAATTTGTTTTTGAGAAAGCTCAAGATACGTTAGAGTGGCCCTT
>JANZLY010000005.1:22159684-22180281 GCA_026770305.1 Erythroxylum gonoclados | reverse complement strand
AAGACCTAAAAGACCAATTCCATCGTCTGAAGAGTAGAAAATGGATCAGACGATGCATGACGTCATTATTAGATTTGGTGACATCATCAGATGATACAAAGTTGGGAAAATTGCCATAACTTTCCCTAAAGATATCGGATTAAGGTGTTCTTCATATGGTTGGAAACAGGACTTCAAGATTTACAACTTTCATGAAGACCTAAAAGACCAATTCCAACGTTTGAATGGTTTAAAATGGATCAGACTATGACGAAGAATAGTAACTGAGACGGTCAAACTAAGAAGGTCAAACTGAGACGATGCTGACATCATACTAAGACGATGATGACATCATTTTTGAGACGGAAGCAAAACTGAGACGGTCAAACTGAGACGGAAGCAAAACTGAGACGGAACAAAACTGAGACGATGCTGACGTCATACTAAGATGATGATGACATCATTTTTGAGACGGAAGCAAAACTAAGACGGAACAAAACTGAGATGGAACAATAAAAAGGGTATAACTTTCAACTCAGATGTCCAAAATGTTCATGCTATATACCGTTGGAAAGATAAAAGAAAGATCTACAGCTCTCAAGAAGGAAACTTTGCCAAAATCTATCTAAATGAATCCATATTTTCTCTCGAAATCATAACATGAATTTTACATTCATCTTCCAATCTACTGTACCCAGTTCTCACTTCATGACAACTTTTGAGATTCTTAGAGACTTAATTGATATTCGATTTCTTCATAAGAAATGTAGCCGTATATTTCTAGTTTAATCCAAATCAAGAATCATCTTGTTTGGACAACTAGAGAAAACGTCATGGCTAACAAACCGAAGCATACTCAGTGAATATTTTTCAGATCACTGCCAATTTTGTTTCTAAAACTTTCCTTAACATAACTCATATCAAAATCATTTTTACTACTTCATTTACTCCTCATTCTCAACTTCATTTCAAATCAGTATCATCCCTAAAGAAATTATAATCCATGATTAATCATTTTATGATCATGACAGAAAATGGAAAGGTGGAGAGTGAAATTTATTCAGATGAAAAGGAAGTTACATCACCATTTGATAATGTCATTGATGATGGTGTTAAGTATGTTGTTGAAGGTGAGACACTTGATAATAAGAGATAACTAAATGTTAAAATTAAGTTAAATGAATTAGAGCAACAAATGGATAATATAACTCACTATGAATGTGTTATCTATTATGTAATGTAGCTAGCACTACTTTTTTAGAGAAGTTAAGTTTACATACCGTGAAACATCCAAAATTATATAACCATCAGTGGCTTAACTTAACGAATGTGTTGAGATTAAGGAAAACAAAAAAATGGTCGTTTTTTCTCTATTTCTAGGTATAAACATAAAGTACTATATGATGTAGTACCTATCCAAGTTGGATAAGTTCTACTGGGAAGGATGTGACGATTTGATAACAAAATTATTCATGATGACTTAAAGAATCTGTACACATTTATGAAGGATAACAGTAGATTATCCTTATATCTTTAACATCTAAATAGGTCTATGAGGCCTAATTAAAGTTAAAAAGAGAGAATGAAGAAAAGAATAGCGTGAGAGAAGAAAAATAGACAATGAGAAAAAGATGAAAAGAAAGAATTAATTATGAAAAAAGGAGAGAGTGAGAGCTAAAAAGAAAGAATTAAGAGAAAAAAACAAGTGATTTATTATGTAAAAAGCAGTGATCTTAAAATTTTCGTTTTATATTAATTGACTTCTGATTATAATTTTATACAGAAAGGCTCATTTTAGTGTTAAAGAACTCAATATATGTCTTTCTAGTGTTATTGTTTCTTTGTTAAAGGAGTATAAAGATGTGTAACTAATGATATTCCTAATGGACTACTACCCATTACAAAGATTGAACATCAAAACAATTTCATACTAGAGTATGTAAGCCATAACAAACAAACTTATAGGAGCAATGTTGAGGAGACAAAGGAGCTTTAAAGGTAAGTGGAGGATTTGATGGCTAAGGGGTATATAAGGAAAAGTATAAGTCCTTTTATATAGTTCCAGTGCTTGTGCCTAAAAAGGATGATACTTAACAAATGTGTGTTGGTTGTTGAGCTATCAATAATATAATGGTAAAGTATAAACATCATATTCCTCAGTTAGATGATATGCTAGATGAATTGTATGGTTCCTGCATATTTTATAAATTTGATTTGATGATTGGATATCAACATATAGGATAAGATAAAGTGGTGAATTTAAAATTACTTTTAAGACTAAATATAAGTTGTATGAGTGGTTAGTTATGTTATTTGGTCTTACTAACGTTCCTAGTATTTTTATAAGATTAATAAATCATATATTGCATGCATACATATGTAGATTTATAGTTATCTATTTTAATAACATTCTAGTGTATAGTAAAAATTTAGAGGAATATATTTATCACTTGAAATGTTTGTACGATGTGTTGAGAAAGGTACAAATGTTTGCTAATGTTAAAAATTCTACCTTTTATAAAGAAACAATTATGATTTTTAGTTTCTACCTTTTATATAGAAATGATTATGATTTTTAGTTAAGTTTTTAGTGAAAAATATGTTAAGATAGATGAGGAAAAGTTAGAAGTAATTCAGAAATAACTAAAATCTAAATCAATAACTAAGGTTTTCATAGTTTGGCTAGTTTTTATTGAAAGTTTCTTAACAATTTTAATATAATTATTGCACCACTTACTAAAATTGTCAAAAAGTTCTTGAGATTTTATTAGGATAATAAACGAAAAAAACATTCAATATTATTAAAGAAACGTTTTGTTTATCACCTTTTTTAGCTTTACCTTAATTTACTAAAAATTTTCGATAGAGTGTGATGTTTTAGGAATAAGTATTAGATATTTTTTTTCATGCAATACAAGATGCCAATAGCCTACTTTATTGACAAACTCAACAGGGAAACCTTAAACTACCCAAGTTATAGTAACTATCTCTATGCATTAATGAGGGCACTGGAGACATGGTAACATTTACCATTGACATAAGGGAGTTTGTTATACATACTAACTATAAGTCATTAAAGCATTTAAAGGGACACAATAAGTTGAACAAATGCCATATTAGCATGGTGAAATTCATTGAGACCTTTTCATATGTTATTAAATATAAATAAGGTTGGGAGAATATGATTGTTGATGCATAATCTCAAAGGTATATTCTTCTTTTTTAAATGCAAAATTTTTAGGATTTGAATATGTAAATAAATGGTGTGATAATGAAAATTACTTTGGTAATGTATATCTAAAGACTTTTTCTTAGGGCTAACTAGGTTGAATAAGGTAATGACTCTATATTTGTAGTAGTTGATAAGTTCTTTAAGACGACATATTTTATTCTTTATAATAAAGCTAATAATGCAACCAATGTTGATGATTTATTCTTTAGGAAAGTCATACGACTACTTAAGAGTATGGTGAGTGGTCAATGCACTAAGTTTCTTAGTTGTGGAAAATTTTATAGGGTAAGTTGAAAACAAAGTTACTATTTTATACTACTAATTATCCTCAAACCGATGGTCAAATTAAAGTAGTAAATAAGAATTTATCCACTTTACTTCATGTTATCATTGAAAAGAACATAAAGAGTCAGGAAAAATGCTTTTTATTTGTTGAGTTTGCATATAATAAGAGTGTACATTCATCTACTAATCATTTACTGGTAGAGATTGCTTAAGGTTTTAATTCATTAACCCTTTGAATTTATTACCTTTACTTTTGATGAAAGATTTAGTTTAGATGGGAAAAAAAAAGTTTAGATGATGAAACAATTTTATAAACACGTCAAGGTGCATATAAGGAAATTTTATTTTCATTTCAAAGGCAGTCGAGGTTACATTTAAGAGGATATGGTCCATTTCAAATTATTAAGAGAATCAATGATAATTTTCATAAGCTAGAGCTTCCCGGTGAATATAAAATTATTGCTACTTTTAGTATTATTGAACTTACTCCTTTTGAAGTAGATCTTGATTTAAAGTTGAATCCTTCTAAGGAGAGAGGAATAATGCGGCTAACCAAACAAAGGATCCAATGTATACACCTAATGAACTAGTTACAAGAGTTAGGAGTAGAAAACTGAAGGGACTTTTTTTTTTTTGTTAGTCACGAGGTGTTTTAGGAGGATCCCAATTATAAGAAGACGTCTTTAAACTATTTACTCTCAAACTAATTTCCGCTCGTACGATTCATGAGTAATTCAAAAGTTATTTTTAGGAGGCTTCTTAGATATAAATGAAAGCCAAGTTAATATATATGATTCAAGCTAAGGTTAGAGAAGATCTGGAGTAGATAGGGAGCAGCTTGAACACAGCCTCACACATGACCGTGTTTCTTTTGAGAATTAGTTAAAGATACAGTCACGCACACATGCAAATCTATAGTATCTATGAAAACCTCATGGATGTCTCCAACAGCAGCACCAATCTCATCAACTGCAACTATGTCTCCAGCAACTAATGACCAACAGGGGTTTCTTTTCGTACATGACGTGGTTTACATGGCCAGATCCTGATGTTTATTCTTGTTGGCTTCATCTGTATCTTTCCGGTCTCCATAGCTGTCCTTCCTTGCCTTAAGCTTGGTAGAGATCAGGAAGCTGTATCTTGCTGGTCTCTACTCTGTATCTTGCTGGTCTCTACTCGGCGACGAAGCTGTGCTTTTCATTTGCCAGGGAAGCCGTGGAAAGTTGAAGTTGATGCACAACTAGACTCAGTTCAGCACCGTATCGTAGAGATTGAGAAGCTTTCCTTATGAGAAGCAATAGATTGCCATTGGTCTAAAAGGAAGTTTTCATTGTTCAGTTGCTGATAAATAGGTGAAACTATGAATATGCTTCTAAAAATTGAGAATTCATCCCAATGTTATGTTTATTCTCGAGTGACATGGCTACCGCGTGGTGTGAAATTTACCTCTAGTTGGCTAGTAAGGGATCAAACCTGTAACTTGGCTACTTAATTCGATTGTTGGTTTTTGTTGTGACAGCACTCTGTACTTTGAAGGAAATCGAACATGCTCCATAGGTAACTCAGAATCTCCATGTCCTTAAAACCAACTTACTACATCATCAAGGGCAGACTGACTTCAGTAAAATACGCATTTTATACGTATCTGAAAACCAGGAAGGCAGCAAATTTCTCGATTTGCTAAATCAAGCCCTTCTCTAATATTCCAGTACCGTTATTGACCCGCAAAATTGGAATTCCATGCGAAATGAGACGTGTAGCGTAGGAACCAACTTTTACAGTGTTTTTTATGGGATTGAAGCTGGAAATCGGAATGCAACGTCGCTGAAACGTATTAACACTTTGCTAACTATTAATTTCCAATTCGTTTCCACTAATTTTATATATGCTCAGCATTCAATTTCAAAAATTCAAACGATACCAAGCATCTATTACAGTTAGTCAAGATCAAAAGCTTCAATATGATGCAAAGCTTGCGTGAGAGCAGCTTCATTTGACCGTATAATATGATGTAAAAGGCAATTAATGTCTTTCTTCACCCAAATGCTAAGATTTTTTTTTAAACATGATCTTTTTGCGCAATGGAACTGTTGCCAAGCAAGGTATAAGGCCACGAGAGTCTAATATAACGTAGCAGCAAAAGAATTATTCATGATCACAATCTACATTTCACATCTACTTCGAGGGTTGAGAAAATGTGGGAAAAAACGTATAGAAGCCCGTGACCAACTTCGCAATTTATCACATTAGAGCATCTAGCAAGACTTGCACTTGCCAAAAGTAAAAACTAACAAACAAGACCAATCTGTCGCCATCATGGTGAAAATGTTAGATGACAATATTTTGAAGATAAGTACCTTGGATTCATACGACAGTCATTGAATATTTCGCACTCTAATTGGGAAAATTTTGATTGATAGAGAATTGAAAAGAACAGTTACAATGAAGTACCAAAATTATTTACATATCAGCACACAACTAACACCAGCCTTGGCCCTGCTCATCTGAAAGCGAGAAGAGATCCCATCTCATTGTTTCAAGTGATACATAATTTTAAGTATCATAGAAGATGGGTAGCTAAAGATAAATAGACCCTGTATTCTAATGGCCTGTGTTATCAATTTGCGAAGCAGGACAATTGTCTCAGGTGGTCGGCTGCTTTCATGATGGAGAAAAGATCAAAAATAAAAAAATAAAGGAAAATATTAGCTAGCTGTTGTATTAGGGTATACCTGAGGGATCTGTCATCACAGCAGGTAGTCACAGAAAAATCTATGATGAAACGGGCATGACGATTCCGCACCATTGAAGAACTTAAGTAAAGCACCATTCAAAATATTTCTGAGGTTCAAGGAATTCCGGCAATTACAGAATAAGGATATGTATTGAATACCAGTGTAATTGTTGTGGAAGAGAAACAACTGTTATGATACATAGACCATCCGAGTTTTATACCGAATATATAAAGAACAGAGCATCTAACGGGGATGAAATGCACATTGCAAATTCACAAAACTACTTGATATCAGAATACAAAACTCCCCACCAGTATAGATGTAAGAGTTACAGTAAGATTGTCATCAAGCTCAGTACTAATGGGGAGTGATTCAACAAATGCTGAGGCAACAGAAAGGACAAGAAAACCTAGTGCCATATTCAAGCTTTCTTGGACATACCCAAATGAGGCAAAATAAAACATGAACCTGCACCACTGAATATCATCAGTTGCAAATCCAACTGCAATATCTAAAACAGCAATTAGTATCAATATGCAGCTAAAGAATATGTGAGGAAATATATACCCTAGGGATGCCAAAAAACCAGCCAGTACCATTGCGACACTACCAGCTATAGACTTATTTCTGTTATAAGGAATTTTCTTGAAGCCAAACCTCCTTCCAACAATATCAGCGATTCCTGGAATTAGAGCAGACAATTAAGGAATTTTAGCCATATTGCAAGTATCTTTAAGGTTCTTGCTTAAAATAAAACTTAAAATACAATTGACAAAAAATTCAATTAACCAGAAAAGCAGAGCTATGAAAGTCTCAAATGAAAGTACCATCTCCTGCGCACAGGTTGCAAACTGCTGCAATTGCAACAGGGGAAGTCCTCCAATAGATAGCACAAGCAACTGTAATTGTTGTGGCGTAGTAGAGAGGTCCTTTAAGAAGTTCCCTGGTGCATGGCGGGAAAGAAAGAACAATTGAGAAATAAAGAAAGAATTTAACATTTCTCAGAACAATTGAGAAATAAAGAAAGAATTTAACATTTCTCACAGACACAGAAGATGAAAGAATAAAGTTAACTTGTTCTCTCTCTTTTAGGACAACTAAATGTCACCCTGTCTCACATTCAATTAACAAGTTCCCCACATAGAAGAAATCTTATACCCATGAGACAAATATATAAATTAAAAAAAAAAAGGAAAGCCAAGAAGATCATATGCAAGCTGGCCAATTTGGTATACTCCATCCAACCGGTTCAGTCTAATGCAGCTGGGGTTTCTCTGGGTGGGCTGGACTGAAGGGAGGCAATAGAAAGGCTCAGGAATGATATCTCTACATTATCGTGAACAAATTCTAATCTAAAGCAGTAACCTGTGGTTTCCATATCTGCTCATTGATTTCACGATGTCGTCATCTTTCCATAATCCAGTTCCCACAAGAAGCATCCGTATTATGTTAACACCAGGAGTAAGGGCAGCCAACCATGCACCGCGATGCCCGGAATCTCTCATACCATGCTTGCAAGTGTGTCTTTGTATGTAGGTAAAATGTGTATCGGCCACTTCGCAGCAGAAACTCATTTTTTCTGGCTTTGTTGTAGGAAAATTTAGGGGAAATCTCTAAGTTAATAGCATCCACTTGGAAGTCACAGTAAAGCATGGGGACCCGTGGGAATGCCGGCCACTTCAGTTTTTCTGGCTTTGTTGTAGGAAAATTTAGGCAAAATATCTGAAGTAATAGCATCCACTTGGAAGTCACGGTAAGCACCATGAGGACCCGTGGGAATGCCTGCCTGATAACTTCCAATAATTCACTTGCTGATCAAAGTGAAATACCATGACGTTGTCAAAAATGAGGCAAACAAACTCATTAAGAGAGTGAGATGGGAAAGGGGGCTGTGTGGAGGAAAGATAGAGCTAAATCCTGGTAATATAAGGAGCTAGCAAGTGTTGCTGTGATCTCAACATAATCTGCAGCAGGATTACCAAACTTCCATTCAGGATTTAAACTTCTTGCCACATTCCCAACAACCTCAAATATGCTTCCCAACTTCTCCAGCCATTTAAACTCACTAAAGATCAAACCTTCTCAACCTTTACATGCAAGCCTTGCCTATGGACAGCTAAATAGTTTACAATGTTGACAACGTCTAGGTTTGGCATCTGGCTGCTAGATGCTTCAGCGTAGATAGTAAGAGTGTCCTCAAACTGGTCATTTCTATCTGAAACCTTTATAACCAGTGCAGCAGCCATCATCCCAGCACGTATAAAATCATCATATATATTCCTTTGGGAAGTAAGGTTCTCTGCAAGTGCATTAAAGTTGCTACCTTTGACATAAGTATCAGCATTTAGGCTGTTCAAACTGGTAAATGGGGGAGAATGATAATCTCTTAGCCAAGCTGCAACAGGGGCATACTCTCCATACTGTGAGTCTTCAATGAGCCAAACAATATCCTTGGCCAGCCAGGTCACTCGTGCGAGTAACGAGAATACTGCATATCCCTTGCTCAGAGACAAATTATCCTTTCTTTTCAAAGTTGTAAGGTGTCACCATGACCATAGCTTCCTTATCATCAACCCGAGGTGCTCTTATTCTTCCAACAGTGCTGATACTATAAGAGGAACAACTAAAGTTTCACTGTCTTAATCCAGAATCAGGGCTAGAAAGGAAGTGCCGTGGTTGGAACTCATTTGGCCGAGACTGGAACTTGTGAAAACAAACTTCAGCACCAGGGTCAGACATGCATATAGTTTGCTACGAGCCTTCGCCTTTCACTGTTGGATGGTTGATTATAAAGGATTATAAAGAGTTGTGTTGGATGGTTGATTACAATGTTACAATAGAAAATAAGATATAAAATAATGTTTTTAATTTTTCTAAATATTAAAACTGTTGAAACCGTAATATTTTATGGAACGCATTTTGCTTGACTAATTTGTATAGTATTATCTTCAGTTGTAGCTCAATGGTTAGTATTGTTTAGTGATATTATTAAGCTATAGTACAGTAATTTCATGACATTAATTATTCAAACCTTACAATTGCATTGGAAAAGACTTCTAAAAACTTGATACAAATATATAAGCTATCAAAAGCAACTTCTATGTCTGCTTCTTCTTCCCTGCAAGAATTGGCTGGATATGCAAATGCCTATTGAAGGCTTCGTTGAAGAGAAAACGAGTCTGGAAGGCTGATATATTTGGAAGCCAAGCTAATATAGCTATGGGAGCAAATAGTACAATACCCATTCCGTAATCATAGGACTTGGAAAGGACCTGAGTAAAGTCCCATAGCCCTGTATCCTCCAATTTTGGCCTCGCAGCTTGCGCAATCTGCATGGACTTATCATATCAGAGGAAATAAAAGAAAGGATAGCGAAGCAGAATACAATTGACTCATCTTATATGCTTACCAGTATCAAGCCCCACCCAGTCGGCAAAAATGCTAGGCAGCATATGACCAAGTCTTTAACCGACAACTCACAGACGAGGGACAGAGTAACTATAATGGAGACAACAGCAATAAAGAGGAAGGCTTTGAATAGTCTGAATACTAAGTGATATTTGGCACTGAATTGGTGCCTTCCCATGTTCACAGCCTACACATTATAACAATAAAATGTCAGTATTTTAGTAATATTATGCATCTGAGAGATGTTAGTACTATTCTGTAGAAGAAAAGGGCAGCGACCAATTTAGAACTCTTTGGTAAAATATTTATTTTTCTGCACATCATACCATTCATGTTGTTTATCTATCAGAAGAAGCAATTCCATCTTCCTAAGACATTGGATCCTACGTGTTTGTGGAAGTAAAAGTGTTCATCAATTCATCAAGAGTAGCAGCATATAACAAGAACATTGGCTAATAACGGGTCTAATTCGTTAGGTAAACACTAAATACTATTGAAGCGTGTGATTGCATTTTCTCAGAAGATATGTATTAACTAGATATAGTTAATGACATGGAAAGAAGAGAGAACTGGTAGAGTTTGCTTACCTTGACCAACAGGAAAACAGCAAGAAGGACAACCCAAGATAGCACATAAACAAGAAAATTTTTGCTCTTTTGAGAAATATCAAGGTGGTAGACCAGACCATACTGATACATGAAAAACCGAAGAGAAAGAAGCACTTCAAATGTTCTAGCAGCCAGGCCAGAACGATAAAGATGCGCCTGTTCATCATTCCACCATGACTGCCAACTTTTATCCTGTTGAATCCCAATACCACCTTGCTGACTGATCCACTTATTCCAATCTTTCCAGTCATCTACTATTTTATCCCAACTGAATCCTGAAGGATTAAACAGAAATGGTGCAAACAACCAAGTGATTGACATGAACCAAACGGAATAAGTAATCAGAACATATGCCATACTGCTCTGGTAGGACCTTCTGAACAAATCATAAACAATCAGTAGGAGAATTAGTTCAAATCCTTTAACAAAGTGGCTTCGTGAATATAATCTGTAGTTCTCAGTGAAGCTGGCATGAAATACCACAACCTTACGACCAGTCGGTCTGTATTTTGCACCTCCATGTAAAATTGTTCGACCATAATAGTGAGTTTTTGTTCCTAGGGAGAAAGTGAAAAACAAAGCAGCTAATTGCAATTGCATGAGGATAAAATCTTTAAGGGCATTGAGAAACCCTTTCTCCAGTCCAATTTCCATCACCATTGGTAGGCCAGTTAAAAGCCCAAGCTGAAGAAAAGATTGGGAGGCAAGAGCAGTTTCCAACGATTTTATGTTATGCATCCTAGCCTTAAGGACAAGTGCCTTTTGCAGCCCACTCAGCACAAGGTAGAGCTGTCCATAAAGGAATACATATATACCTATTACAGCAACCTGCACATTGAGTTTAAAAAATCCCATATTACCAGCTAACGATTGGAGAAAGACAAATTTTCAATGAAATAAATAGAAGAAAGGAAGTGTTAGTGCTGATAAAAAATATCAACCATGAATATTCAATGCATCCATTGGACTGATTTAATGAATGCTACGAATGAATACCAGGTGATTGAAATAAAAGCCAATGGTTGTAAAGTAGCACGAGAGCATCCTGAAAAAATCAAACAGTTGCCCAAGTCGGTATATGTCACGACTTATAGTCTGTTCACTGTTTCCATTAGCTATTTTGGCCTCAAATTTTGAGATCTGATTTAGGCCCACATCACGACCTTTTCCAACTTGCAGATACTCATGGTAAGTGATACATCCCCGTCGCAAGGTAGAATTGAATCCTACATCAGGACAGAGGTATAATGTTGTTAGTATCATCTGATGTGGTAATGCAACTTTTGAATTTCTGTTCCATACCAGCAAATACATCCTCACTCAAGTTTATTGTTTTTGATGATTTGCTTATGCCACCTCTTGTTATATGAAATACTCTGTCAAACACATCAGGGTGTCCATAGTGGAACCTCACCCTGTTTACAACAGATGAAAATCAGCTGCATGTGATTTATTACAACAGATGGAAAGAAATTAATGACATATTTCACAGTTGAGACCCTTTAAAGTAGCTAACATAGACAGGCTTCGAGGTCATATTACACACACACAAACCAATCAATATGCTATAAGTTAATTCTTATCTTTACCTCATAATCAAAAGTTTTAAAAGGAAACCATTTTAGCTAACAAGAGACAGGAATGAAAAGAAGACATTTCTTCCTGTACATATGATGATGCATGCCATCTCAGCCAACAAATGTACAAACTCAAGCATTTAATGTCATATTCCCGAAATTACTTGCTGTTTAACATATATCCACCATCTTTCTTCACCATTTAGTGGTACTTGATAAACCAAAACTTAACCAATAGAAGGAGATAAGACCAGACTGACCTTAGTAATTTCATACTTTGAGGACCACTTAAAAGTTATGGTTTTATTGAACTAAGCTCCTTTTAAACCAATCCCAGACACACACCTCGCTTTCAAGGAAGTCAAATTCCAATCAGTATTTACTTCACAGTCTAGAATCTCCTGCTTAATAGTTTGGTAATGCTTTGATACAATTTATTATGGCCAAAGCCTAAACTTTCCCAATAACCTCATTGGGTTCTTTGAACTACTCATTATGGAAGGAGCACTATGGAGTATGTTTGGTATGTTATGTTTTCTATAAAGTATTTCACATACCTACCATTAATAAACAATAATGGCTTACTAAATAACCACTCCAAATAAAAGGAGAAAACATCATACTGCCTTGGGGTTTTGATAGCTTATGTAAGAAGAAGGCATCTGTTACCTGAGGGGATTAGCGAGAATCCTTTGACCTATGGTGACAAAGCTCGTCTCCTGATATGACATGAACCATGCTAGAGAAGAAACACTGCATCAGTGAAATGATTTAGTAGTTATAATGGTTGTGCATTCTCTGAAACACCAATATAATTCTTAGATCAATGATTTATTATCATGTTCCATGAGAAGTTAGTAACACTATCATTTTCAGTTTTCAAGGATTTACATTGTTAATTGTCTTTTTCCAATGATTCCAATTTCGTTTGTCTAATACAACAAGGTATTCTTGAACTAGGACAATTTGTTGGTTGGCAGAATATATGATAAAACAGGTTCTTCCAACCAAAAACAAAAATAGTTCCATGCTTGGCCAACTTCCTATTTCACTTTATATTTTCCTTCCAGGTATCTCATGCTTCTGAGAATCTGTGTCAAACTCATGTATGGTATTGAACAACTGTTTTTTTCCATATGCAATGGCTGGACTTTAGAATGCATTAAACTCTTGATCTTGATGGAGGCAGAACAGATTCTACATGGATAAACACAAGAAATTTTACACGATAATCCAACACATATGGACATGGAATGTAGTAGCTACTAATAAGCTGTAAATGAACCAAAGAATCTTTTTACAATTTTTAGAAGTCTTCAAAGGGACTTTTTATGCATGCCCACTTAAGGAACAATAATCTTTCAGTAAAGTTGATCTGACCTTCCAGTAAATATGTGTTCCCTCAATCCAAGTATGGTTGGAGGTCGTCTTCCTTGTTGCAGAAGAAATTCTTGTAAGAGGTTTCTCATTTTGAAAGCTTCTTCCAAATAATTATCCTGTAAAACCAGGTAACATGAGCTTAAGATTGTAACCATGCAAAAGAACACTTGAATGCACACATCATAGAAGTATACTAAGATACATGCCTAGAGAATAATCCTTATTAGAAGATGATCATACTTGGTTCATATCAATAGTTTGAAGAGCTTCACCACGTGTGAAGACTATGGCATGATTTTGATTTTCAGGTTTCCCTTCTCCAATATTGGGGGGCCCAGGAAGCTTTATACGATAAACTTCCTGTAAAAGATAACATAAGTCTTAAGTATACAGTTACTTTAATAATGTACTAAACTTAGTGGCATGGGAGTTGCATCATTGGCCTATGTAAGTGACAATACTTGCATGACTTCATAAAATTGGAATCATTTATACAAGTCCTCTCAAAAGACAATATACTGTTCTCATCTCATAATATCTTGTAATGAGAAGTTATGAAGGCGTGAATTCCTATAGAAAAATAAAATTAATATGTAAGTTTTACAAATCAAACTGATGTAGGACAAAACAAAGAAATATTAACTTAGCTAAGCTCACAAAATTTGAAAAAAATAACTGAAATTAGACTGCTGGAATATCAGGTTTCAGGTCTAGATTTCAGCTTGGAATGCTGAAGTTTCAGATTTGATATGACTAGGCTTTTATGGTTTGATTGCTGGAAATTTAGGATAGGATATCAGGGTATAATATGGCTGAAATTTAGGTTTGATATAGATAGAATCTAGGTTTGGTTGCTGGAACTTTAGGTTAGAGTTGCTGGAATTTAGCAAAGAACACAAATAAGGGAGGGTAAGAAACTAGGAATTACTCAGGTTTTAAGAGTCACTCTCAGAATAGAGCATATCACCTTTTAAATAAAAAAC
Source organism: Erythroxylum gonoclados (assembly GCA_026770305.1). NCBI lineage: Eukaryota > Viridiplantae > Streptophyta > Magnoliopsida > Malpighiales > Erythroxylaceae > Erythroxylum > Erythroxylum gonoclados. The sequence continues at coordinate 22,166,094 of JANZLY010000005.1, read as the reverse complement.
TTGTAGAAAAATTCATGAGGACTTGTTATTGAAGGATTAAGTACACACATATATATAGTTCTTAAAATACTTGTTCTATTTGGAAAGGGTTCCAAAATATTAAAATATGCATTCTATCCTAATACTGATTCTTTATTCTTAAATAAGCTTAAGCCTTAAACAAACTAGAACAATATATCTAACTTATTACTATTTCCTACCTAATAAAGAAAACTTAGCATAAAGCAAGTTGTCTTTATTGTCACTTCAATTCCCATTCTTCATCCCACTAAATTAAAGTTTATGGTTGACTAATTTGCCCTCTTTTATTTCGTTTATAAACTCTAAGCTCTTTTGCCTTCTTGTTAATTTACTCATGATTTTAAGTTCATTTCACGTAAATTGTCCATCTAAAATCATAGATGAAACACATTGTGTTTTTGAAAAGTATCAAAGATAACCAATTAAAGAGTCATGTTCTTTGAATCAACCAAGATACGTGCAAATGAATTTTCCTGATCTCAAATGTTTCGATGTCAAAAATCTAAGAATCAAGTAGCACGATCCAAACACATTACCTGATCATAACCATTGACACCTTTAACCAGTATGGAAGAATACACTTTTTGAGGCTCAGTATCCACGATCACTTCTTTCTCCTCAACATAAGCAACACGTACAGATGGATACCTACACACAAAGAAATCAATGATTGTCAATTTTAGTAATTTAACTCCTACAGCTGTTTCTTTCTCCAGGAAAGGATACCTCATCAATAACTCAAGTACATCCTTTGCATGGGGATCTCCTGTTGATTTTCGTGATCCAAAAGCTTGCCAGGAAATGATATAAGTGAATTTCATGTCAGATAGTGCATCTATCTGGGCAAACAATGCACGATTATTTCTTTCAGCAGCATCATATCCCTCAAGAATATCTGGTCAAACAAAATCTTTTTTTCTCAACTATATACAAACATTATAATGGAAATTTTAGATAGAACATGGCCTGAGGGCCCATAAAACCTATATCTAAAATTATTGACCTTCGTCTTCAGCCATATCCAAAAATGCTTGAATTCGTAAGGCTTCTCTGTAGTACATAATTCCTCTAACTGCCAAAACCAAGAAAAACAAACTTGGGGATCATATTCTGAATGACTGCATTGTATTGCATATTGGTCGAAAGGTAGTCCTTTGAGTCACCTGTTCTGCTTAGTGTTTGACCTCGGAAAGAGGCCCAATCTCTCAGCAGTTCATTATTGCTTTCATCGTCAAATCCATCTATTTCTTCACACCCCAGCCTCTCCAAAAAGTTTTTCCATTCATCTAAGAGGTAAAAAAGAAAATCAAACATTCTACAGCTTGCCTCCAACAGTAAAAACTTAGAAAGGATTCCTGCCTTCTTACCAGGATATATTTTCTGCATATAAAACAATATAGAAACTTCTTCTTTGCTTGAATGAAGTTCCTTCATTGAGTACTTAATATCTTCCATGAAATGAGGTGTTAGAACACTGTATAACGGATAAAGCATAGTTTATAGCCTCACAGTACCATGAAAATCATTGTTCATATATACAGTAGGCATTGGGATTGTTCTAGAATCAATTTTATAATCTCCTTGAATAAATGAGTATATTATCAATTCTAAACATGTCAAAATGGAAGTTTCTGCAATCTAAGGACACCGGTGATACATAAATTCAAGAAAAACAAATATTACTTAAAGTGACCTTGTGACTTTCTATGAAATGGAAAGGTTATATGCAGACTCTCGAAAACTTTAGCTCCAGTTCCAGTAAAGTACCCCAGACTTTGGTCACTGTTTCACTTCCTGAACAATATTTTCAAGCAAGCATAAAGCAAGAATGGGCTTGGGACTAAAAGATGTAAAAGAACTATGTCCAAATAAAGACCTTTTAAAATCCTTTTGTTGATTTTAGACCCTATATTGAGAATCTTACAATATACCTCTGTGAAACTTAGGCAAGATTGTAGGACGGATTTATCCATCCATATCCACTTAGGAAGGACAGCACAAACTGAAATAAATATTTGATGGGTATCGGCATTTATCAAGCCAAATTCTCTTTCTGTTCTTCCACATTTCCCAGAGGACTTCCAGAACAGATATATTGATAAAAAGATAGGTGGACACAGTAAAAAGAAAGAGTATTCAAAATCACCTACAAGTAATAAGGACAAAATGATTACATAGGTACTGAATTTTAATATTGATGAGACGAGTATTGTCCCAAAAGTTTTCAACATGGAACACCTGATGATTGATTTAAGTTTTGAAATAGTTGAAAAGCAACTTTCTTTTGCACAATGGTTCAAAACTTAGATAAGTATATTAAATTCCATTGAAAGTTGAATTACTCAAATCAAAACATGGTGATAAATACTAAAATAAAAGTATATATATGATATATGGTATACACGAGAGCTCAACCTGAAAGATAGCATATTGCGTACTTCGGGAGCAATTGGCATATCAGTAAACAATGAAGTTGCAAAGAATGAAATACGCCTTCGAGCCTCCAAATTCTCCGGTATGTCCATCGCCTTATCTTTAACAGTAAGTATCAAAAGCAGACGCTTAATCTGCCATGCAAAATTTGAAGCAGTTCACTCACTATCTGGATTAGTAGTTTCTTGCTCACAAATTATACGAAAGAGTTCCAACAGTTTCCTATCATAGGAATTCTAGAACATTGGTGCATGCATTCACGTACGTCCCTCTCTTGAAGAAACAGCCAAGTCTTTAACAATTTAAGAATTCTCAACGTGGAATTAAATTCAATCCCATTGGGATTGAAAACAAAATACCCAATTTGCCTCTGAATGGACAAATGAAACGATAGAGCATGTAGGCTTTATCTTGCAAAAACAGTTTACCTAATCAACAACCAAGTTGGGCCTCCTATCTAAGATTTTGATTAGAGATAGTGAAATCATATTTCCTAGTGAGGAATTAGAGGATAAAACTATGATTAAGAAGAATTGAATGAGAGGGAATGTCAAAGGAAAAACTCACCTTTTCTTTGAGAGGACCATTATCTGGCAATGGGAAATGGATTGAGTTTTTGTCACCAGTCGATTCAAATAATTGTGGTCGAATATTTCTATTGAAATACATGAAACTTTCTTCTATATGTTGGGAAGAGTAAAACAAATCCAATGTCCTGCACATGGTTGAAAAAAACAGTGAGAAACAAATCAGAATGATGCAGAAAGTCATAACTGATCAAGTGAAGCTTTTGGATTGATCTTAACCAGATAGAACCGAATATCAAAAGAAAAAATAGTATGATTGTACCAACCTAGAACTATTTCTCATAATATCTATTGTTACAAGCTCAAACATGTCTTGAAGAACTCTCACGACATTGTCACGGTGGCTTTCACTTCCTTCAACCTTTAATGATGTATAAGAAGTCACACATGATTAAGTACATATAATTAACTGTCAGTGCATGATAAACTTTAGTCTTTGCATCATTCATATTTACCAGAAGTTTGAGTAACTCTTTACATTTAGCTTGTAAAGCTGGAAGCTCACTCATTTTCAAATCCTCGAGAAGACTTGATCTCGAGAGGCTTTCTTCAATTTCAGTTAGTAAAATGGAAATTACCCTAAAAATAATTCAGGAAACATCAGGCAGAGTAAACTTCAATGCAGAAGTAAAAGTAAATATCAGACAAACTGTGTCGTTAAACATAAAGAAAACATGTCAACAACCTATAAACTTGTGCTGAAAACAGGTTTCTTAAATGAGACTCTACCCTACCTTTTCTCCTGATCACCCACAACGAGAATTTCAAGGATATCCTTAAGTGACTCATAGCACTCTTTCACAGCAGAGTACATGTACTTGTCTTTCTTAATCTTTTTAAAAAGACTGTCACCCTTTCCCACAAAATCTCGGGCAATGCTCAGTGCTGTTGAAAACTAGTAAAAAAAGAGAGGTTTGTCTAAAATAAAGAACATATAACAGGAAAATTTATATAACTTGTCAGTCAAAGTTGAAACCTTATTTGCCAGGAGGAAAATAGGCCAACGAACCATGCCAGAAAATAATTCTGGAGATAAGGGTATCACCATCAAATCCAACTCCCTATTGACGAACACACGTTATCACTATTTCCAAAAAAAAAAAACCGTGTGGAATGGAACTTAAAGACACTGAAAGATCATACCAATTGCTTATCAAGTCTTCTGCTCGGAATGTGTTGATAATTTGGTTCCATACCAGAACAAATTTGGCAACATTGTTTGATCCATTTACAGACTCCTGAAAATGAATTAGTTTTGTAGGAATGAAGAAAGCAGAAAATCCTTTATAGAATCATGTTAGTATATCATAAATCTCATACCTTGTGAATAAAACTTCTTGTTTTCTTTTGATCTTTTTGAAATGATGGAGGGACTAATCGAAAATTGAATGCAGAAGGCAAAGTGTGAAATCTAGTTCTTAGCATTCCCAAAGTTCGAATCTAGAAAAAGGAGAAGTGGTGAGATCCCACAAGATTTGAATGGGGAAAAAACCACACAGCTTACCTCACCAAGATGATGTAAGATGCCATATACTCCACCAAATACTGTACAGAAAACAGAATACCAAATCTGTGTGTCCATAAAGTAAACCTGAGGCAATTGTGAGAAAAGAATCAAATAACATACAATCATTTTCTTTCTTCTTGTTACCTTTCGAAACTCGTCAAGACAAGCGATAAAATTGTCTAGTTTCAAACATATATATGCAGAAACTCACAACTATGATTGGAGACCATATAGCCACAATTGCACCTGCATTACTCTTAACTGAAATTAAAAACAAACTTGATTTGTCAATTAAATTTGCAGAAATCGAATAGGTTCTCTGTTCTAGCAAATCTAGAAAGAAACGAAGTTACCTTTTGGAAAAAGTTCATGCCAATCATAAATTTGCACACCAATTTTTAGTATTGTTCTTGTTGGTCCAATAAGTGGTTTGATCTGAAATTTTTGTCAGAAGTTACAAAAATGATCAGTTTGTTCAATAAAATTGTCAAAAAAACACTACAAAAAATTTGAAGCTGTTGAGTGAGGTCCAAGAATGGATCGTATATTTTTTTAAGATGTTTTCTCAAAAAAAGTGTGGAAAAAGACAGCAAATGAAAAATTCCCCAGAACAAGAGCTGTGCAGCTTAAACTCAAGTCTCTTAGTCATACAAGAATCTGATATCATTTCAAGAAATCATTCTATCCTGAAACTTAAAGTGTTGGGTGAGACACAAGAAATTATATATTGTTCTAACAAGGAGAATGTTCAATAGTTACAAGTTGAAACCATGAATTATCACTTCTGCCTATGCAAACTTTACAAACAAGGAAAAGTGTGTGTATCCTGAAAAAGCATGATAACAGTTGATATTCCATTTAAAGCATATTCATGATAATGTTTCCTTTCTTCCAACTACCTTTTGGAGTGGTACCTGCCATGACGTACAAAATCTCTGGACCCTAAGCATGCAATGATACAAGATCAAACTTTAATTTTGAACTTTGTGCAGGAGGATAATTTTGGAAGAATAAATGGAAACAAAAGCAAATCACATCAAAAGTTTTCTATTATCGTTACCATTTAGATCCTAAGCAATCAAACCAGAATATTGTCCTCCCTTTGTTGAGGAAAAGTATGAGGTTGCAGATATATTTTTGTGAAAATAAGAAGTAGCTTTCTAAGTCGTTATGTTTCATAGCACAGAAAGTAGTACTCATCGGACAGTTACATTGATATTGTTTCATCTGTCGTTTTTTTCCATTTCCCAGTAGGAAAGATAACTGAAAAGATGATGCTTAGACACCAATTTTCTATGTAGAGCCTTTAGGTGAGTTAACCAAATTTCTTCCAACGCCTAGTAAAACCAAAGTTGACCAAATCCACATCTAGGGTTGTGTGCCACTGCTATAAGGATCAACCCAATGCCAACTATTATTGCATCATGTTATTTCTTCTTGTTGATGATCAGGAATGAAATATTAAGACTGTTAAGTGGGCCGAAATTCCACAATAGTCCCAATGTGCATCAACTGTTCCAGCTATAGAAGCTCACCTCAAAACTGTAGCTGAACAAGAATTTGCTCGATAATACAAGTATCCAAAACAAAGTGTATCTACATAGTAATAGCAAAGAAACCATTAGGACAAATAAATATGAAAAATCACAAGATAACAGTCAAGATATTAAGAATAGAGAAAATACTATACTTAAAAATTGAAACTTGAGTTTCCTGCATTCCACGTCCCACGTATAATCTTGGCTACATGAGAACAGTTATAGCTCTTAGTCAACAATAAAGCAGATGATTTAGTCGATGAAAATGTTCCCATAACTATCCATAAATTCATAGCAGATAAAAGAATATCAGAATTATCCATA
>JANZLY010000005.1:20769476-20781441 GCA_026770305.1 Erythroxylum gonoclados | reverse complement strand
TAGACACCTTTGTACTAATAGCTCAAACTCATAGCCCACTTTGTGTACACGCTCTAATCTGTACCGCATTAAAGAAGCAGTTGTCACTGAGGTGGAAGCACTTTACCAGAAGAAATTACCCCAAGCAAATGCATTATGGAGATAACAACATATCAACTCAAATTACACTTTGTCAAAGTTTTGGTATTTGGATACCATTACATTAATATATGATCTAATATGGGCTTCAACAAACATTTTAAGTTTTTTCAATGAGTGGTTTCTTGGCATGTACCATATCAAGATAAATCAATTATATCAAATAAAGGTTAAAAAAAAAAAGATTTTCAACCTAACTTTCTAAAATATGCTTGATATTTTTCTTACATTAACCTTAGCCCATACTCTTCTTTGGCATCTACAATTTAATCCTTAACTTTTTGTAATCATTAACAGCATTTTAGTCGTGGATTGGAGTCTTCAATATAAGAATAAGTACATCAACCTTTTTTAAGTTATTGTTGTAAAAATATGTTAGGTAAAAGATACGAAACTCTTTTGTAATTTAAGAAATTTTAAAAAATTCTTTAATCTTTAAGACTTTTGAAAAATATTCCCTCTAATTTTTAAATTTTCAAAGAAACCACTTTTAATAGATTTCATTTAAAAAACAATGATAAAATAATTGTAATATAAACATCATATATAGATCAATTAAATGTTGCTTACATGAAGATCTAATCTACTTAAAAGGAACTAATTAAACTTAATCTAAACTAATAATTTATTATAATTGTGTTAAATTGTTAATTTAAGTCGAGTTTAATTAGTTCATATCAGGTTTAAAAGTTAAGTTGATTACCATGTTAGTGACATTTGATTGATCTATTTATGAAATTCACACTACATGTGTTTTATTTTTATTTTATGACTGAAGTCTAAGAGAAAGTTTATTTTTTAAAATTGAAAATCAAAAGATTTTTTCAAGAATTCTAAAGATTATAGAATTTTTAAAAAAATTTAAATGATAAGGAAAGTTTATGTCTTACTCAAATATACCAAAAGAAATAAAATACTTCAAAAAAAGAAAAATAATGAACTTCTTTTAGTTCTCAAGCTCCATTGTTCCTACCTAATAGAAACACAATGGACTTAATATATTACATAACCGCTACAATCTAGTGTAACTATATATAAAGTAATTTGAATGTAGGGAATTCAATCACAGAGATAATATAGAAGCTGTCAAACCTCTCAAACCTTAGGAACCCAAAGATACAAATCCTTGTCCTATCCTTAAGGCTATGTATATACGGGGTATGGAAACAGAGAAACCTCAGCCGATTTGGTGGAAACCAATTACCCAAAGAGGTTCTTGCATTAGATTTAATTTGGGAACTCAGAGAGCTCATTCTTCTGAAACAGCTTAATCAAGCATGTAATAGGAGACTTTGAGCTTCTCTGAATGTGTAAGAAGTTAAGGGAGATAATACAAGAGCATGCAAGGGAAAAATAGACGAACAGAAGGGAAGTATGAGGAGGAGAAAATAGGTTTGTGGAGATACAACAGTAGGAAGAAAACAAAGATCAAGAAGATAAAGCATGGTACTGATAAATGATCCATCTCCTTGCTCCTTGAGAAAGGCGATGTCCAGTGACAAAAAGAATCTCACTAGTCAAACCTAGTTGTGGAAAGACGTTAATAAGCAGATGAAGAAGACGTAAAGAAGGAAGATTCAAACATAGGAGCCTCATCTATAAGGTTTGGTAGAGGAACGAGACATCATAGCCACTGAAAAAGCCAACCCTAATTGGGGAAGAGGATGGAGAGCGAGATGAAGAGGATCGGGGAATTTTCCTCCTTAATCCAAAACATTCAACAAAATACAAACAATGTCGTGTAGCAAGAGAAAGGAGTTAGAAGCGAAGTTGTTCTTTGTTAAGAATAGGGTTACTATTCGTAGTTGTGGCTTTTGACATAAGAGTAAAACTCCTTAAGTTGTAAAACTTTTCTAATACTCTCCTTCAATATATTACTTCATTTAATTTTTCAAAAAAATATATAAAGTAATTTAGTCAGAATTTTTCTGGAAGCAACTTACATTACCATAATACAGTGAAACAAAACTATTTAAATGTATGATCTTAAATAGCTAGAGCATAATTCATTAAGTTCAAGTATAGTTAAAATATCCATGATAAATGTTGTCAAATGATGGGTTGTGATGGAATTATTAACCTTCAACCACTGATTCATTACATAACCTAAATAACAAAACCAACATGAAAAATTAGAACAAAAGTATCATGAGTTTTATGTTTAATTTTCCTTTAAACATCATCTATAAGTTTTTCACAATACTTCTTTCATAATTACAAGTTTTTTTATGATTTGAACCTATTAACTTTTATCTTTGCTTCCTAAACAATAATATATAAGCTTGATTAAGTGTCAAAAAGACCCACACATAACTTGAAAAGCTTAGAATATATTAGTAATTATTCCTTGTACCTATATCTATTTTATAGTTCTTATAAAAAAATTGGTATTTATTTCTCACACATACATTTTCTTAAAGCAAAAAACAAGATATCTACAAGAAGATATATTAAGATATTGTTCTTAGGTTGTACAATATCTACGACTAAAAAACATGATTGGCCTTTGAATTAAGAGATTTCCTACATGTAAGATTTTTATATTAAGCTCTTCTAATGACTCACGCCAACATTTCCCCCTTAAATTAGTGTATAAACATTACTAATGCCCAACTTGACAAGGGGGTCATAGAAGTTTTTACTGGAAATAACCTTTATAAGTTTGTTTGCCAATTGATTTTTTGACCTAGCAAATGAAAATAAAATGATCTTTCTATCTAAATTCTGTTTGATGAAATATCAATTCACCTCCATATGTTTGATATGATCATGGTTAACTAAGTTGTGTGATATATCAACAGTAGCCTTATTATCACAAAACAAACTCATTATAGAACAAACCCACATCTATTATCAATTATCTAAGTTAAAGGAGTTCATAGAGTCCTTTTGCTTTACCTCTAAACTCAACCTCAACACTAGATAAAGCTATCATTTCCTACTTCTCGCTTTTCTATGTAATTAAATTGTCTCCCATAAATGTAAAGTAGCTTAAAGTAGATTTTCTATCTAAAATAGCGAATCGGAAAGTTCGCGAAATTAACCACTTTCGATTTTTCAATTGGTATCAGAGCAAGGTCACCGATTCAGAACTTGGTAGCAAGTTGGTGCAGATCCTAGTTTCGCCAACATGGCTAGAAGAGAGGCACTACAGGTGGAGATTGAAAAAAGTGTGAATGATGCGAAAGATGAATCAGATGAAAACAAAGACTTGGTACTCCTCACACGAAAATTTGGTAAATGGATGAAAAGAATAAAGAAGGACAAATCCGACTTTAGACAATATGGAGGAAGGTCATCGAGTAACAATTCAAGACAAGAAGTCAAGACACAAGAGAGTAAATATGGTAGCGAAGAAGAAATAGCTAATGGTGCTGCGTTGGTTGCCTTACATAGCAAAAGTCCAGTTACTTGCTTAACAGTAACTGAGAAGGAAGTAACTGAAGGTCGAAAAGAGGGAAAATCAAAAAATTTCGAAAACAGTCCAGCTCAAGATCCAATATCAGATTATGACAGTGATGGAAGTGGCCTAGATGATAAAAAAGGGAACAGTTACGAGGATTACAAGGCTATATATGAAAAGTGGGTGAAAACATGTAGAAAGGCAGTTCTTGAACCCATCATGAATCGCCTTCTTATCATATTGCCATGGTCTTCCTAACAACATGTGCTCAGCATACATAGGTACCACATCACACCACAACTCATCCTTATATCTACCGATGGAGAAAGAAACTAATACTTTTTGATTCACCATCACAACACCACTATCATTTAACCATTGTAATTTGTATAGTTTTGGAGATTAATAGTAGGTTATTTCGATTTCTCCATAAGCAAAGTACTAGTAACATTTGTACAACTGCCACTATCAACAATCACATTATGTAATTTATTAGCAATTAAAAAATGAGTATGGAACAGATTTTCATGTTGTTCTCCATGTTCATTCTTTTTACTTTACAAACTAAGTGTGCGTTGTACAACCAATGTTTCTCCTCTAGCATATTCAACATCACTAACTTCTTCTAATGGTGGCATATCATTATCATCATCCTCTCTCTCACTTTCAAATTCAGCAACCCCATCTCTCATGATCACTACCCTTTTATTAGGACATTCACGTGCCAAATGACCATGTCTCAGGCACTTAAAACACTTAATCCCTCTGGTTTGAGAAGTTTGATTCTCACCTTTACCCTTGCTGCTTATTTCATTTTTATTCTTAAAATCATTAAATTTAGGCTTAACAAAAGGTTTATCATCCTTTTTACTCCAATTTCGTTTCCAAGAAGTACCCAAGTAAAGTTTAGAATCATAATTACTTGTATCCTTGCATTTGAGCTGTCTTTCAATTTTCATGGCCACATTTACCATGTCTTCAAACTCCACATAGTATTGTAATTCCACAAGATCAACAATGTTCTTGTTCAAGCCACTCAAGAACCTAGCCATGGTTGCCTCATGATCCTCCTACACATTAGCCTTTATCATGGCTATCTCTATCTCTTTATGATATTCTTCCACACTCATGGAATCTTGTGTCAAAGCTTGTGAACATTGGTCCAAATACCTATAATATTGGTTAGTGATAAATCTCCTTCTCATGATTTATTTCATCTCCAGCCATGTCTCTATAGATCATTCGCCATTTCTACGCAGCTTTACATAATTAATCCCACCAAACAATAGCATAATCATAAAATTCAACATCGGCTAACTTTACCTTTTTTTCTTCAGAATAATTATGACATTCAAAGATCATCTCCACTTTTCTTTCCCACTCCAAATAGCCATCTAGATTATTCTTCCTTTGAAAAGGAGGAATCTTCATTTTAATGTTGCCTATATTTTGGTCCACATTATCAAGCTATCCTCTCCTATTTTGTCTTCTAGGATTAATGTCTAGACCAACAATGGTAGCTTGGTCATCATCTGTATCAATTCCATCATAATAATCATTATGTAAAAAAGCTAGTTTCCTTCATTTTCGTGGCTCACCTTGAAATTTTGCAAGGCATCATCATGTTTTTCTAAATGATCTCTTACATCTCCTATCATTTTTAACATTCATTCAACTTGTTGATGCATTGCTTGAATTACTTGATCATTTGAGGAAGAACTCACTTCTTGTCTTTGTTAGACATGTCTTGAACTTGGAAAAAAAATTAAAACAGCCTCACACACTCCTTTACGTGTTTCACTCAATTAATGGATCACTATACTCGTGTTTCACACTTTATATGGCTTTTCACATTGCTAGTATCACCTCTCTTTCCTTTTACCACTCTTGCTTTATCTATGGGTTCTTAGATTAACTAAGTTCCTTAAATAAAGAATTTAGATTATAGCAATTCAATGGAGTGAAAAAAGGAAAGTCTAAGAAAAAATAATAATAAAAGGTAAGCTAATTTAAAGTGATACAAACTCTATCAATGGTTAGAACTTAGTTCCTGTAAACATAGATTAACAATAATTGAAATTGAAGAACGAATAAAAAAGATAACTTCAATTCTAGTAGAGAAGAAGAAAAAAAGAGAACGAAGAACTAGATGAATAGTAACCTCAAACTTGAGCCAAAGGCTCTGATACCAAATTATGGAAATCATCAATTTAGCAACCATACACCCTGACAACCAAAGAACTAAAGTACATATTGATGGAGAACCATGGGCATGTGAAAGACAAAAAGAGAAGCATACATGGTGTGATCCACCTCAGGGAAGCCTAGGACATAACTTGCATGGACATGAGCTTGCAAAAGGAGGCTTAGGAGCTGAAATTGGATCATATTTTAAGTCTGAATGTGCAAGGAAAGGGGCTGAACGAAATTCCCATATAAAAGGCCCAAAGTTCAAGTCTAATGTTCCTAAAGATCCATTTACAAGATGTTGGAGGCCCAAAGACAAGAGCTAAGGACAAAGCAATGAAGCAAGCATTGAATTTTTTGATCCAAGACCTTCAAGAGCTAGAGCCTATGTTGTTGAGTCAAATTTCATCTCATAAAGGTTCAAGAGGCATTGTCTTACTCCTTGAAGCCCAACATGAAGTGTCCAAAGGCCCACATAGAGTCTAATTGGGAGAACTCACTTAAAACCATGTGCCACTTAAAAATAAGGAGAAAGACGTGATCTATAAGGTCCAATATGTTCAGATCATGTTTTAATTAGTTTTCTTTTTTTGTTTTCCTTGAAATAAGGTCATCTAGTCAACACCATTCTCAGTTTATTTTGTTTCCTTTTAGGGATTGATTTGTTTCCTTTATTTAGTTTCTTCTTTAGGACATTAAGTTAGGAAGTTTTTCCTATAAATAGGCACCCTTTATGTACTTTGAAGGGGGATTTTTCATTCAGAAATAATATTGAGTATTATTGAGAGCATTCTTGCTTTCTTTATATTCTTTGAGAATACTTGACTTATCGAAAGAGTGGTCTTCCTTTGTGGTGTCCCAAGGTTAGAGTTCTAAGAGACAAGTTCTCTTAGGGTTCTTTCCATTGACCAACATTCTTGTTAGGGTTCTAAGAGATAAGTTCTCTTAGGGTTCTTTCCATTGACCAACATTCTTCTAACCCCTTTTTCTCTTTGCGTTCTATTTATATCTTTTCAATTTTGTTTCTTGTTCTTCCGTGTGTGTTTGATTCTATCCGTTCCCGGGTATAGCTCCATCTTATTGAAGGTTCTCTAGGACAAGTTCCTATTGGGTCTCGCATCACATGTGAAATGCAAATTAACACCCTCCATAATGAATGGAAAGCTGGATCGTTCAAGTTTGAAAGTAAGAAATAAACTATTCCTCTTGACATAATTTAGGAAAACGGTTATAATGGTATTTTTATACTACCTGCTTGAGACTTCCATATGTGTTGCTCCTTATTATCAGCATCAATGGTGAATGAATCACCAACTTGAGATTTCCATACGTGTTCCTCATTGTTCTGTTCTACACTCACCACAATACTTAATATTAAAATTCAAGTTGCTCTCAAGCCTCTCTCCTCCAACATCATTATCCATCTTTCTGCCATTAGTGCTATTATAAAACTCTTGACATTGTCTGTTAGTTATTATTGTATTAAGAGTAAGCTTCGTATAAAAGTGACTAAGAAGCGAGAATGCCACATTAATTGTTGTTTGAATCAGAGCTTTTCAGTCGAAATTTGATCGTTGTAATTAAGATATTTCTCATGCTGTTGTCCAAAAAACAGTGGTAATGTGTAAGCTAAACATTGTACAAGCCTAGAGAAACCTGGTATTAGCCAAATAAGAGCTGATTTTTCGTTGCTTCACAGCACTAATTTGATACCAGTCTTAGTAGCAATGTAGTAAATTGCGGTAACTATTGATTTGACCTGTAACATTGAAAGTGCAAAACCAATATGACAAACAAATACGCAGGTTAAATAAGCAGACTTCACTCAGATTTTAGTACAAGAAATTTAGGAAACATTCACATCAAGTATAAGCTGAAGTTGTCACTTTCGCACCACTTTAACCCCCAAAATAGTTTTAACTATTTTTATTTTGTTACTCGTTTCACAGAAGAAACGATAAAAGAAATCTTCTGTAAAATTGTTAATTGCCTTTGCCGAAGGTACAATATAGCAAGTGTCCAAACATGATTTCAGATGCCCAGTGCATACTTACATGTCAAATTAAAAATGCTTCTTGCGAGCAAGTAGTTGATTATTAAGAGGCCTTACCCAGTCAACAACTTGACCGAAAATTCTGAAGCCTTCACAAATTAGATGAGTCCCAGCTGGCATATACAGCACCAATGAGTTTCTCATGAAGGGTAGCACCCGAACAAGCAACTATTCCCCGATCAAGACCCTCTAAGTACACTCCCTTAGAGAAGTCCAAGGGACGACCTCCAGCATCAGTTACCACACCGCCAGCCTCTTCAACTATGACAACACCAGCAGCATGATCCCATATCTTCTCTTTGTACCCAGCCCTGGCAAATTTCATAAATATTTCAGCGTCTCCTCGTGCTATGGCTGCATACTTGACCATACTATGCACACGCAAGGGCTGTTTTCTGCCGTTAGAATGTCAAAAAGAGATACATTAGGACAAAAATAGAACACAAATCAATGGAACCATCCATCTCCCAAGGCCCTCTGACAATTACTTAAATGCATACAGGAAAGGACTCCAAAGTTCAAACCTTGCGGTTGATTCAAATAAGAAAGCAACTTATCAAAGATACCTTTCAAAAGAAACATGCCTGAGTAATAATTTTGTATCTCATAAAAACATAACCCTGAGACAAATAAGTTACACTTATGACTTGGAAATTGTGCATACGGAAAAGGATGGATTGTCAATTTAAGTTTTGTAAAAATCAAAAGAACTCAGAAACAATAACTATAGTTTTTCATCCCCTTGACAAAGTATTAAAAGGAGAAAGTGGAGTGCACTGAAATCTAGATAACTAATGTTATCCCCCCATCACTTCAAATATCCAAGAATACTTTTAACTTCTGCAGCAAAAGAAACCATAGCATACTTGAGCCCCATGCTGTGAGCAACTCCAGCTGCAAAGGAGTGATTTGAATTGGCTATTTCCACAGGTTCACAAAAGGTTGCCAGCGCTGGATCATCAATCGAAGAAACCTGAATCTCTTTTGCAGATTGTAGCCACTGAAGCTTCATACCCGCATTTTTTAATGGTTGCATCCATGCTTTACCACTGCCTCTCTGTGCATACATGACACATCCACCTTCCCGCATATCAGAAGCAGGTGTAGACAATAGTGACATTCTCAGACTGTATTGGTGATTCAGCCATTCCTTCTTCATAGGGTAATTAGGACACCCAAGAACTCCTAGTACAACTTTTCCCTCCTGAATCAAGGATAAAGCTACAGCATACTGATCCCCACGAACAAAACCCAATGTTCCATCAACAGGATCAAGTATCCAATGCCTTCCAGTTGGGCCCCCAGTTGAATTGCATTGACTGATAGCCTTTAGAATTTCTGAGGCTCCAAGGGTCTTCTTTGGCTTCTGAAGACCATATTTTGGAGCTTCTTGCAGACTCTCATTTACTGTGTTTGTTACAGATCTCAGCAAGTCCGCCGAATCAGCTTTTGAGAGTGTTTGAACATCTTCTTCAGCAACTATGGACACCTTTTGATCCTTAAAAGAGTCTGACAGTATCCAGCAAACAGTAGCTTGAACACTCCAATCTATCCAACCATAAATACCAAATTATAAATGGACAACTACTATACATCCTATAAATACAGGACCAGAAGAAGATACGGATGGAAAATGTGAAAATAAAATTTAAAATACATGTAATAAATAAGCATTCTGTCAACAAATTCTATCCTTGAAAGTTCACTATTTTTAATAATAAAAGCACATTGAATATGCAATTCCATTTTGGCTGGACAATAACATGACTTGTTCATTCTTTTCATGAAAAATTGACCAGTTTAATAGCAGAAAGTAATATACACCAAGTTTCTTCCCAATTGAATATTTTCATAAGAAGACCTTCTAAAGTTGCTTCCAATAATAAAAAGTGAAAGGGCTCGTTGGGACTCTATAAGAGAAGATTTTACTTTTTTTCAATAGTTATTTTTGACAATCTCAAAAGACCTTCATAGGCTATGTTTGACGATCAGAACTATATCTAGATAAGATTTCTAGCCTTCGTGTCCTCCAAATTTTCATTTAGTAATTTTGAAGATGGTCCTCATAGACTAAATTAAACCAGTGTACTCCTTGCTTAACTAAGAGAAAGAACCAAGACAACCACATACAGATTTATTAAAGCAGGAAAAAACAGCTGTAGAATAATAACACAACCAGGGTAATTTAAGAGTTCAAACATGGGCCCTGAGAGATAGCTATACAGTGACTCTTAACAAACTCACTAAAATCATAGGAATTAAGGTACCATCAAGCTATACAGTAACTCTTAACAAATACTCACTAAAATCATTATACTTATGGTACCATCAATCTTTTGACAGGAACATGTCCTGAAATAGACAAGTTCTCACTTAAGGTGCCCAAGCGTCAAGCAGTTCAACAATAATCAATTACAGACACTTGAAGAAATCAAAAGCCAATGATTCTCTTGCAATCATGTCAAAAGAATTGGTCTAAGCTGGTTTGTCCACAAAGCACCTACAATTGAAATGTAAAAACAGAATCTTGAGTGCTTCACGTGCTCTCTTCAGGAAATTAAGTCCACCAATCAAATGGCAACAGACAACAGTTTCTCTTCTACAAAATTTCCTTCTAAGAAAACCCTAATCATACTCGAAATTCAAAATGCTGATGACCCCATCAGCCTATAAACCAAATAGAAACTCATTATCATAAGCACAACTGAAGTACCTGCAATTGTAACAGGAGAATCATCTTCCTTAGACGTAACTTGGTCAGCACGCCGACAAACTAACCTCTCTTGCACTCTTTGGCAGAGAGAACAAGCCAAGTGAACAACTCTTACAGCCACTTCCAGTTCCTTATCATACATTCCACAAGTCATCATCTTTCTCTTAATAAACTGTTACTCAAAAACTCAATGCAGAAACCAGCTGCTACAAGATACCCACAAATGAACCGAGCAAGAAATCATGGTCCGACATGCCGAGGGAAGTGGGTTTGGAGGGGATTCGATGTTGAGAGGCAAAATTTGGGGCTTCCTTTCTCGTGTTTGTCTGTTGAGTGAAAATAAGTATCAGCGGTTCAGTTTCCGAGGAATAAGGAAAGTGAGTGTTGTGCGTCGCGTGGCCGCGGAGTAGAGTCTCAATTAAAAATTAGTGAGTGTTTGTGTCGCGTGGCCGTGGAGTAGAGTTTCGATTAAAAATTATTATATAGTGTACACGGTGATGCAAAGGTTATCTTAAGACTCAAACTTTTACTTAAAGTTGATCGGCAATACTTTTTGCATGGCAGTTTCATTTAGGTTCGTTTAAGTAAGATTTTAGCTTTTAACAATCTTTGAAGTGTTTACCTCGTATGCTCGAAGAAATAATGCTACGAAAGCAATAAGAAAATAAAGGCAACAAAGAAACAAAAGAGATACGGTAAAGCCAACCTTTATATACTTTCTCTCAAAAGAATACAAGGAATGTTCTCTCTGACTGAATGAGAAGAGCAAAGCTCAAAAGAGCTATATATAGGTACTCTAACTTGGAAGCCAAGTTACATTCATAATTCTACTTAAACTGAACTGCCTAAGATCGTGCTAAGATCACGTCTTTCCTTATCAGATTACATCACGTGGATCAATTGGATGACACCCTGATCCAAATAGGACTCTAACTGATAAGATAGAATCTACGAGAAAACAGAAAGATATAATTTATATTCAACTAGGAAACTAGAATCCTTATCCTCGAAAATCTCTACTATCTTCAGATGTTGAATTTCACGGCAACTCTAACTCCTAGTTGTTGCCATATCATCCAAGATCTTCCCACGATCTCTATCCGCTGATGAAGCAGTGTGATCTTGTCAAAACCCACATAACACACTGGTCTAATCCAATGCTTCCCACAACAAGTCTGCTAGTTGTGGTCCATTCATCCGAGCATGGGCCAAGTCTTTAGTTCATCAAGTCCTTAGCCTGGGTCGAGCCAATCTCCACTACTCTACCAAAATTCGTACCAAGTCTAATCCCACTCGCCAATATTTGCCTTAGTGTTTTTGCATGCCTCCCTCATGCATGTAATCCAGCTAACCTTCCTCCTAAGGTGCATCGTGAAGTTACTGAGAAATGCTCCGAAGTTTAAAGGTCTAACACACGGAACCCGTGAAATCGTAAAGTTAAATAATATATTCTTTATGTTTGATTTTCTTC
>JANZLY010000005.1:20521038-20531527 GCA_026770305.1 Erythroxylum gonoclados | reverse complement strand
AGAGAAAGAAAAAGTAGCAGAAGAGAAGAATGGGAGCTCCAATCCTTCGAGAAAATCCCCCTTGTGTATATTATAACGTTCTTAAAAACCTCCCCTCTGCTACTTTTCTAGCATTTTTTAAATGCTTCCTTATCGTCTCCTCCACCAACTGTTACTTGCTCCACGTTGTCTGCTTTCATCTTTCCTGAAAAATCCGATTTTCGCTAATTGTGATTCTCTTTAGGTCTGCGCCGACCTCCCTTGTGTTCTTTGCGTGATTTCTGCGTCAGTCGCACCTGGTGTAGCTCAATTCTGCGCTGCGTTGTCTTGATTTAGTTGATGCCTATTTCACGCCCAGCTCTGATTTGTCTTCTTATGAGAACTTTTGTGCTGGCTGCGCCAATAATTTGATGTCCTCCACGCCTTTGTTGCCAAAAATCGCCACTTGTGATTCCACGCCTATAGCTCCTAATCTGTAGCTTCTTGCTTTTTACTGCTGGTCCCACCAGCATTTAAAATTCTCTCCTGTGCGTTAAAAATCCTTTTCAGCTGTTTGTGATTTTTCCCAGCTTCCTCTTGGCTTGTTGCTGCCCTTTGCGTGGATGACAAACATTAAAACTCCATGCTTGCCTCTCTCCTATGCGCACGTTACAGCCTTGCGTCTTGCATGGAACGTTAATTTCTGCTCACGCCTCAATTTACGCTGCTCCTGCTTATGCCAACTCTCAGCTGTAGCTTGCGTGCGTGATTTCTCCAAATTACAAGTTTAATTGGCTCAGATTCTCCACTAGCTTCAAATCCGTCAGCTGTCCACACGCACAGCTTGTGCGTGTGTTGGTTTAATTGCCTGTTAGTAACGCTGCTTGGTGTAAACTTCAAGACGCTGGTTCCTCTGATTGGAACTGTTGCTAGAAGTGTATGTGTCATTGTGTCCCACAAGATGAACGTGATTTGCTAGTCCCTCTTGCTTGCTTGCTTTTTCAACATACCAGCCAGCCTTTCTTTTCCTTTCTTGCGTGTCCACTGCTTTGATTTTGTCCTCATCCTTGCCTCCAGCTGACAAGCTGCTCATCCCACTGTTGCATTTCATTTATGCGTCCTCTCTGTGCTTTGCTTGGATTATTTCTTCTCTGCTGGGTCCCTCTTCTTGCTTATTCCCTCTGTAGCTGCGTGTCCATCTGCTGTTGCTTCCTCGCTAACGCTGTCCTCAATAGCCTTATTTTTGCTGTCCATTTTTTTTTGCCTGTTTGATGGGACGTTAACAATTGCCGCAGCCTTGTTGATTTAAAATTTATGCCCAAGACTCCCTCTTTATTGACACTTGCCATTGGGAAAAATTGGTCTTGTTTGATTTGCGTCAATCCTTTTGCTGTTGCTGATTCCACTTACACGTTCCAGCCTTTAATTGTCACCACCTGTCGCATGACCTTGGTCTTGAGAATCCACGCCTGCTGTGACAAGTTTCAAAACGCAAAGCTCATTAATCCCATGCTAATTTGCTCTCCTGCGCAGCTTCTAACTTGATCTGATTTAATTGAGAGCTCAATAGCCTTTAACGTGTCCAGCTTACACAGCATGAACAACCCCTTGGCCATGCCCAGCTGCTGCAAACATTCTTCTCTCTTGTAATTTTGGTGGACCAAGCGTGATTAATTTGTTGTTTGTTGATTGACGTTACAATTTAATTTGCCTCACTCTTTAAAACCTCAGCTGTTGTTTAAACATTAGTTAAGCATTTTATCTTAAAAATAGGATTGAAATCACTTAAAAATACATAACAAAATATAAGATAATTCAATCCTATCACTCCTCCTCATCAAACTCCTCCTCCTCAGGCTCATACCGTGGTGGTTGTCGACGAGGTGGTGGTGCTTGTTGGCGAAAGGCAGCACACCTAACCGGAGGTTCCTCACGTCCTCCACGTTTAAGCTCCTCTATCTGCTGAGCATGACTATCCAATGTCTCCCTCATGCGTTCAAAAGAGAGATTGAACCTCTCAAATGACTGCTTTATGGCTCTCAATGTAAGGGCATTCATCTCCCCCACTCTATCTTCATCTTGATTCCCACTTTCCTGCGAAATTTTAGTGAATGTTCTTTCCTGCAAAACAAAGGTTAATAGAAAACAACCTCACAATCACTCCCTCATGTGTTTCACTCAAGAATTTGTCACTCCCCTCGTGTTTAAGTCACGACAATGATTGTAGGAAAATCTCGGTGCGTGCATCATATACACGCGGTGCGAAAAACAAAAAAAATTATCCCGGGACTTTCCCGAAGTCCAGGATCTATGTGTCTATAAAAAGAAGTACCATAATTCTCAAACCATAACGACCAAAGGAGACCGTCTCTAACGGTATCCACGCAGAGGTCGGAGAATCTAACTGAATCAAACTCTTTGATCCGGAAATAGCTAGAATAAAGAAGAGAGTGCTAGCTCTTACCTTTATTCGTGGAGAGCACGTGATGAAGGATGAAGCTTGGAAGAGGAAGAAGATGAAGAAAGCTTCGGATGTTAAAAACTAGTTTCTAAAACATGTTAAAATCCTTTTATCTCACGATGATCTTACCTTTCTAGCTTTCATTTTTGTCTTTTAGTAATTTTGTCCTAAACCATTCAAAGACATTAAATGTGAATTTGACAAAAACTCACCTCCCTTTCCACGTTACCTTATATACTTCCTTAGTAAGCCCAATCATCTTCTTTATAACCCGATTATGAAGTACACATGAAGTGGAGTCAAATTTTGCAAGACAGTTTAATTTTTCAAAATCATTTTAATGGACAAGAGATCAGCAGACAATCTCGAAACATATAGCACATTTTCCAAAAGAAGGATAGTAAATAAAGGAATGACTCCTTAACTTGTAACAATAGTAAGGGATTCTTCTGCAACTTTAACTTTCTGGTTACTAAGACAAAAGTTAATAGAGATCAAAGATTTGATGGGAAGTAGTCATATGATCGATAGCTCTTGAATCTACTACCCAAGAACTACTGGTAGGAGCGAATGAGGCACTAAGAGCAAGGTACATATTTGTTACGTATAAAAATAATGATAGTTGTTACACAGCTGTAAGGGAGTATAAGAATTGTAACCGTTCTTTGACAAGGATATGAATTAGCTAATGTTTGTGTTTCTCTCTCTATCTCTATCTCTCTCTCTTTACGACTCTTTGTTCTTCTTTACTCTTCTCTTTCTCCTCCTCTTCTTCTCTATTTTGTTCTTCATTTTATTTCATAACATTTAGTATCAGAGCATTCGAAACTGGGAGACGACCATGGCTGAAGGTACAAGAAATGCAGAAATACGTAAGAAGGAGGATAATCTAAAAGGATTGGTGGACAAAATGTTTTCAGAAATGAATAACAGAATGTAAAAGGTAGAAAAAGAAATGACGGAATCGAGAAACATGATACAAACGCTACAGAAAACAGGAGGAGATGCCGGACCAGTAGACCCGACGTCTCAGAGTAGCCCGGAGAGGTTGACGGAAGATGAGATGAGTAAAGCCGGTCAGCTCTCTGAACCATATAAAGATATTGAAGAGGAGATTAGCTCGTTGCAGCTTGATTCAGCAGAAGTTACTAATAGGTTGTCCAAACCAGAAGAAAATTCCAGGACAGAAGAAGTTGACAAGTGGGATAAAACGGAGAAAGATCCAAAAGACAATACTGCTTTGAACTATCAGAAATAGCATGTTGATTCAAAAGTGGAGAAAGCTACAGAAGTCTCTGCTCCACAAGTGGTTGGGGCTTTAGAGGAGATGGAAGATCAAAAGAAGCGACATTTGAATGTGGTATTTATTGGCCATGTTGATGCTGGGAAATCTACTACTGGAGGGCAGATATGTTTCCTTAGTGGTTAAGTTGATGAAAAGAAGTTCATATGGTTGTTTATTTTTTATCCATTCTGTAAACCTCCATAACCTTGAGGACAAGGTTTTCTAAAGGAGAAAGAAGTATTACGTATAAAAATATTATAGCTGTTACACAACTGTGAGTATAAAATTGTAACTGTTTTTCTCACAAGCAGGTTATGAATTAGCTAGTTTGTGAGTGTGTCTCTCTCTTTAAAGTTCTCTGCTCTTATCTCTTCTTTCTGGACTCCTCTCTTTCTCCTTCTCTCCTTCTCACTTATGTTCTTCATTTTTATTCGCAACAAACTTCTAGGGTTATGCAGCCTAATGCTCCAAGCATTGCCCATCTTCCGTGGATCACCTGCAAATTGTACGTTCGAGGGTTATGTTCTTTTGAAGTATGATTAGATTGTGTAGATGTTGGTCTTAATTAAGCGCTGGTGTAAACGAAGTCATATATACAAGCACAAGAAAATTATTTTCTTCTCATCTTGCAGCATCTGAACTCTCGTTTTTGGGAAATTCAGTTGAAACAGTAGAATTAAGAATACGGAGCAAAAAGTGGTTACCTCAAGAGCTTCATTTCTGGCAAAGGCCTCGGGGTCAGCTGATAAGCCAACAGTGTGGAATCCATAGTCACTGGGAATTCACCGGTGAGGTAAGAAGGGGTCTGAGTAGAGTAGGATCCCAAATACTTGACTCTGTCTCATCCCATACCACAATTCATTTCCCTGTTCCATTCAATTGAAAATATATAAGCTCATTTTGCAATCAAATCGATCAACTAAACATGAGAGAGAGAGAGTAACTTACCATAACGTATTTGGCAGTCCCCGTGGAGACAAAATCTCTCAAAGATTTGGCGTTAGTGCTTCTTTGGCCAAGAAATGTCGTTGGCCTAAGGACAGTGGTAGAGCTAGTAGTAGCAGTAATAGTGTTTTTTTTTTGGTTGCCTACGAGGTGTCCTAGGTCCCAACTATGAGAAGGTACCTTTAAGCCATCCACACCCAGACTAATCCCCGCTCGAGCTGGGTAGGTCCCTTGCAGGAGGTAAAGCTCTGGCCCCAAGTTTTAAACAGCTGCATGGATGACATTTTCAACTAGTTCAGTTCAGACACAACTAACCAAATGCCGTCTTTAAGTTTAATATATGAAATGCAAGAGAAGCAAAGGAAAGGAAGTGGTGGTGGGGACCTTTGAGGTCTTAGTAAACCAACGAGGAAGCTGAAAAGGATTTTTATGCCTCTCCAACTCATCTACTTTTACGATTGTCTTGGGGGTTTGTATCTATAAGCTTTGGCGAGAACGGAACCTTCGCCGTTTTCAGCTCAAATCTTTGACTCAAGATATCTTACTCTCTTTGTTAATCTCTGATATTCGCGATATTGTATGGTCCAAAAACCCCCCACTTCTCTTGCAACTCTAATCTTTGTACAGCGTTACGTATTTGACGTTTGTTTGGGGGGGCCCTGCTGTTTGCCAGGCTGTGGGTTTGCTTCTCAATTTACTTTATCTGCATTCGGTTGTTGAGGCTTCATATTACTACTCAGCTCCCATTTTCTTCCTTCCACTTTTGTAGTAGATTTTTTTTCAGATTTGTCTTATTTATAATCTTTCTTTTATTTATTCAATTTACTTTTTTAAAAAAAAAAACTCATCTACTTTTATCCACATTTTATCTATTCTGTCCAAGCTTTTTTGTATTTTAATTTCAAATCTCAAAGTAGAGCCCAATGGGCCTAATCAATTTTAAGGTTTTCAAATGTCCACTCCCAACGGTCGGAAACAATCACAGCCCTTCAAAATCAACCAATTTCAACGCCAAATCATTCAAGATTGAAAATGGGGGAACTGGGGCATACGTGATGACCCCTTCATCAAATTATCATTTGTTCTGTTAATTTTTCCAGCAAGCAGAGATGGATCTCAAGAACTCCAAGGATCACTGGGCATTTCTGGTAAGCTTTCGTCATAGCTTTACTGAAAATGGAAACTATCTTTTCTTTGAGGAGGATTTTTCTCTTGCTGCCTCCTGAAATTGGTTTCTTTTGTTTGTCAGTCGATTCTTGTGGGTGTTTTGTGTGTGTGTATTTGATTCAAAGTTTTGCGTTCGCTCTTGGATTTGATCTTGTGTTAGTGTGCTCGGTATGGGTATCCCATGCCTAGTTCATTTTCAATAGCTTGGTTTGTCAAGCGAACATGGGGATAATGTTGAACTTATAGTGAGCGTTGATTACTTTTTCATTAGTCGCTGACAAAAGAAAATGTACGCTTAGCATTTGATGTACTTCAATTTCTTTCCAGACACAGGATTCCCTTTTTGAGCTGGTTCTCTGTTTCTTATTCTAATGGTCGCCTTTCTTCTTTTCTTTTGATCTTTTTTGCATTTGACTTTTAATTCCTTTTCCCTTGTTTATAATAAATTCAGGAAGAAATTGAAGCACCAATGTGGGTGGATCTTAGTTTAGAAGCCAAGTCCAATTACCAAGACCCGTGAGTCTGTTGAGAATTACTGTTGGACTTAAAATGTCTATGCATCTTCGTAACTGCTAATTATCTTGATACTAAAATGTAAAATGTCTGCACATTGCAGTGATGATCAGTGGTTCTACACTAGTCACCAGTAAGCTATTTTTCCCCTCCCCTATTTGGATTTGGAAATTTTGTTGGTAAAACTCATGCATGATGACAGTACTTGAAAACAACTATTCAGGTTCCACCAGTGTTCTTCTCGCCAGTTAAAAGCTTCATTTTCCAATCCCCCCAAGGAGAGTTTGTCATCAGAATTCGACTTGAAGGGACCAGTTTCTCCAAACCTTCCTTCTTCAGTATCCAAATCGAGGGGTAAGCACTACACAGTCAAGAAATGCAGAGGAGATGGTTTTGATGCTACATTTATTAAACAACACCCGGTAATGGGTTTCAAGGGCAAGTCTCGATTGCTGAATTCAGGCCCAGAAATGGAACCCAAGTTGAGTTTTGTAAGTTCTAAAGGGACTTCGAGCTCAATCGCAAATCTCATTTCTGAGAAAAGTTCAATCAGAAATTCCAAGGATTTGAAAAAAACATATGCGGCAGCTGGAGCATACAGAAGTAGCTCAAACATTGTGGTGGACAAGGAAGGTGTAAGCTTATCAAGTATCATTACGTCTGAGGGTGGTCAACAAGTAGAACAAGCAAAAAAGAAGGTATCAAGTCAAGGAGTTGGTCGTACGACTGGAATTTTGTCTGCTGTAAGGACAAGTCTTAGGAAAAGTTATGTTACTCGACAAGCATCAAGGGTGGAAACTAATATTAATAGCAAGAAATCCAGGGATAGTAAGTCCTCATCAGGAAAATCTAGTGTGGGATCATCTTCAAACATCAGCTATCCTGGTATGAGCTCTGCATTTACAATCGTGCATAAACAAGAGAAGACCCCAGATAACAGAAACATAATAAGGATGACTGAAGCAGCAACAAGTAAAGTAAGATATTTGAATGCTCAAGTTAAGGGGGAAGCATGCAATTTTAGAGGAGGTGGGAAGAGTATTACAGCAAGCATGTCTAAAGAAGCAAAATGCAAAGTAAACAGTCCTCGCGTGTCCAGGGTTTCACATGCACGACTGGAGGAAGGAGTCTATTCTAGAGGGGCATTTATTAGCACTGTTGCAAAGCCATACTGTAAAGATGCTTCAAAGTCTAAGGTTAAAACCTGTCTAAGTCTAACGTATATTCACTAACTTTTCAATATACTAATGTTTACGTTTTAGATCAAACAATATTTTATTCTTTGCAGAAGTAGATGAAAACAATTAAAATGTTATTAAAATTTTCAATCATTCAGTAGTTTAACATAATTTTTACTTTAACAGATTGATTTTGTTCTGGATTCTGCAGATTCAAGCTCAGAGCCGGAAGCCAAAAGTGTTATTGCCACATGCGGATAACAAGAAAGACTATGTAGCAGCAGCTAAAAATGCTAAGGAAAAGGTGAAAGTGAGTAGGAAGGACAGAGTAGTTGGTACTGGAAAGGAGAATGCAAGAGGACTGCCTGTGAGCCAGAAATCCTGCAGTGAAGCCATGTTTGGGGGTCAGAAAAAGATTGTTCCAAGAAAAAACGGATTAAGATTGCTGGGTCCAAAGGTACAATTTGATTTTGTTTTCTATTTCCAAAATCTTGGAAGCTGACCTGGAAACATCTTTTCAAATATTTAGATGAGCATGAATAATATGAAGCATACCGTTTTAAAACATTAATTAAATGAGAAGAAAAACCAATGACAGATTCTAGCAAAACGTTAAATGAGGCGAGGGCAAATAATAGATTCTTTTGTTGACTCTTGCATAGTACAAACTATTTGTTGATGTGCACGGGTAATTTGGACGATAATAATTGTGATAAATATGAAGATCACTAAAATAATGGTCATGTAGTTGGATCCAGTGTCAAATATGTTTGCTAGTTTTTGGGATGGAGGTTGCTCTTTTCCTACCATAATTCTCATCGTTTCTAGGCTATCAAATGGAAAAAGTAGGAGTTCAAAAATCTGTTAGTTTTAGTGCTTAGAAAAGGAAGTTGGTGGTGCAGCAGGAACAGAATTAACAGCTAACCTTTATAGTTCCGCGCTGGGCTCTTTACCTCCTAAAATAACAAAGACCCATGTCTGATTATTTTTCAGTTTTTCCCTTCTTCTACATAAGGAAGTGTCATCTCATGGGAAGTAAATTTGTGCATGTTAAAAAATATTGATGAGACGATGTATAGCTTTAAAAGAGGGCCTTCTACATGCGTCTGATCTGAGATTTCTAGCTATTGCTCTTCATCAGATCATGTTGCAACTTTCAATTTTCATAGCACTGCTTTGGATCAACTAATTCAGTCTTATAATGACCTACTGAGATTCGTTTTACTGGGAATCTGATTTTCATGTTAACTTGTTCCTTGGCAGGGAGAACTCGGCAGCCAAAGTAAGGGAAAACATCCAGCACATGTGACTCATAAGGTATACCTTCGTTAAGCAAAGATGGTAGCACAAGTTTTGTGTATAGATAATTCGGAAATCTAACTTCTGAAACGACAGAGAGCTGGCAGCGGCAGTCCCCTCAAAATAACTTCGCTTCTAGTTCTAGCTTCCTAGACTGGGGCAAATTTTGGTACTAATTCCCCCTTCCGGGAAATGCCCTGGGCTTATTGGGCTTTTCTTGTATAAGATTTCTGGCTTGGAGGCACTGAAGTAGTCCAAATCAAACGAACTTTTGAGGAGAGTTATACCCCAAATGCTATTATTGTAGAAGAGACCAAAAAATGGCATATGGAAACGTCCAATGTCATGTGCAAGTCTCATATCTTGTAACTAGGATCGTAACACAGGCCATATGAATATGCTATTCAATGAATTGGATATTGACAAGAAGATTTGAAAAGATTTCTCATGAACCATCAATGATGCAGTATCATTCTCAACTCAACTATTTTGATTATTTCCTATTTCTCTCAAGATCCATGGATGATTTTAAGCATTATAAATGGATGGACCTAGTTGTTTAGAGTTTCTCTTCGGCTTTAAGTAACACACTAAGCTCTTGCTTTCTGTTGTTAGTTACCAAGTGGAAAGGAGGGAATGGAACACTTCTGGTTTTGGGCCAATGCTAAAATGGGCTATTATTAAGTCTTTTGATGACCAAGACATTTGCAATAACTTAATAATACATCTCAAATTTAAGGTACTTTAGTCACTCAAGGACGATGTTGCATAGCTGAATTGAGATGCATTTTTTTTCTAGTTGAATTTGATCTTAAGACTTGGAATAGCACTGGCTTACACTAGAACGAATCAAAACTTCAATTGAAGTGGCCATGTAACTGTAATTTCAAAAATACAATATGGAATCAACCTGGCTTGAAGCTTATTTACACAAGTTATCATTCAGTTGAGCTGTGTACACTGGACATTGTCATGAGTGTTAAGCTATACATTTGTGACGCATCAAAATGATCTGTCATGGACTATAACTTTCGCTAGTGTGTTTTTCAGTTTAAAATGTAGAGCTTAATCAAACTTCAAAAACAAACCTCTATCTTTTCCGACTTCCATCAGTCACAATTTAATTTTCGTAGTCTCGTAGAGTTTCCCATTCTATTTTTCAACAACAATGGACTTTGACGCAAAAGCCTATCTATAAGAACAGTACAAAGCTATTAGACATCTTGAGTAATATATCTGACGCCTAGTTTGCAGCATCTATCTACTAAAAGCAGGTCAGAACCGTACATATTCGCCCAAACCTCTAATGAAGTCATCGGTCATCTGTGTCTTGGAGCCCACCAAAAGGTCCTCCTCGGAAAAACAAGAAAAATTCGTTAGTCATAGAATACAGATCCGACGCAGCAAGGACAGATGTGCCCAAAAGGCAAAAACCTAGAGAAATGACACCGGTTGGTGGAAGGAGAGAAAAACAACATTGGAAAACAAAAGCAAACAGGTTAAGCATCTTACCAACTTTTCTTCGCGTCATATCTCGGGCCATCTCCAGAAATTGTGTAATAAATTTACTCTAAGAAAGACAATAAAATTTAATATCAAAATGTTCCCCAAACTCTTTTGTTTTATTAATAATAAATATTTTCATTACAAAACTGTAACTGAAGAAGATAAAGTTACATGTAA
>JANZLY010000005.1:19425892-19438248 GCA_026770305.1 Erythroxylum gonoclados | reverse complement strand
CCTTGAGGTTGAGGTAATGTCGCAAGCAAAGTCATGTACTTTATTTCGACATCTGCATAAGCTAGGCAACCTCCAAAATATAACTCTTGCATCATGTTATTAACTGAAATAACATGTTGTGTTAGACCGTCTCCAGGCATTAAACGCATGTTAACCAACTGTACATACATGCTGCCAATTCGTCTCTTCTGTGCCTCACATCGAATAAGCTTAGGCGTTTGCTTAATAATAGGCATTTTCCTGAAAAACAAATTTTCAGGAATTAGAAGAGTATACAAAATAACGAATTATTTTGTCTAACACATAGCGAACTTATGCTCATATATGGAAATAATTTAATTTATTATTTTGTTATATTTGTTCATCAACAATTTATTGAACTAATCAAAAATATGCTTTTAATATCAAATTAATTAGAAATTTATTTCTAATTTAACTTATAATTGAACTAATCAATTATCTTGGTTTAATTAGAAACTTATTTCTAATAAAACTCCTGTCTAATGTGAACTAAACAAATTAGTATATTCAATTAGAAAATAAACCAACGAAATTAGTTTATTTCTAAGGTTATTTTAACTAAACAAATTAGTTAGTTTTTTCTATAAATTTTAAAAAAATTGTACGTAATTACAATTCTTGTTCCAATCAAGAGAAGTTCTTCAGTGTTTCAATAAATTAAAATTATTTAGTCTGATTACTTAAAATATAGGTCACATTGTTATAGCATCTTAACCTTTAAACTTAGACTCAACATCTATCAATTACATTGTAATTAAGATTTGTTTCTTAACAGATTAAAATTAATAGGACTCTTGAATCTGACCTATCATGCTTGATCCATAATACAACAAAAATCAACAAAGCATAAGATCATCAACTATACATTCTGTTCTTGATAAGATGTTGGAGAAGAAATATGTCAAAATAGTCATCCTTTCAGACAATAAATGAAATTGTTACAGAGGAAGCTCAAAGGATCACAAGATATTATTCATCATCCTTGTACGGGTACTCTTCAGGAACTTGCTTTAGAAGTTTCACCTGCAACTCAAACGCATCGTCACCCCGAAGCATATCGCGAACCCATGTGACCTCAGTTTTCATTGACACCTAAATATCGGAAGATGGAATAAATCAATGCATGGCAAAAAGGTTGGAGCTGAAGTATGCAAATTCTTGCATTTTGAAACTTCAAGGCTCAAGGTTTAAGAGAGAGAGGATATTGAGCGATTGAGAGTACACTACAACAAAAATCAAGTTCCCCATCAAAGCTATTAACTGCAACAAGAAAGGAAACTGGTCCTATTTGACAAATCGAATAATGAGATCAAATGGATAGAAAAGGTTAACATTTACCATCTCCAGTGCTCCTCTAATAACTCCACTTAAGATGTTACAGTAGTATAGACCTTGACATGTATCAGGAAGTTCCACAAAGTCCACAAGGGGATTGTCCTCCAGAATTATACTGCAACAAGTCCCATCGGCATCCCAATTCATAACAGATGCACTCACTCCTAGAAACATTTTGAATCCTACCTGTATCAAAGCTTTATTAACATACATATAATACTTGTTTCAAACTAGTTTATACTTTACACACAAACAGAAAATAATCTCCATGTCTTGCTATATAAAACCTAAATAGCAGCAGAACAACAGTGCCAATTTATCCTGAGACGCAGGACATCCAGCAAAATCAGTTTTGCAAGACAGTCTCAAAATAAAACAGCTTATTTAGGCTGATACATCTGCTGGTCATAGGAAAACTAGAAACTGTGTTCAAGACTAACCATTCTCATGCACCAAGCCAAATTTTCCCCAACTTTACATTAACAAATTGTTCGGACAAGAAAATAAACACAACAGTAATTGCAAAAACGAAAATGCAAAATATGATAAGAGACGCCAAATATATGAGATAAACAATTAAAATCAAGAGTGCTGAATCGAATAACATAAGCAGACCTTTGCAATTACTTCAGCTGTTTCCTTGAAGTCCACACATCTTGAGACATTAGATTTTGCTAAAAACTCATCAACCAATCTTATTCCGATGTTATAGCCCCTGCAATTAATTTGCTAACAAATTGATTGTGGTTTTTCAACTCAGAGTAATAGTTTCAAAGAAAATACAGAATCCCATGTAATCACATAATAAGTATAATTTTTTTGCAAGAAGTTATCAAACAAAAAGGTGCTCCTACTGTTGTGGCAGTAACCACAAAGCAGAGAAGCCTTGATTGTGATGAACTTCGGATGTTTTCACTATCAGAGCTCAATGATGACTCCCTTAAGCCAAGCCGACTTCCGAAGGAAACAAAAGTAAACAAATTCATTACGGAAAAGCAGGCATGTTAAGATGAACGGAAAAAAGATAGTTGAGCAGCATGCCTAGATGACAGGTTTTCATATAAAAGTAGTTCCAAACTCTCAAAAAGTTCCCTAGCTGCATCCTTGTGAGATTCACCACCCCCACCATGCTCTCCTATGGCCCAGCATAGCTGTAGTGCCAATTCTGTCTATAGAAAAAAGCAGAATAATATGATGATCATCAAGTAAACTATGCTCTGTAGGTTATAAAAGAATATCCAGCTGGATGACCAAGATATGTTAAACCTTTGCAGGGCTATCATACGCTTCCCCGAGCCTGTCAATTATAGGCTTCTGCAAAGATGTTCATAAGGAGTTCAGTGATTAGCTATAAATGTGCTCTCTAATTAATAATCGAAAATATAACAACTCACAACACAAGCAATGTGCATCTTGTTGAATACAAAAGAGAGCATGCATCTTTACAAAAAAATCTGTAGGAAAATGCTAATGTTAATTCCCCAAAAAGCTGTAGGAGAAAGAAAATTCTATGACTCAAAAAAGTTTTCAACTGAAACATAAGACTACTGCATCTTCAACCATACCAAGAACACAAAATGATCTAGTATTTTTATTTAAAAGAAACTCGAGAATCCATGGAGAAAGCCACTTTTGACATTTTCCCTATTACCACAGCTTTTCAATTTCAGTCACAAGATACCTTTAAGAGAGCAATGAAACTTGGTGAACGCTGAAATGCAGCAAGCATAAACTCTAAGATCCTCTTCCGAATCTGCAAGCACTTAACACTTAGAAATCATGTAGCATAATAATTAGACATTAAATTTTAAAAATTCAGTGAGTATAGATGCCAAAAAGAATTTCCAAACTGAGAAACCGGATGTAGTCAAATGCTTCTGCAGCCAATGTGGAACCTATGATAGATGTCTTGAATTTTCAGATTAGGTTTTAGATTCCATTATTTACTTAAACATTAAAAAACTAAAGTGAAAAAGATTAGAAATGACTTTCCTCAACATAAGCGTTTCTAGCATTAAGGATATTTTGTTTATGTTTCATTCCCACAAACAGTAAAATGTCTTCTCCAGTCTTGTTCTTTCTGCCCACTTCCCCCATAAGTATGGGCACTCTTACCTTACTTTCAAGTTAACCAACTTATGTTTCAGGAATTACCATATCATTCCTAGTCACCAGAGCATAAGCTTAAGCAAATCAGTTGACCTCCATAACAATGTTTTATAACTAAAAAAATCAGAACTTCAATCATTTCCTGAACAAGTTACCTCATAAGAAAAGATTTTATTGGGAAACATTGTGTCACTTCTTGTCATAAGCAAAGGAATCAATGCACAGATTAAAGCTGCAAGGACAGGGAATAACAAAAAATCCAACTCAGAGGAGAAACCTAAAAGCATTTCTTGTTACAATAGACAAATAATTTCCAAACTATATAATTAATAAGACAGAGACATGAAAATTAAGAATGGATTCCATACAATCGTTGATATTGCACAAGGCTAAAGTGAAATACATATCAACAAACTGAGGTGTCATTTTGAGTATTTGTTTTAGCCTATCAGACTGTGGAGTGTTGATTGCAGCCTGCAACGCTGCAGCAATTGCAGGAGAAGTCCAATGCCGTTCCTGCAACACATAATCCAGCCAACAGCTAATTTCAGCAGCTCCAAATGGCAAATAACTACTGCTTAATTAGGCAGTTCTGTAGATGTAAGGGAGTATAATAAGCAAGTGACTCCATGGATCCAATTTACCAACAAAAAGACGAGAGAGGTTTTCTGAATCCCTTGAGAGAAATAAGGCAATCAGGAATTGCATTAATCCTAGACAGAACTGCATTACCTAATACACATCTAAATAAACAGTTTCCTAGACAACTTTTACCATTTGCACTATCTGATTTTTAACTGAAGTTTTTATTAGAAGGGAGACATACAGCAAGACCATCATTTTCATCCTTCAACAAT
This sequence comes from Erythroxylum gonoclados, assembly GCA_026770305.1. Taxonomy (NCBI): domain Eukaryota; kingdom Viridiplantae; phylum Streptophyta; class Magnoliopsida; order Malpighiales; family Erythroxylaceae; genus Erythroxylum; species Erythroxylum gonoclados. The sequence continues at coordinate 19,433,926 of JANZLY010000005.1, read as the reverse complement.
TCTAAAAACAAAGGATCAGCTGCATCTATTGTGCTGCTATCCTCAGATTCAGAGTCTGCCCCACCATCTCCTATAGTTGAACCAGTATAAGCTTCATCCATGAGTGCAAGTAGCATCTGCATTCAGATTGGGAAAAAAAAATCTTATCTACACATCACTGTACTTTTTGGCTAGATATTCAAACTAATACTCCCAAAAACAACCTCAGGAGCTGTACTCTTCTGGATTGCGGCTATGCTGCTTCCAATAAGTGATCCAGAGCTCCTCTCTACCTTTTCTAATGCCACTACCAAGACTAATACAGACAACAAGGTGAATGTCAAAACTAAATAGAAAAAGTATAGCAGATCATAACAAATGATATCTGGAAAAAATTAGCATGCTTCCATGCCCCCAGAAAGAAAGACTCATTTTGCAATACAGATTGGAAAGCACATTCATTTTGGTCAAGAAATTTAGGAAAGGAAAATATCTAAGGAGGTGTGAGGTAAGGAAAATATGGCAGTCACCAATATAGTAATAAAGTAAAGCCATCTTAAAAGAACTTTGTCAAACCAAAATTAAACAACCTAACAGAAAATTTAATGAACAGCACAACCAAGGAACACTTGATGACCATGCTTGAGTTATAATGGATAAAAAGCTTAGATTGTAAAATAAGCTCATGGGATTAAGGATAAGGAACTATACAAGATATAAAATACTTGGATACATATACTTACTTGGCAAATCCACTATAGATGGAAAGAGAGGAAGAAATGACCCAGGTGACATCAATCCTGGGAAAACCTTCAAAAATGGTTTTTCTAATCTGCAAGCAAATAGAGATGGACACTTAGATGGGCTCCACCACCTCAGCTACCTAAATCACTTGACCAATTTATTTTAAAATTTTTCTGTGGTTGTATGAAAATCTCAACTACTTTATAGAACAGGACTAAGTTTGCGGAAGACCACACAAAACAAAGTATTTGTTGAAGCGCTAATTTCAGCGTTATATTTGTTTCATCTCTAGGAAAAATGATTACCAAAGAATCAGTCAATCAACAAGAAAATGAAGGCAAAAACAACAGTTAAGAAAATTTGTAAACTTTCTTATCAATATCTAAGTTAACCTGTGTTATTCATTCTCCTCTTCCAAACCATTTCCCAGTCTGACCTCTGTAAAGACTTAATACAGCTGACTACCACATTAACAGGAAAGTTGCAACTTCCCATAATTCTACAAATTCCAACCAAAATAAATAACAGATTTTTAATTCTAGTACCCACGTAAAGGTCATGCAAATACAGATTTAATAATTAAATGGTTTATGTTACTCTTGTGCTAATACAATACATGAGTTACCAAAAAACAAATATACCAGATAAATATAAAGTGAAAAAAATATTTTACCCAACAATGAGAAGATTATCAGTCATAGGGAAGAGCTAACCTTTCACAGTTCCATGCAATCAGCTTTAACAACAATGGGAAGAACTGCACAGGTGTTATCAATATTAGTTAGCGATATATAATGGAAATGTCAATTGATTATGTTTCAGATGTTATCATTGACTCAAAACTCTATATGTCAGCAAGTCATAATTTACAAACAGTTCAGTTAACAGACTTTTAGCATGAAAAAGTACCAAAACTTTACCAATGCAGTTGACAAGTTTTCATGTTCATCATTCAAGAAAATTTAAAAATTAAAACTCAGGGATTCATGTTATCCACTTGATGTTAACTTCTGCAGATTATAAGTATACCTGAGGCAGTAAGGTGGGGAAGGATGTTAAAATTTTTTTCTTGTTCACATTAAGAAAGTCAAGAGTTGCTTCTGCAACAACTGGATCTGCAAATTCACTGCAATTGACATTAGAATAAGATATGCATATGTTGTCCATAATATTATTGTCACAATCAAATTTTGTAGACTGAAAGAACAAAAACATGGCACCAAATATCACCCACCACATTAGCTTACTTGCACTCATAACATTCAACTACTTTACTTACATTCTGTACATGCATGAACGCTCATTAAGCATATAACAATGCTTTATCTCCACAGTTTATTCATCTAAGCAGAAGAGATGACTAAAACTTTGATTATTAAACAACTGTTTGTCCCCACACTTTTATGGTATTAAATCAAATTCTAAATAAAATGGTTAACACTCAAAGATGTTCACGAACATACATTAAAAGAATCATAAAAGAAATACAAGGTAACAAATCCCATAGTTGGAAGCACAAGCTTACCGGCTCAAGCATGAACGGAAGAACATCTTCAGGCTGAGATCAGCATCATGTAGAACCACATCGCCAAAATCCAAGAAAAACTAAGACCAGGACGTGAAGGGGCAAGCCTGAGGACGTGCACAGCTCAAACGGTGGGCACTGGTGGGGACGTGGACAGCGCAAGGCACGTGCATGGGCCATGCACGTCCCGCATAGGAACCAGCAGAAAATGCGCACAGATGCGCTACTCTCACAAAAACCTCGTGAATGTGCCATGCAGACCGCCCCTACGTCCAGCATCCGAAGATGAAGAGCATCAGCGGGCGTGGACCAGCAGTCAGGTCTGACGACCAGCAAAACAGAGAGGGGGATGGGCATCATCACCACCAGGAAGCAATCTGAACTAAAGGAAAACACAGCACCAAAGACGTCAAAAATATAAGGATCAGAAAGTGATTAATTCCACAGGGTACAGTTTATAAAGCAACTTGTACACTGCAGTTTTAATTTTTGCAACAACATCAGCCCGAGTAAAGGTCACAGCATCCATTTGAACCGCGTTCCTGGTCTTCCATATGAAATAGATAGAACATAGGAGTCCTAACCGTGCAGCTTTGCATCGAAGGAGTGCTCCATGGTAATCAAGTCGAATCCATTTGATGGCACGCATAAGGGAGGACATCTCTCGAGTAAGACCAAGCCAACCTCGGATTGATGCCCAGACATCCTTAGTAAAGTCACAAGTGAAGAAAAGGTGGGCAACCGATTCTGGGGCATGGCCACAAAGAGGGCAAGTGCGATCCAACTCCAAGAACATGAGATTGTCTTTAGTGGGCAATCTATTCCTCAATCCAAGCCAAGCAATAAAGGAGTATTTAGGAGGAATATAACGTTTCCAAATCAAAGACATCCAAGGCTTAGCTGACTGTTTTGTACGCAACAAATCATAAATCTTTTGAGAAGACAAATGACCATTCACACAATTTTGTTGTAACAACCCTACTGCCGTATTGATATCTCCCAATTTATTGACCAGGGTGTCCCGAATGGCAGCAAGTTTCTTCATTAAACCTGAGTCCCGAGGATGAACTCTCCATTCCCAAATTGAAGTGCCCCTCAAATAGATAGCATGAATCCAGCGAACCCATAAAGAGTCCACTGCAGCATGAATGTTCCAAAGGGTTTTTGCCAACAAGGCTGAATTCCAAATTTTACATTGTTTTAGTCCCAAACCACCTTCTTCTTTCGGTAGACACATAGTATCCCATGCCACTTTGTAGTGCTTGCCTCCCCACAAGAAAAGTCGACAAAGGGAGGTAATTTTGTCAATGATAATGGCTGGAAGAGGGAAAGCTTGCAGCCAAAAGGAGAGGACTCCTTGAATTACCGAGTTAATCAGTTCACATCTACCAGCATAGGATAAGCTCTTACCATTCCAAGTTTGAATAAAAGTTTCCACAATTTCCAGCAACACCGAGTATTGAGCAACAGAAATTTTCATGGGAGCCAAAGGAACCCCCAAATACCTAACCGGGAACTCACCGAGGGGGAAGTCAACTGCTTGCAAGATAATGTCACGTTCCCAACCCCAAACACCTCCAAGATATAAGTTAGATTTGGCCGGATTAACATGCAGCCCAGCCACCTCTTGTAATTCTTTCAAGCTATCCAGCAAAATTCGAATGGAGGGAATATCTCCTCTGGAAAGGAGCATGAGATCATCGGCAAAGGCAAAATGTGTAATGCCAAGCTGTTGGCATTTCGGATGGTATTTGAAGGAGGAGTGGGAGGTGCTCTTCTTGAGAAGTCGAGAAAGGTATTCCAAGCACAGAAGAAAGAGGATGGGAGACATCGGATCACCCTGACGTAGGCCACGTTTTCCTTTAAACATTCCATACAAGTTGCCATTGATCATAAGCGAAAAAGAGGTAGTGGTGACACACTCCATAATCCACCCAATGAAGGGGAGAGGGAATCCTAGTCCATGAAGCATTTCAGATAAAAAGTCCCAAGATACCGTATCATAGGCCTTGGAGATGTCTATCTTCAACATGCAACGGGGAGAAATGCGTTTGCGGGTGTAGCCCCTCACAAGTTCCTGAGCAAGGAAGACATTGTCCATCATATTTCGACCCGGGATAAAGCCAGCTTGAGCTGGATCAACAAGTTGTCCCACGACTGTGTTTAGTCTAGCTGCTAGAATTTTAGTGATGATTTTGTACACCACATTAAGACAGGCTATCGGTCTAAAGTCCGACACACGGGGTGAAGAGCTCTTTTTAGGAATAAGAGTAAGAATAGTGTGGTTAAGCTGTTTGAGCAGTCTTCCATTCACAAAAAATTCCTGCACTGCTCGAATAACATCCGGACCAACCCGACTCCACTGGTTTTTAAAGAAAGCAGCAGTATAACCATCCGGACCCGGGGCTTTGTCATCACCAATATCAAAGAGAGCTTGTTGAATTTCAGTGGAAGAAATAGGAGCAACCAAATTAACATGCTCAGAGGGGGATAAGATCGGTCCATGATGGAGGACTTGCTCATCCGCAATCCGTCGAGGTGGAGAGGAGCCCAAGAGAGTCATGTAGAATGTAAGAAGTTGATCCGTAACTTCTACCAAGGAGGAGGTTTCAGAACCATCATCCGAGATGAGATGGGTGATGGCATTCATTTGTGCTTTTTTCCGAACAATGGAATGAAAGTAACTAGTACTCCGATCAGCCTCCATTAGGTGAATGCACTTTGCTTTTTGCTGATAGAACTTCCGCTCAGCGTCTTGTAAAAAGGTCACTTGGTGCCGCTTATGATTGAGCAAGTGTTGCAAGTCCACATCATCCGGGGCTTGAAGAAGGTTCTGATAAGCCTGCTGAAAATCTGCTTGTGCTAATTGCACTTTATGAGTAATGTGCCCAAAAGCAGTTCGGTTAAGGACTTTCAAGGGAGCTTTAAGAGTTTTCAGCTTGGAGCATAGTGAGAATTGGGCTGTTCCGTCAACAACCACCTCCCAAGAAGCAGCAACAGTCTCCTGAAAAAGAGGGTGAGAAATCCACATGTTGAAAAATTTAAAAGGACGGTTACCATGAGTTTGCGGATTTTGGAAATCAATAACAAAAGGGCAGTGATCCGAGTCTGCCAACATAGGCAGGAAAGTGGCCAGACAAGGGAGCCCACGCATACCCCAAGCAGGATTGATCATAGCACGGTCGAGTTTAACCAGACAGTTATTTTTCTGCCAAGTAAAAAATTCCCCTTTGGAAGGAGCATCGACCAAGCCAAGGGTCATCCGAAAGTCTTGCAGGTCTCGAAGGAAATAAGCTGAAGGTGGGCGCCCGCCTCGACGTTCACTGGCAAGGCACACACAATTGAAGTCACCAATAATTAGCCAGGGCTCTTGCGGATTCACATTCAGTGCCAAAAGGGAATCCCAAAGTGCCCGACGTTGAGTGACTCGATAAAGACCATAAACACAGGAAACCAGAAAATTATCATGTGTTATTGTATTGCGAACAGCGCAATGAAGAAGTTGATCCCCTTCAGTCAAGAGGGTGCAGTCATAATAGAGAGGATCCCAAGCTACAACCATTCGACCTCCAGAAATATGATCAAAATTATGCCTAAACTGCCAGCCAACAAATTTATTATGCATAAAAGAGTCCAAACCATGAACATCAAGCTTCGTTTCCAACAAACACATAAACCGACTTTTGTGTTGCCTTGAAAGTAGGCTAACACTATGTTGTCGCGAGGGTTTATGCAACCCTCGGACATTCCAGCAAAAGAGGGTCATTTCATCAATGAGGAAGGGCCAGCCCTTCCCTCATTCCGGCGGGTAGTAGAAGGACCTTCAATTTTCTCAGCACAGGTCGGTTTCACAAGGGTTTTGTCACCAGTTTTACGAAGTGACACAGGCAGACCTTTATGGTCCTTCTGGCCTTTATGCATGTCAGTACCTTTAGCACCCTTCACAGCCTTACGAGTCAAAAAGTCAGAAGCACCACCGGTTAACGCTTCCACAGGAGGGTTGGGGGGGATGGGAAAGCTATCGCTATAAACATACAAAGACCATCCTATCTATATCATCCACCTAGCAACCAGGTGGCGTATACACATATCAGAAACCGGAAAACTTTGCCTGTTAATGGGTTCAGCTTCGAAAAAGGAAAGTGAAGAGAATGGATGTTCAAGTTGGTCATAACAAAAGGCTTACTTCTCCTGAGTCTGAAATTGTAGACAAGAAGGGAAAAGATGATCAGGAGAAATCAAACAAAGACAAAAAGTATGGTCTTGTGTCGTTTCAAGAGCTACCAGATTATATGAAGGACAATGAGTTCATACCTGGCTACTACAGAGCCAACTGGGCTCTCAAAGAAGCTCTTTTTAGCATTTTTTCCTGGCACAATGAAACCCTCAACGTTTGGACGTAAGTGAAAGTTCTTCTGCTGACAATCTTTAACGAACTTGGAAGTAAAGTTCGAATCTTTTTTGTGGGTTTATTTACATCTGATTGTACATGTAAGCAGGCATTTGGTTGGTTTCTTGCTATTTCTGGGATTGACTGTAACGAACATAATGCAAGTACCTTAGGCTTTGAATCTCCTTGGCTTGTTTACCAGGTTTGTTTTTTTTGGAGAACAAAGAATCAATCCTTTCTGTTTCCAACTTCAATTATTTTGTACTCTAATTGTTCACCCAAGTAAAGCACCAAGTTTTTTTTTCAGAAGTCATAAAGCTCAATACTTTTTCTTCCCAACAGCATGGAAGAAGAGTGCTGCAATATATAAACTTATCCTCCTAAGTTTTTCTTTTATCAACGAGCCATTTGACTACACCACTTAACTCACACAAGCAGTACCATAATAACACTATTTAGGTTAGTTAATCATTACTTGGCCATTTTTCCGAGAAAATGTAGGAGAAAGTTATAAACGTTGAATGACAATTCTTACCAGTTAATAGTGCCCGTTCCTCGTAAGGTTCTTGGCGAGAACAATAAGGAACAAAGGAAAATAGCAATTCCTAGACGCTGGTGTGTAGGGCAAGAGTTGATAGTCTCTGTTTGGATACCGGGAAAACGGAAGCGACACATATAATGGCAGAGAACGAAACTTCGCGAGTGGGCACGTGGAAACGTCTCGAAGCATCGCAAGAGATCCAATGCTTGCACGTGTACGTTACATTGATAATGTGTACTCGTCTTATCCGTTGACTGGGTGTTGACGTGACAGCATCTGAGACAGCCACAATGTTCAAAGATTGATGCAATGGACCAATGGCGATCTAGAGATCATGATTCATGGGTTTCTTGAAAATGGGCTTTTAAGTTTTCAATTGAAAGGTTACAGTAGACAACATTTATAGTAGTTGGACCTACATTTAATTCCTTTTGTGGTTTCAAAAGCCCCTTATGGTTTTTTTTTTAGTGGATTTGATCCAAATTTGAGTTTTAAACTTTGCAGCTTTGTTATCATAATTTATTACTTTTAAAAATCAAGTACTATAACAATAATATTTAGTAGAAATGTCGCCGATATTAAGAATTTGAATAAGTTTAGTAGTATAGTCATACTTCTAATTAGTACAGAGGTTTATTACTTTTGAAAATATTTAACCTAATTTGAACTTTGTCCCAAATACTAAAAATTAAGGTAGGATAACAAAAAGTTATTTGTTCAGAATGGGATAAGGTAGTCTCTAAATACATGCTTATTCTAGCAATTTACATGAGATTTAGGCATGAAGATATATAAATCGTTCAAGTTATTTCGATCATACCAAAAGTTCAATTTTTAGTTTTTTTTTTAATTTTT
>JANZLY010000005.1:19372710-19383279 GCA_026770305.1 Erythroxylum gonoclados | reverse complement strand
ATATCCTAGTGGTAAAGAACCTAATAAACCACTAAGGAGACTAGCTAGAAATGTTAGGCATGAAGCAAATACTAAACTATATGCTTAGGCTTTAGGTATGGAGTTTAAAAGTACAAAAGAATTCAAAGATGTTATTGTTGACTATACAATGAATTCAACATGCAATAGAAAAGAAATAAGGATTAAGGTTGGATGCATAGAAGGTTGCAAAATAAAAGTTATTTGCATCATATGACAATATTGATAGGTTCTCAAGGTTAAAAACTACAAGCCACAACATAATTACTTCATTATAAACAAAACAAAACGGTCTTTGCAAAATTTCTTAAAAGGCATTTCAGGGATAAAATTTTCACAAAGCCAATTATTCCAACCATTAAGATGATTAAGAAATGTAAAGAGAAGTTGAACTTTTTTTTTATGGAAATTAGAAGTTTAAAATTTTTGTTAATTTTAGTATGTGTAAAGGTGTGAAAATCTAAGAGTTGTCACTACTCCAATTCAAAAGGTTGTGTATATCTTTTGATGTTATTAAAAATGGATGGAGATATTTGGGATCAATAATAACAATTACTCCAATAATAATAAATTAATAAATATTCTAATAGCAACAACAACTCCTATAGCAATGTTTACTATATCCATTTTTATACTATATGAGTTCCCAAGTATCCCATAATAACAATTACAGCTCATATAACAAACCATATTCATACTATATGAATCCAAAGTATCCCATAATAACAATTACAGCTCATATAACAACATTTTACTAATATCTGAAACCTAAATTTTTAAAATTTTAGTTTCTTTTAACAATAAAATAATTTTTTATCCCCAATTAACATTTAACCCATACCAACAAATGACACTGCATTTTGAATGAATATGTTTGCACATAAAGAGGTAGCACTATATTTCAACTTAGGACACAAGTCCAAATATTGTTAACAAACCAATTATTAGACAAATTATGAAGATGTACTACTAATTAAGTTTTATGACTCAAGAACAATAATGTACCTCAACAAATCAAACCAACAGAGGCAAAGTACATATACAACAAAAGAATATGATTGTAATTTAAATGCATATATCATAAGCTTATTCAAAACCAAATTATTAAAGTAACGTAGCTGGCAGTGTTATACGAAAACTGATAATTCTTTCTCATCTTACATGCTCAAAAGGCAATCTTTTTTGTTCTTAAAATGTTCAACATCCAACTACTATATTGAGTCGGATTAGAACAATAGAAAGGACAAAAGGAAATTAAAAGGGCAAAACTCCTCCGCATCATCGCCGTCATACTTGATACAAGAGGCCTCTGTACCTCTAACCAATTAGCGGTACTGAAAAAATTGAAAGAAGCAGGATTAAGTTGAATCATTCTCAACGAATAAAAAAAAGAGAGAGAAGAAACATCAATGGAAGTATGGAATTACACAAAGTTTCAAATTTCAGTCAAGATCCAAAGTAATTCTCAAAGAAGTTTATTTTACAAAAAAGAAAAAGAAAAACGAACCTTGATGAATCCAATTTCCTTTGCATTGCTACGGAAGCACTGCCTGCAGCACATGAGTCCGTACTTCCTGATCAATCCATGTGGATTTCCACACACACGGCTGCTCAACATAACCCCAAACCACAATTAGCCATTAACAACTTTTACTCAAAATACACCAATCAACTATTATAATATAATGTTCACCACCACATCAATTAAAAGGAACCAACTATCAATAGGGTTTCCAAAAATTGGGCCTAAAAACCAGAGAAAGAATATTTATCAAGCTACAAAACCAGTACAAGACAACAACAAAAAAATACATAGTACCAACCATGAATATATCAAAACCTGGTAAACACAATCTCGGGTAGAAAACAAAAAATCGACCAATAAATCAGAGGACAATAAAAATGGAAGAAGCGAACACCATACCAGGTACGAGATCCAGGACCATAGGTCTTGGGGTGGGAGCTCCAAACGTTTGAGTGACCCATCGCTTCAAATCTCTCTACCTCTCTCTGGTGCTTGGAATTTTAAAAAAAAAACCCTAACCGCGCCGTTTACGAGATGAGAGAAAGAAAAGCCTTTTGTTCTAGGTTTTTATAGGAGCAAGCCGCCAAGTTGATTCGTCTGCCTAATAAACGCATCGTTTTCGGTAATCTTGTTGAAAGGGCCCAAGTCGGTGTTTGTCCAAGGCCCAAGTAAACTGACATTCTATTTGCTTATAATAAGTATAATACTATATGACCCTTAAAAATAGTTTTTGTTAATTAGAGATCCGAATACAATACAAGTTGGTTCTGTCTGATTTTGCTGGGGCTGAACGTTGTTGCTAGGATCCATGAGTTATGTGATCTGTCACTATGAAATGTCTGCAAAAACAATGGAAGACACACCGGAGATGGATCTCCGATCCGCCCCTCCGATGCTTAAGTTAGCTTCGATAATAGGGTGCGGCGATGAGTGTCGAGTATGAGAGTATTCAGATAATATTCAGAGAGTCTTAGGGTTACCTGCGGTAGTGACCTTATATAATGAAGGCTTACCGGGCTGGACTCATTTGTGAACGGGCCGATCAGTCCATATGTGCTGGGTTGGACCTGGGCCTTGGATGGCCAACCCGACCAAATACTATATTTCTTATATCTTATGAAAAATTAGAGGCTAGAAGACGAGTTTAAATGTCATATAAATGTTAGAGATGTCAAAAACATCGATCATAGTGTAAAACATTAACGTCACAGTAATCATTAACAGTTTCATTCAACTAACTCTAAAGTGGATGATAATCATTGATCAATATCCCAGGAATAAAATATCACCTATTAAGGAAGCTCTGACTTGAGACTATCAACAGAGCCAAATACTGGGCCGATTATACGGGCCAACACTTACCAGTTTCCACTTTGGCGCCCTTTATTCAAGTTTTTTTAATTAATCTAAGGAATAAAATAAATTTAAATTCAGATTATTTAACTTAATTTAAATTTGACTCATTCGACTTAATAACGAATCAAATTTAAATAATATTAAGACTTGAATTTATATATTAAATTTAAGTTCAAATTTAACTTAATTCATTATCTTGTCGTATTTATAATTATTATTCTTTAAATGTACGAGTACCGTAAATTTGATCTAGTTAGTGAATATAAAATCTGGTGATAAATCCACGTGCGTAACTAATAGAAGATTAGTGGTTGGCTGATTCAACCCAACCAGCTAATATTTAACCAGCTCCTCTGTAGGAGCGTTTTACCCCATCAGCTAATATTTTTTTGTTTTTTCTCCATTTTGCCCCCGCTATTCTTACCCCCATCAGTCTCGATTTTTCCAGATTATTATTCCCCCTTCTGTTGCGTAACTCTCGTTTTCTCTCACTATCTCCCTCATGCGATCTTTGTTTCCTTGCTTCATTCGTTCACTCTGAGGCATCGTCTGGTAAGAGGAGAGTAGACCAAATGGAGAGAAGGTTTGAAGTCGATTTCGGTTCCATGGAGGAGTTCAGCCCCGACGTAGAAAAGGAAGAAAGTGGCACTGTCGATGAAAGATCGTCTGGTAAGAGGTGGCTTCCTCTTGATTTCCGGTTGGCTTTCTTGTTTTTAGGATAAAGATTGACCGGTGGGATTTCTTGTTTTGGTTTATGTTTTGTCTTCGATTTGCAGTCAAAGGAGAGACCCACTCTTGGGTAAGTCTTTTTCTAGGTTAACTTTGTGCTTTCTTCCTCATTCCTTCGAATACGGTCGCAAGAAGCATGCTTTGCATTTTTAAGCTTCATCTTTTAACTTTTGTAAATTGATCTTGCTCTTTATCTCGAAGAATAAGATTAATCAATGAACTTTTGTACCATATACTCATCTAAAGTTTCTGATTCCAGCTTATATTGCATGCTTTATTCTGTGAGGAATATTACCTACTTCTTCATGTAATTGATTACAAGAGGGCATGCATGTTAAACTACTTGTTTCATTTGTTCGTTTGATCATTTTTTAGTTGAATTAGAGACACTAAATGTTGTTGAAAGTTCTGGTTTTGCTTGCTATCAAATGTATCATTGAAAGGGTAAGAGTATGTATTATAACATCTTTCTGATGGGTTGAGACTTGAGGCTCAAACTTTTTGCTTGATGGCGCTATTTGTTTTAAGTAAAGATTCTTACTTTCTAGCTAATAGGATTTGCATGGAATGGAAAGTTAGAAGTCAATAGTTTAATTCTTAATCTATCGACTTTATACCTCTACCTTGATTATATTTGGAATCTTAATCAATTTCTTTGTCTAGTTAAACTGATACCTAAAATATTGTTTCCTGACTAAATACAGTCATTGCAGGTGGCAAAAGGAGTTGAACGACAGTAAGCTTCATCTTTAACTTGATTTACATTTAAATAACTGGATTTGAATTTAGGTAACATGTATGTCCTAGGAGTGGTAATTATGTTGTATCTATCATCTTATTTATATTTTCAATTCTATTTGAGTGCCTTAGATGTTCCAATAGTATAATCCTTACTGCTAGGTTGAACATTGCATATTCTGTAACTTTGAGATGATACACTAAGGACCATATGAGTGGAGCAGATATATAGAAAATTCTGTGGTCTTTAGGCCATGTGGGCTGATGTGATGCGATGATGGGTTCCTTTATCTGTTTTTTGAAATATTAGTAGTTGATAATTGTAGCCAGTGGGGGTATAGGAGACAACATGTTCAGGATTCACTTCTTATCCACTGCATACTCTGCTAACCAAGTTTCTGTTCTAGGTGTAACATTGTTGTTCATTGAGCCTCCAGACGGTTGAAAACCTGATGTAAGATGGAGACTGTATGTTTTTAAAGGTGGTGATGTGCTGAATGGTAAGATTTGGGTCATCTTTAAGTGTTGTGAATGTGACGGAAATTATAAGAAACAAAATGTAATTGCTTTCTTGAGAACTTTTTCTGACTCTTTTCCTAAATGGTAAGATTTGGGTCATCTTTCGAGCAATATTTTTATGTTTCAAGGAATTTTTAGCCAAGAACTTTTTGACTCTAGATAAACATATTTGCTTCTTTTAGAAGAGCATACTTTTAATTTTTAATGGTGTAAAGGGTGAAAATTTGCTCCTTGTTCATTTTCCTTGTGCTCTTTTATTCTCTGGTTATCTAATTTATACTGTGATGATTAAACAATATAGCTCATGTCCTTTGCCGCTATCCATTAGTTTAAATGAATGTTTTTGTCAGAGCCCCTTTATATTTTTATATACATCGTCAAAGCTGTTAACAATATAGCTTATGTCCTTTGCCGTTATCCATTAGTTTAAATGTATGTTTTTGTCAGAGCCCCTTTATATACATCGTCAAAGCTGTTATCTTTTTGGAAGAGAGAGGAGGGTAGCAGATATTCCTACAGATCACCCATCATGTAGCAAGCAGCATGCCGTCATTCAGTTCCGGTAGATTAATAGTTAAGTTGTTGCGCATTAGTGTTTGGGGACTTCTTTCTCATTATGTTTATGATTTTTCAGGCAAGTTGAGAAAGAGCAATCTGATGGTACTTTATCTAAGCAAGCAAGGTAAGTATTGCCTCATTGCCTATCACTTTCGGTAATTAACAGATATTATCTTGATCTATTGATCTCAATATCTTTTATTTGTATAATTTTAGGCCTTACTTAATGGACCTTGGAAGCACAAATAAAACATTCCTTAATGTAAGTATTATGATCGATGTATGGCTACCTTTGTCGATCTCTTTATCTTTCCTTTGATTGTTATCACAGTAATATCTAAAATTTTCTTCTGCATTTGCAGGAGAATCCCATTGAACCTCAACGTTATTATGAACTTTTTGAAAAAGACACTATTAAATTTGGTAATAGTAGGTAGGTCACTAGCAAAGATTCAACATCTTCTATGATTTCATGGATCAATTAAATATTTTTGCCTTTAGTTCGGTTACCATGGTCATACTTTGTTGCTTTTTCGATATAGTTCGTACAATATTGTTCTCCTGAATGCATTTTACTTGTGTGCCTGGCTGTTACCCTGCTCTGAAACTATTTTAATGCATGGTTGGCATTTTATTGATTCTGAAATTTGGTCTTCTATTCTATACGCCTTCAGCTCTCTGTTCTTACATTGATTTAAAGTTCTTCTTGAGCAGTATATGAGCAATTCTAGTCATGAAAAAATTTGTTACCTCTTTCTTTTGGTTAAGTAAACTCTTTTTTGTTATCAGAAGGGAAAGATGATCCTTTCTTTCTTTCTTTCTCTTTTTCTTGTATCATTGATACTCCTATTAACCATACAAGGAGGTGTGCTTGCCAAGGCATGTGTGGAAGAGGTATGAACATTTAGGCCAATGTAAGGATATTGATTATGTGGGAAAAACCGGTCTTTCTTGGATGAATTATAAAAGCTCTAGGTGGAATTCAAAATTTGTTTCAACATTTTGTAGTAGCAGATAATAAGCTTGTTGGTTTGATGTTGTTCTCCTCTTTAAACAGAGTATACTCTATTTGTGCTCTGTTATTTCTTTTGTTATTATCAAGATACAAAGCAATAAGCTGATTTTCTCTGCTGCATTTCGATCTTAATATTCTAGGTCATATCATCTGAGAATTGAAACACTAGATGGTGGTTCTGGTACTATTTTCTTTCTTATGAAATTGCACTCGAGTATTTTTCTAAGAATTACAGAGTACATAAAGTCAGTATCACATTGTGTTCCAATCATGTTAAGTAGTGATCTTGCCGGTTTTATTTGTTGCCTACTTTAGTATTTGTGCTATAATTTAATGTTGACATGAAATCATCCTAGAGTTAAGATATATTGACCATTGACAAAAATCTAAATTTCTTGCCTGCCTTGACACTCACATTCCTATAATTAAGATAGTTTGGCCATAAACAATATCTAGATCTCTTGCCTGCTAATCTTTTTCTTAGTTTCCTTCTCGCATATTCCAAAAATTTTACTTTCATCTCATTTTTTATATAAATTTGTTAACAAGGTTCATACCTTGGGCTTGTTCTGTTGCATGTAGGAGATGTTGGCTTTACAGCTTGCTTAAGTCAGTTGAAAACACATTGCTGACATGATCATTAGTGCGTACACAAACAATGTGCATGTGCACACTAAACACATGCATTAATGGTCAGAAAAATGTTGATATCCTGCTTACATCAAGTTGATATTGTGAGCTACCTTATAAATATGCAGAAACATACATTTGCATCATGCTTACATTTTTGATCGAGAAGTTGTAGTGGGATTGCTACGAATGTTTGTACATGAATTTACCGTACTTATTTGTGCTTGTTCGTATTGTTGATTTCTGCATATCTGCTATATTATGGTCATTCAGATTACATTCTCTGTTGCTGGCTTTGCTTTTTCCTCAATGGGAGTCCTAATATTGTTATGGATTGATAATGGAGGACTTGCATTTGTTTGTTACTAGTCAATTATTGAAGGTGGATGATCCCTGAGTGACATCCTACCATATCTTTCCATATTTACCTTTTGAACATTGCAAATTTTTGAGCACTTAAAGTATCTTCTGGGTTTTTGCAGCCGAGAATACGTCCTATTGCACGAGAATTCTGTGGCATGATTGCTGACACTTTGCTTGGACATGACATCTTTTTGCCCCCAGCATGTGAAGGATCTATGACATTTTTGGTTTTCAACTATAATTTCTATCATGAAAGTGAGACATAGTGGAACAGTCTACTTACTCTTATTTGGGTTGGAGGGGGTAAAACGCGAGCATTTTTGCTTGTTCGAAATTATCCTTCTTTATTCTTGAAGTGATTCATTTCCTCTAATTTTCGTTTATACAGCTGGGAGTATTCGAGGTAATAGATTGTCTTTGTAACATATAGAAAAGGTTGAGACGTTTTAAATAAATCGTAACAATCATTTCTCTTGGTACTAGATTGGATTAAGATTTGTTGGTAATGATAAAGTTATGATGACACAATTATAACATTCATCAAGTGATGAGTTGTTAACCAGGTCAATCTTGTTTAATGAAACAGTTGCGGCAGGCAGTAATAAGGTTCTTTTTATGGCCTAGCAAGCAAAAGTCAAAGCAAGTTAGGAAAAACGCATGCTATTGGTATGCGTGTGGTTAAAAATTCTGAAAGAAACTCCCCATAGCTATAGCTTGTCAGTCTATTGGTAGAATGACAACAGCCTATAATGAATCTCGTTCTATTATTTGTGAATTGGTTTTGTTGATGTAGAAGCAAACTCGAAAACATTTGTTGCAATGTAGTCATTTCCTGAAAAAGATACATTCAAATTTCAGCATGGATTGGTTAATTTGGACAACAATAGAAGATTTTTATGCAAAGAAGTCCTTAGGTATTGTCTCTTCAGATTTCTTTAGCAATACTTAAATTCACTTGATTTGACTTAAGACTAAAGAAGGGATTAATATATAGAAAAATGAGCTATTGTCCTATCCGAACTATAGCTACAAATTGATAAATTGCAGAAATATTTTGCTGCATTTTATGAGCTTGGAAATGCTTTAAATGGCAGTCACTTCTAATTGCTCCTACTACTTTTATTATTACTTTCCTTTGAAAGAGATGGTGTTAGTTGTGTATGAGATATGTAGGTTGAAATCAATATTTTAGCCGGCAGAGCCAGAGGTTGAGCATGAGCATGAGCTGCATCATTTAAAAGTTCTCTTAGGAATCTCATGTTACAGTACTTTGCAAGCATAAATTATAGTAGGGTCCTTTCCTGGTGCCATTCTTGGATAGGTGTATATAGGTTTTAAATATTCATTTGTTAGTTTTGTAATGGGATTAAAGAGTTAAAGCTGGACTTAAAATTACAATACAGCATCTCACAGAGTTGTTTTTAGGTGATTATAGAGACCAACTCCAACTGCAACTGGTTACATTTTTTATTTTGAGCAATTGGGATGTTTGGAAAACAATAAAATTGTACACATTTTTCTTTCTTCGTCTAGATTAAATCTACTTTAGCTACCCTTAAATCCAGGGTAAAGTTAGGTGTATCAATTTACCAAAGAACAGAAAAGATTAACAGAGAGGCAAAGCAATCACAATGAAAATGGAAAAGAAAAAAGAGTTCAATGGGATCAATGCTCCGAGATTTCATTCCTTTCTGGTTTTGTGTATTCTCTCTTTTCCTCTATGGCTATGTACATGAGGATTGGTACCGTTTAAAAGTCAATAATGGGTTCTCCAATTGTCAAATTCCTCTGTATCGTCCAGGGCAAGTTAAAGAGCTTGGCCATGATGAATTTGAAGATCTTGTTCACATTTATGTTATGTTTAGCACTTGAAAAGAAAAGGGTCGCCTTCATTGCCTTTGCATATGCTCGAGCCTGTATTAACACGCAAACACACACAAAAATTTATAAGACCAAAAGAAAAAGAAAAAGAGCATCCCTTTTCTTGAAATGTATAAAGCATGCATCAGTATGTTAACGCGTGTATTAAGAAAAGAAGGTTCTTTCCAATCCTGAGTTCAACTTTTCCTGAGTGCCTAAATCTTTACATTCTTACTACAAATATTTCATATTTGGAGAAAAGAAGTGATTTACCTGAGTTACTATTGGCCATTGCAAATTTGGAGGGAGTTGGACGAAATCATCAAATTTAGTCCCTATTAGTATGGGAATAGCAGTCTGCAGAGACCAAACACAGGCTAAAAAAGCTTAGAGATACCGATTAATTTGATGGCCCAAGATTTGAATTTTCAGGATTAAATCTCCAAATTGCACATTAATACAATTACCAACTAATTGTATTGATAGAGACTGGGAGTTTGTGATAAAATTTTAGCAACAAAACTATAATCCCTGGTTTTAGTCTCCCACTTGATACAGAAAAGAACAAGGTTAACGAAGACTAGTTGTCATTATTACCTGATTCCATTTTCTTGCTTCACTGTACCATCCAATTACACTGCAAAATCATGTTTTTCGGTAAAATTATCAGATTAAAAAAATTTCCAAATAGAGGGAAGAAGAAACAAGTTTGATGAGCTAACCTATAAAGAGTACACCGACTAGTAAGATCAAACATAAACAAAATCGCTACTGCATCTTTACATGCCATGGGAACATGATCAATTGACTTGTTGTCACCTGCATCCAAGTCTTTAAACTGATATACCAGAAAACCAAAAGAAACAATGGTGGTTTCTCAGGAAAACAGTAAGCCGGAAAAATAAGACAAACCAAAGCTTTACCTCCCACGTCCCATATACTGAAAGCTATCCTGACACCTCGAACAAACAATGTTTTGTCCATCAAGTTCAACCCTGTCATCTTCAACCACCCTTTTTCCTCTTCATCAGCAACATACTTGATCTTCACATATAATAGAAAAGCAAGAGTGAGTAATTCCCAGATAACAATTTGTTCAGGCTTCTAGTGAAGCTGATCCCTGTCCAAATCAAAGCTATAAAATTCTTCTGGAAAACCAAACAGATAAAATAGGTTAAGAAAGAAGAATAGAATAGAAACTCAGGGTTTACCACGAAGCTTGTTTTTCCAATTTGGCAATCACCCAAAAGACTAATCT
>JANZLY010000005.1:17508169-17518964 GCA_026770305.1 Erythroxylum gonoclados | reverse complement strand
GGAGATTTAGAAGGAGAAGTTTATGCCTCTTTTAAGGATAAGGTTGTCTTTGTCTTCATAGCTTTGTCAATTTTCATCTTAGAAATTTTTGGGCCATTAAATTTGAGATATCCAAAATGTAACCAATTAACCTCTTCATTAGAAGTCTCCCGATAAAGAGGATAATTGGATGCTTTTAAAGGAAAGAAAGTCTTAGACTCCATGAAGGTGACATCCATAGTCACATATGTGCATCAATCAGTAGAGTCATAATATCGATACCTTTTTTGATAAATCTCATAGCCTAGAAATAAGCATCAAATGGCATAAAGATCAATCTTGATATATTGGTCCTTGTGGAGATGAACAAAAGCAACACACCCAAAGACACGTGTTGACAATATTAAGATTGGAGGTAATAGAATAAATGTAGATAACAATTGGAGATGTGTCTGCATTTCAAGTGCTTTGGGTGGCATTTTGTTGATAACATACAGATATCATGACTACATCTGCCTAATAATGACTAGGCATATGAGCCCCAATAAGAAGGGATTGAGCAATCTCAAGGATGTGGCGATTCTTCAGTTCAACAACTCCATTTTGTTGGGGGAAAAGGGGGGGTTAGAGGACATGTTGTCTAATAAATCATTCTTTAGTGATGAAAGAAGTTATAAATTTTAGTATTTATATATTCACCTCTATTATTAGAGTGGAGAACTTGAGGTTTGGTAGAATATTGGGTAAATATTTTGTAAAAGGATCAAAATCTATTAAAAACCTCATATTTGTGTCTTAACAAATATAATCATGTCATATTGGTACAATCATCAACAAATATCACAAACCACTAATAACCAGACATGTTATTACTTGGGGATGGACCTTACACATCAGTATGGACCAACATAAGTAGAATTGTACTTTTATTGAAACTTAAAGGATATGTAGCTCGATATCTTTTAGCTTGAATGCATGTTAACATTTAAATTTAAGATATTTCATGTTTGAAAACAACCTAGGAAATACATGCTTAAAATAACTAAATGAAGGATGACCTAATTGACAATATCAAAGCTAAATTTGCTCCTTTATTAACTTTTTCAAATTAGTGACTTGACATGCACAACTCTTCTTAGAATTCTCCATGTATTATAGTCCTCCTTTCTAAATACCACACCTAATGATCTCTCTGGTAAGAATATCTTGAAGAAAGAAAATATCAGTGTAAATAATTGCAACACAATAAAGTTCTTTGGTAATTTGGCTCACACATAACTTATGAGAGAAAGAAGGAACAAATATAGTATTAGATAAGGGTAGGGCAAGTGACACCACCACTGTACCAGCCCCTATTATTAGGTAACTTGTCCATTAGCATTTGCAATGCTAGTTCTTTGAGGTGTGGATTGTTTCAAAAAATCTCATTCATCATAAGTCATATGGTTAGACACCCCTGAATCAAGAATCCACTAATAATAAGCCTCCTTCGCATTAGGTTTGGGTAGAATTATGCCTGCAATAATATTATAATTTTTAGTTAAAGTCATAGAAAGAGTTGGTTCATTAGGAACAACTGAGGCTTAACCCACAAAAGTAGTTATCTTACTAACAATTATCCCTTCTCCATCGTGTTTTTTCTTTGCCTGTAACTCATGCCATTAGTTAGGCTAGCTATGGATCTTGCAACACAACTCTTGAGTATGTTTCGATCCTCTATAATGGAAGTATTTCTGTTTGTCAGATGTGTTATTCAACTTAGAAGTGAGATTTGATTTCACATTTTGGAAAGAAATAGGTGCAAGAGTACCAATCTGCAAGCTTAATTTCCATCACAGCACTTGGTGGTTCTTTACTATGGTTTCTTATCATTATTGTTTATTTTACCACCTCTCACTAAGCATAAGCATATTCTTGTTCTATAATAGGTAACAGTTACATTTGAAAATTTTCCCTTCATATAACCTCTAGGCGATCATCTAGCCTAGCTAAAAAAATGTACATTAGGTCTTCTTGCACCTTATTGTTATATGTTTTAATGTTTGTCTGACATTTCATTAGATTTGGTTATCAGAAATCAATTTCTCTATATAATCCTTATAGGTCATTCTCTTTTTTTAGACAACCACACCATTTTTACAATAGGGAATTTGATAAAATTCCCAATCAAAGATGGGTCCGTGGAGTTGATTAGCCAACCTTTCATTATGGCATCATTAGTGCAAAATTTACAAAAGGTTAGATCGGTTGATTCAAGTTGGGGCAAATCACCGTTTTTATGCCCAACTTATCTTTACTAGAGATGTACATCTCCACCACCTGAGACCAAAGTGTATAATTGGTCCCATCCAGTTTAGTCCTAATTGGAGTGAGGGCTATGTCGATTACTTGCGTTAAGGTTTTGGATAAAACTTCAACCTTTTCTTAATGAGTTCAGAAAAAATAGATGTAAGGTCACAAAAGACTTATCTGAATGTGGGCTCCCATTAACCATACTGAGAGATAGGAATTAGCTTCTGAACTACAGATATGAAAGAAAGTTGGAAAGAAAAACCTACTATGATACCTTATATTTTGTTTATAATTTTTTATAATATTCCTTTACAATGTTGATGGTATATATAACAACACAACATATTTTGCTATAAAAATATATACAAAATGCCCTTATTCTATTTCTATTCATTTGTTCACCTTATAATAAAGGAATTTGCTATTGGTTTATGCCCTGCAGCCAATTGGTTGTTTATGGGGTAATTATATATTGCAAAAGAAATTATGATGAGATTCATATTACATTTATGTATTGTCCCTAAATTATTTTAAGTCATTATTCTATTAAGACTAGACATTAATAGAACATAAAAAGGCTAGCATATATTATATTTTTCCTTACGAAGGAAATAGTCGATCTTATAGGCTAAAATATGGAGATACTCAAACAAACGTGTGGGTGTTTGTTAGAGTATAAGTTCACTGAACTGACCTCATATTAGAAATCTATTTAGATTATTACTTGTATGTCTATAAGAATTTTCTCATTATGATGATTATATTAGTATTCGTTTGACTTGAGATTTCCAAAGTTATCTTGTATAGGGATTGTTATGTTTTTATACTACTTATGACCTATTATAGTTAATGACAACTTAGTTAGTAGTCATTAGATGCAACATGAACTATATGGAGGTAGTTGAGTGATCAAGATAGGATTCATCACCCTAAAGTAATTAGGGATGTCAAAAAGGGCCTGACTCGATTTTGCCCAGCCCATGGCCTGACCGTTACTTCAAAAACAACGTCATTTTTGAAGTTTTTCTACAAAAATATATTGGTGGGTCGGGTTGGCCTGGCTCGCCTGTGGCCCGTCGGGCCACGGGCCGACCCATCCCTGGCCCACTCGCCCGAGTCTGGCCTAACCCATTGACATCTTTAAATATTCTACTGTTCTTGATTAGTATTGATTCTGAACATCCTTGATCAAGGTGAAATGATGTTTTGTAAATAGTTTACAAATATCATTAATTGATTCAATAGCTAATGATGGAGAACTAATATGATTGGACTCAAAATAGAGTAGACATTAATTTCATGCTCTACGTATAGTCAGAATATATTATTAAATTATATGAAAAAACCATGCATAGAAAGATTAGTCAAAATCACTTTGTATTCCTAAATATTTGGGTGGTTATAATGTGTTACTAGGTGTCAATCTTGATCTATGGATATAAATTGTTTAATTAGAGAATTAAAGATAAATTAAAGGTGTTTAGTTTATCTAATTTTAAATATGATTTATGATTATTATTTGTATCTATTGCCAACATATTTGGGAACCTAATAAGTCTCACATAAAGAACATATTAAAGAGAGCAGAGATATTTTAATTAAATTGGGATTGGATTGTAAAGTTTGAGAAACTTTTTTTTTTAATATGAGATATTTAATAAATAAGGATCAATATGAGATATTTGATCTTACTTAGGCATAATTGGTACTTAATTAGAATTATTTATAATTCTTAACTAAAGTTTAATTAAAATTAGAATTTAATTTCAATTAAATTATTAAAATATCAAAAACTTATTATAAATAAGTTTAAACTCTAATGGAGCTAACAGTTCTTACTTAACCCTCTCTATAAAAGTGACAGAGTTCACTCAATCTGTTATGTGGATACCGTTGGAGGCCGAACACTTGTGAGGCTACCGTGTTGAAATGAGCTAGTTTTAGAAACAAATCAGGAGATACAACAAGAATATGATCAAGTTTCGAAATAAGATACGAATTAAAATTCATACTTTATTATGATTTATATGTTAATTATTTTATAAAATTAAAGGGATCTTAGCTTTTGAGAAATTAAAATATAAAAAAAATTCGTAATTAATTCATTACAGTCATGATCATATCCCATCTTGATTTTGGATACCATCTATTTCCCTAAATTCCCTCCAAAGCTCACGCCAACATATACGAGTCTATCCAATTGATTTTTATATGCGGCCAAGTATTTGTCAAGGCCAGAATCTTGACAAATATATCACATATAATATAGATAGATTATAGGTCTATCCAGTTGTTCTGTTTTTCATTTTGATAATGGTTACTATATATTGTTAGGTCAATTTTGTGTAAAGCTAGTCTTATAACTAAGAAGAAGACGATGAAAATAGAAAAAGCATCCGTTGCATTTGGATGACCCGTAGCCCGTAGGCTTTGTTTGTTGTCAAGTCTCTGCAATTTTCCAGCTTCCATACCGATGTTCTGTACCACGAGAGGCAAAAAGAGACATTCCACTGTATCTATTCTGACTGTAATTAAATGACCCACTTCAGCCTTAAATTTTATGAAATACAGCAAATCAAATAACTAGACGACAATATTTACAGTACAGCTTTAGTAGCCCACAAATCTTCCAGCTTGTTCTAAGCATTTTACTGGATCACAGCATAAGACTATTTGGTAATGGACTCAATTATGGTTGATTTGTTAAGCTCTCTTTCTCTATCCTTTCAAGGGACTTAATTGTCTCTGTCTGCGAAGCTCACTTTGTCTTTTTGTTGAAGATTCCAAGTTTCTGGGGTTATATGTTTTGCTGCTTACTTTGAGGCCTTTGATCGTTTTCACTTTTCAGGTCCTTTTCTTGTAAATTGTACACCCAAATTTCTTCATTGACGGATCGTGTGCTTGAAGCTTCCAACTTTTCTTTTTCTTTATTGTCGTTTTATTTTCAAGTCCGGATCTTTCACATTTCCCTGTTCTTTAGGTCTGTGGAATTCTTGATGAAACCAGTTATGTGGGCGACTTAGATTCTTACCCATCTTCCTAGGAGGAGTGTGTGGTTTAAATGTTACTTCACTTTTATCATTTCTTGCAACTGCTTGGGAGCAATTCAAAGGTAATACTAAGGTACGTGCGATATATAAAAGTATCACATGGAAATCACTTCTCTTCATGATTTGGATCTTTATAGGAAACTTCGTATTCACATGTAGATGTCGATTTCTTACTTCCTGCCAGAAACTGAAGAGAAGAACAGTAGGGACAATACTTTACCCGTTTAGACAAGTAGATGAGGAGTAGAATACCATCTCTCTCTCTCTTTTATTTTTTAAACATAGATATTAAAGGGTAGAGCAAGGAACTTGCTAAGAAGTTTCGCAAGGATGAGTGCTTTAAATTTGTGTCAGACCTTCTTCCACTAGTAACACACTACTATTCTTCCTTTAAAGCTTCCAGTCTTGGCAAAGTGGGTGCAAAATAGGGCTTGCTAGTGCAACTTCTAAACTTAAAACCGACTATAAGGAAGATTCTGTTAAGGAAAACTTTGTTTCTGTTTTTCTCTGCTGTGTCTGATTTTGTTTTCTTTCTGTTTACTTTGCTAAAAAATTATAATGATGATATCCATTGTGTCCTTTTATTTTCAACATGAAGTCTGTTACAAATGCCGAATCTGCAGTTTGTTCTAGGTGAACCTAGATTAGTTCAGTTCCCTTTTATTGATTGTTTCCATTTCCATGGTGTGATGTGGTTGATATTGTATGTCATAAGTATTCTTTCATGGCTAGAGTATAAAGCATGAGATAGTAATGAATGAGACATGTAACTAGAATAAAATGCAATATCTGAAAGTTCCAAGAGTTGAGTAAAGAAAATATACCCTCTGATTATTTATCAGGTGGTTCAGGTGATGATCGATTAGGTTTTTGATTGTCTGCAGTGGTTACATTTAACTGCTGTTGTCTTTGCTTATTCCTTCTTCCTCTCATATCTCATTCAATTGTCACATATGGTGATTTCTCCTTCTACGGTATCCTTTTCGTGATGTTATGTTTAAAATTGTAGTTATGCTGATACAAGCTGAATGAAATGGAATGAACTAATTTACGTTCACAGAAAAGTACTTTCAAAGTGAAATGCAAGACCCTTATTCCCATTAGTACCATATTTTGAAGCATTTTACATGATCTTGTATCAATTTGCTGGAGACTATAATCATAACATTCGTAACCACGGCATTTGTTTCAATCAATTGTGTTCTTAACAAGTTATTATTTGCACTTTGCAGGTCATATAGGCTGGTTTGCGCTTTCCATGCATAATGGTTAGCAACAATGCAACAGAACCCTTGCTTCCCGGATCAGTGGATCCCAATCAAAAGATCAGTGCTAATGTTCCACATAGAACAAGATTTCTTCGCCGTGTTAGAAGTGCCCCTCTTGCAGAGTTTGTTCCTAAAGATATTGCTGCTGATGGCGCACTCAAACATTCCGACTCCATTTTTGGTGAACTCCATTCAAGTTTTAGGAAAGTAGCTGCATTCTTGGCTGTCTATTTAGGGGTTGGAACTGTGTGCTTTTACTTTGTGAGGGATGATATAAAAGGAAAGAAAACAAATGGAATTCTTGATGCTATGTACTTCACTGTTGTTACAATGACCACTGTAGGATATGGGGACCTAGTGCCTGATAGTTTCGCTACAAAGTTGCTGGCCTGCTTCTTTGTCTTCACAGGGATGGCTCTGGTGGGATTTATCTTGAGCAAAGCAGCAGACTATTTGGTAGAGAAGCAGGAAACTTTGCTGGTTAAAGCCTTCCACCTGCATCAAAAAATTGGTCCATCTGAAATACTCAAGGAGATTGAGACAAACAGAGTAAAATACAAATTCATGTTGGTCCTTGGTGTCCTTTTCGTCCTGATGCTGGTGGGAGCTATCTTCCTCGCCTTCGTTGAGGACTTGGATCCTATGGACTCCTTCTACTGTGTCTGTTCAACTATCACAACGCTTGGATATGGAGATCAAAGCTTCTCAACAACAGCTGGTCGATCGTTTGCGATATTCTGGATACTCGTAAGCACTATTGGCTTAGGTCAGTTTTTTCTGTACACTGCTGAGCTATTCACTGAAAATAGACAAAGGGCCCTGGTGAACTGGGTTCTTTCTAGAAAAATGACATATGGAGATCTGGAAGCAGCTGATATTGACAATGATGGAGTTGTGGGGTAAGTCAGTTCCCTGTTGTCTTAAGCTGATTTTTGCATGTGAATTAGTCACATATGCGTTGTCCCCTGCATTTTTACTTGATCATACAAGTCCATAGTTGTATTTATTGCAATGAGCATGAGGTAAGCTTGACCGTTATTTTCTGCTTTGGTCCAATTTGAAGGCCTGCCGAGTTCATCATATACAAGCTTAAAGAAATGGGGAAGATAAGCCAAGAAGATATCTCACTTGTAATGGAGGAGTTTGAGGAACTTGATGTCGACCAATCCGGAACCATATCGGCGTCTGATTTATCACTCGCTCAAACAACTCAAACAAAAAGGTGAATCAATTCTCATGCAGCTGTTATGAGCCTGTAAACTATGTAACACTCGTGTATGTCTTAAACTACCAGCTTCAAGACTCAGACTCTGATTAGTTATAAATTTGCTCAAGTTTGGGAATCAGGATCTTTAAGCTTCTGCTTAAGAACACGGTGTATCGTCATTTACATCAGTAAATAAATGAACCAACTCATAGACATTCAGGATAACTAAGAAAATTAAGTAGAAGGAAGGATATTGTGAAACAAGAACAAGTCTTGCAAGAAATCCTCTTTCTCGTTATACAAAGCAATATTAACTCTTCTTTCATAAGTTGGGAGACAAAAATCATTTTTTTCCCGAGTCATGGTATGGTTCATTGGCATTGGAAGAATGATCATGTTAATAATTGATTTTACAGGTGCTTAGTAAGTAACAAAACGAATCCTTCATGCTCCTGCATAACGTAAAACACTATACTAATATCCTATCTAACTCAGACAATGGGCATTAACTCTCAAGGGTTATAATGAAACTAGCATAAATCCTTTTACCTCACATTTTAGTTACTAAACCAATCCCTTATCATTGAGATCATATTCACATGCAACTCGTCCTTAGAAGCAAACAGAATGATTGAACTCATATTGTTGGATTGACCTATGAAAGGACAATCCTCCAAAAATAGGCGTATGCCACTGCTTGCAGCGCTCACACGGTATTCTTTAGTAAAAGGCGAAAGAATAGTTCGCTTTGTGCTCACTGCGTGGCTGCGTGAGTATAATGTTCTGATGAAACCTATTATATAGAATCTTCCTTGTCTTCTCGCTCTCTCGCATTGTCGATGTGGGTAGCTCTCCTTTAGCTTCATATATGTAGCTTCCTAAACAGTCGTGGTATTTACCAATCATTTCGTATATTGAGCCACAAGGTCGATGGTGAGTTTCACAGGGACCACGTCTTCATTTCTACTTATCTTCATCCAATTGTTTTCTTTAACTTAAATCATTCCACTCGCTGAAAATTGTTTCTGTTCTAGAAATTTCCTTTAAGAGATGTGAATCCGAAGGAGCCTCAAGATAATGTTTAGGTATAAATAAGTAACACTCCTTATTTAAATTGGACTCCGGTATAAGAATTGCGGTGAAATTAGAAGTCTATCTCTAATTGAAGTTCAAGTAGATTATGTTAGATTATGAATGGACATCGTGTATCTTTCTGCTAAAGCAAGGTAGGCTTGCGTGAGTGAGTGTTTTTGTTGGTGTCTTGATTGGTTGATTGAGCATGTATGGGCACATCATGTTGCTGATGTGTGGAGTATACTGTGCGATAGCTAAAGGAATGTGACTGTGTGCGTGGCTTTCTTGCCAAAAAGATTCCCATGTGTGTGACCCAACTTCTGCACTTAAACGTAAGTAATTTGGTGAAGATTTTGGCTGGGCATTCACTTGATAAGGTGTGTGTGATCTTGCTTCTGCTACAATACATGTGAGTGATTTTGGTGATTCTTTGGTTTCAGTGTTGATTGCAGCCGTGGGTGAATTGTGAAGCCCTGATCTAATGATTTTGGTGATTTAAGGGATGTTGCATGATTGCTTGGTTTGATGATTGACTAAAGGTGTGTGAGTGAAAACTGGAATAGGAATACATGTGTATCAAATCACGTTGAAGTGAATTGCAAAATATTTCAAGGTAGCAACAGATTGGGCAGGTGCGACTTTACAGGTGTGTGACTTCTTGGCTGCACCGTTTTTGGTTGACTGCATGTGGTGTGCGTCTGCAAATCCATTTTCGGCAGCAACAATTGTTAATGATTTTTCTGTGGGTTGGGTGTATATGAATGTGTTAACGATGCAATTGTGACTTTGTGAATCAATTAGTGTCGTTAGTGAACAATAGTCAGATCAATCTTCGGAAGAGCTGAAATCATTGAGAAGTTGTTCTTTGTTTCTTTTTCAAGTGTTCTTATTTATGTTAATTTTTGTTTAATCACTTGAGTTATTTATTTAGAATTCTTTTGTTAAAAGGTCGTTAAGAAAAATTCTCTATTGAGGTTAGTACGAGACGGTAATACTATTAGGTATGAAATTCTTTCACGGGTTGTGAGGACGAGGAATAGTGTCAAGGGTTGAGTAGTGTTGGCTTAGTAAAATCTTATATAAAACTATTGTCGTTAGTGAAAATATTAAGCTGAGTGAGAGCCCTACAGACGTAGGCAAGGTGTGTCGAACTGCGTTACCAAATTTCAGTGTTGATTTGTTTAATTTCGTATTTATTTTTCTATTTTCGTTTGTGTTGAAAAAGTAAAAGTTGCTGATACAGTTGTTTTATATCTAGTAACTGACAGATACAGTTACATGCAACTGCGGCATAACCAAGTTTTTGCGAAACTATGTCCCTTGGGATTTTCAATAATTAAAAAAATAAGGTCATTTTTTAATATTCTTTCTTTTTCATTAAATTTTATATTTTCTCTATTTAATCTTATTAATTTTATCATTCGAGGTTAAAAGATAGAAAATACTACAACATTTAGTTTACGGTTTGTTGAGAGGAAACATACAAATTTAGACTTATATTATATTTTAACTTATCACGTTAAACTTAATTTCATACATTTGAGTTGAGATTTACACTCGAAAAATTCAAGTTCCCTGAAATTATACTATACGATCTAGCATTAAGTATGGGACATGATTATTTAATTTTGAGAAGTATACAATTGACGATCAAAAAGCCACATCTTTTTCTTTTAAAAAACTATAGAACTAATAGATTCACCTCCTTCACTTACATAATTGCCTTTTAACTTCGATTATACAACCCTTTTAATAATACTCAAAAGTATACAATAATAAATATAAAGGAAAAGCCTTTGTCCCTCCAGCCGCCCCTTTACCCATCCTTTCCGACATTGAGGCTTCGGCCTCGATGGCTAAGCCTTTGGAGTTCAAATCCTCTGTCCAGTTTTATGGTGTCTTATTGTGTCCAGTGAATCTCAGCT
>JANZLY010000005.1:15894174-15909082 GCA_026770305.1 Erythroxylum gonoclados | reverse complement strand
CTAATTAGGAAGACCCCTTATTTGGAAATATCCCTAATATAGCTAGATACTACAGCTAAGGATAATCCCTTAATTAAAGGGACTATCTACTATTACAGGATTCTCTACACTCCCCCCCAAGTTGGTGCAAAGATGTCTATCATGCCTAACATGCTAATCTGCTCTTCAAATGGTTGTCTGAACAGCCCCTTTGTGAAGACATCTACTCTCTATTCTTAGTTCCTTGATCCTAGGAACAATTCCTAAAACTATCCGTTGTTTTTCTCTCCAGACAATCATAAACAATCCAGCAGCCTATATTTCTTTGGCTTGTGCGAATTTTATTGACTAGTTGGCATATTTTCTATTCATCTACATCTAGATCTCTTGAGCCAACATCAAGATCTCTCTTTTCTCACTATAAAGATTGCATACCATTGTTGAAAGAAACCTTCATTTATGATTCATTTAGAAAAGACACAGAGGATACAAGGAAACTTCCAAAGCAACTTAAAATTTAGGTGAAAATGAAGTCATACTTTAAATCCAAAACATAATATACGAAGTTGACTCATTCACTAATGTAACCCATTGCACACCATATAAAAAAAATCTAGAGTCCAGGAAGTGCAAACTCTGCAAAGTATATTTATGAAGAACATTCCCGTAGAAGGAAAAGAAAAAAAATCAGAACTAGCTAGCAATAAGAATCATAATCCACTGAACTTTCATTTTTATGACTATTCAACAATATTTTGATTCCACACATTCCCAATATTCTCATCATTCTTGACTTAGTTTTCTCTGTCACATTGATGTATCAAAAGTAAATTTAAGTGAATTGCAAATACAAGCACCAAAAAATTGCCACAAAGTCTTGACAAAGTGGTTTTAATGGATTTTATAGACCAGTTAGGAACACTAAATCTTTTCTATATAGATAAGGACCATCTTCACTTCACCAGTCCAAAAATATTAGACTCTCTGACTTGGGCTTTAAAAACTTGCTTAAAAGTAACCATGTGCGCAAATAGCGCTAGGTTTTTAAGACCTTGCCCACGCACCAACTTTCAGGACCTAACCAGATTGAATGCCACATAATACATTAAACAGAAGCAAAGTTCATAATTTTCTGGCAGCCACATAACAGTACTGAAAAATAAATTCTTAGGTATACTCTTGTAAACCGATTGCAACTAAGGAAAGGTTAATTGTCGTTTTGCAGACGTACCTGGCCGTGCATAAAGCCTTCACTTTTACACTTGCTTGCCACATTTAAAAAGAACTGGTAACTGATATGTGTTCCAAGTGAAGCTTGATGAAAATACGAAGCCCAGTGACTTTCAGTGAGGGTCTTGTACGAGGTGGACAAAGAAAATAGCTTACTTGATGAAGAAAGTATATAAATAACAGAAAGCAACCTGGAAACCTGCAAAACATCATAAGAGCCCAAGAATGTTTCATAATCTGATGATCATGGATCGAAAACCAAGGGATTTCAAAACCACTCTTAATTGGAAAGATTTATAAATAATAGGAGTTCAAAAATATTAGCAAGGTTTCATGCATTTCATGTTTACCGGAGAGATCAGTTTAAAATTTTTTAACTTAGCCATATCCATGCATATGCCCATTTTCATTGCTATCTGACGCCAAGTAGATGATTATTTGTATGATGGAAAATAGTAAACTTGACCAGGTCAAATTATCAATTATTCATACAGTATTAAGTCTCCAGTTTCATCAAATCAAAAAACCAGATATCCCCATTGCCCTATCACATAGAATTAAAACATTAAAATCCTACAAGAAATTCATGTGGTGTGTAGCACACAGCATAGCAACACTGCTAAGTCTGCCTTCTTAATCTATTTAGTTTAGTCAGGTTTTGCAATAAAACCAAATGAGTTTCATGCTTGTTTGGAACATCGGAAGCTGATCTAATCAAGATCATTCCGGAACCATTAAATTAAGCTTATAGTATGCTGGTTTATGCTCTAAATGCACAAGTTCCACCTTGCCACAATGATTAAACCAATACTACAGTTGTCTTACAGTAATCTAATCTTAGTTTTACTATAAGACATAGATATGGCAAAAAATCAACTTTTATCATAGAAACCATTTCTTAGCTGAACCAATCTGAGCATAACCACAATCTGCAATTCAACTAATATAACATTATTTGATGCAGAGGACAACAAATAGAGCAGTATCAAACAGATCGTTTTGACACACCATTGCAGTTTAGACTCAACATCCAGATAAAACAAAATCAAGTAATAAACATCTGTATTAACAGTAATAGGGCGATTAGTACATTGAATCCTCTCTAGTAACATCATCAAACTGAACTACTAAGGATAAAGGATAACTTTCACTGATAGGCATAGGACTAATGAATATCCTGATAACACGTGCATCTATACACATTAAACAGAGACTAAAGCCTCACAAAAACAAAGTTATTTCTAATCTAAGTATTTAAATTTCAAGACAGTAAAGGGGCTAGTGTTTAAACGGGAAAATTAAAAGGGTGAACGAATATTATTGGAGTAAAGGAAGAAGAAAAATGCGAAAACAAAAACCAAAGACTGCATTTTGTAAACAAGACCAATGGGAGTTCACCTTCTGAAATAGGATAGGAACCTCACGGCAAAGTACAAATGCTAGCATCAACCAGGAAACTATTTTTGGTACTTGAACATCTGAGAGATCACAGCACCCTTTCCTGGCTCAAAACAAATTAGGGGATAATCATCCAATTATGATTAGTCTATAATGCAGATAAGTACTCTCAACATTAGAACATTATGACCAATTAGCAGGAAAATTATTTGCAAAATGGCAAAATGGCTGGCATGCCTGGGTCCCATAAGTACAAAAAAGGATGGATAATTGGCATAGTACCTCGTCTCCTTGGAACAATTAAACTTCAAACAGAACCAAGAGATGTTGTAAAGTATCGCTGCCCGCTCAACACAGAATGCATCCCCTTCAATTTCTTTTGCAACATAATCAAGCAAAAGCGTAGGAACAGGAGTGTGTGTACTGAATGTGTTTTGGCTGGCTATAGCAGAGATGCTATGCAAAATAACTTCATGTGTTCTATGAACTTGAAGATGAGATCCCAGGCATTTTCCTAAAAATTATGGGAAAGGAAACAGGGAACAGTTTGACAAAAACTCAATTGTAGGAAAATGTAAAAGGGAACATAATTAACCAAGAAAAGGGGCATACACAAGTACAAGAACATATAAACATATCCATAATTGAGATATAATTTTCTCTTTGACATAAAAAACTCAAAAAGGAAAGGCAGTTTATATTTATATGATTAACATATTTTGCTTTGATATCCAAATTGATCAATTCCAATTGTCATGTCAATCATTTAAAAAATGTAAAATCAAAGAAATTGGATATTTCTCAACTTTTGCGACTTCAAAGACCTTCTACATATAAACATGAGAAGCCCGTCTAACTATAACAGTGGGGCAATACAATATTCCATAATAAGATTAAAGACCATTCTTATATAGTACCTATTATTATGAGAAGCACAAAATATTACAATCGTGGATATATAATAATATTATAATACTAAATACTAAATCTTCATTA
The DNA here is from genome assembly GCA_026770305.1 of Erythroxylum gonoclados. Taxonomy (NCBI): domain Eukaryota; kingdom Viridiplantae; phylum Streptophyta; class Magnoliopsida; order Malpighiales; family Erythroxylaceae; genus Erythroxylum; species Erythroxylum gonoclados. Next base: position 15,905,479 of record JANZLY010000005.1, on the reverse strand, counting down.
TCTTTCTGTTTAAGATTCTATGATCATACCACAAACTCCATAAATGTAAATAACAAGACTCAACCTTGTGAAAGTAAAATAAGCAAGACAAAGTAGAAGGAAGGAGGAACACAAAAATTATGTGGTTTGATGGTAATTCCTACATCGTCAAGAGTGCTAAGTGTCTGTGATTAATTTGATTTAATTTATTTGTTTATAATAGTAAGGCAAATAAATAATAATATTTTTAATTATCTAACTTATTTCAACATAGGATACACGAAATATTTAACTACAGAACACACTTAATAATATTAAATATCCAATCCAACTATTAAGATCTTGGTGAGTGAATACTTTTTTATTTTCAATTTAAGCATAAATTCTTCGGACTACAATAGTTAGGAAACCAAAGATAACCAACCAAAAACAACAAATAAAGATGAAATTTTTCTTCTTCTTTTTGGCCACAATTGTTACAAAAAATGGCCTTTAACCAAAAAATAGTTGACAAAGAAGCTAAACTAAGGAAACGCAACCTCCGATGATACTAAAGGGCAATACAAGACTAGCCACTAGACAAACAAAAAGATCTAGCAAACTCAAAAGAACTAAGATCACTTTGTGATTCTTTAGTCTGACAGACAAAAGTAAAAGCTTGTAGAAGATCAACAAGCCAAAAAAGCATGAAGAATATAAGAATAGTCAATGATCTCCTATGAATGCAGTTCAACAAGCATGGAGAAGATGTTAACAAGGTATGATGAGCAGAGAAGTCTCACAATGAGAATGAGTAAGCGAAGGAGAGGAGTGAGATGGAGAAGATGCTCACAACATATAGATTCCATCAACAACAGCAATTGTTTAGATCATGAACAAAATGCAATAACTTACAATAGATTCCAAAATGTAGTGGTGGTTGCCTAGTGAAAAATTAATAAGTTTCAAGAGTAGAGGCAATTCTTTCAAGTCAAAAACTGATATAGCCTTTTGGGTTTGATGTCATTTGAAAGTAAAATAAATGAGGAATAAAAGTAAAGAGGACTAAATAAGCTAAATGGTTCAACTATAAGGCCTGTATGAACAAACACAATGACTAGAGGGGCGTTAGGCTATGTGCAACTAATGAAGTTAAGAAATCTTCTATAATAATAGATATCATAAAGCAACATTAACGTTCCTAAGTAAAATACCTAAACTATTACATTATTATGATCCATATAATAATCCTATATACGATATACATGATAATAATGCTAAATTGTGAATACACATACTTTAAAATCTTCAATAACCATAAGAGATTCAAATGGAAGCATGCAAGTCCCTTGACTAAGCTTAAGGCTTTTACTTGGCTTAAACTATCAAGAATACAATTATCATTGAGCTTCCAAATGGTTTGTAAAGGTTTGAATGAATTTGGAGTTCAATATGCTTCAAGATCTAAAGATAATAAATATACTCTCCAATAATAATGCAAAGGAAGTGTTCAACACTAGAAGCATATATTCTTTATAAGATTTTCCTCTTTAATTGAATATTATAAAAGTTCAAGGGTCTTCCTCTCAAGCTAATGATACAAATTTATATGAATCGCAACAAACTTCTCTTTAAGGAATTTACCAAGCATCACACGTTTTGTACCCTAATAACAAGAATAATTGTACATACTAGCCCTCTAATGAACTTCAGTAACTCTTTTATGTGCTCTAAATCATAGTGTTACCACTGGAAAAAAAGAAATCAAATGACGAGAGAAACGCAGAAGCAAAAATGTATATCACATCAAAGGATATCACACATTAATACCCTATGTGACATAGGTGTTATTTCACATGACATATATTTAGTTTGAAAATGTCTACGATTGCCTACAACATAATTTTGTAAAGTCTTTAGTACAATCTCCCAATCCAAAAAATTTTGTTAATGTTAATAGTATTCGTCAAAATTACAATTACATTGGTTGTTAAATTTTACGAATAGTTCTGCATTATCAAATCAGATGGCCTCCCAAAACTAAATCCACAGTATAAAGACCTTATTTAAAATGCCAATATGACAATATCATAGACTTATTATAAAAAAAAAATTAAAAAGAAAGAACAAAGAACAAAGAATGAATGTTCATACTGGGCAGTTGAGAAATTAAGTAGTAACCTATTTGAAGGTCCTTTATAAGGAAATCCAACCATCTTTCCTATATTTCCAGTCAAAAGTACCTGTAGATTATTTTTTCCCACAAAAATAAACTTCAAGGGCAATACGCGACATCACTTCTTTTCAAGCTTAGAAGAAAATAAAAGATTCAAGTGTTTGTTTTCGATGCTCCAGCATTTTTAAGGTGTCTTTCAATACTTGAAGTTAGACAACATACAATTACAAACATACCTTTTGAAAGGAGAACTCTAACCACAAGTCGCCTGCGAGCAAACTCCCACTTCAATTGTAAAAGATTGCTCATAGATTCAGATTCCTTAACTTCCATAGCCAAACACAGCCAACATTTCATTTTATTGCAAATACATTTACTTTGACCCTCTAAATCAACCATGCAACTTTTTACTTCCAAGAGTGACTGTCTATGTCCAACACAATCAGCTGCACATGTATCACTCCCTTCCAACTGTTTTGAAGGGCAAACTTGCAGATCTACCTTATTATTTATGTTATTTCGGGAACGATATTTTAAGCGAGTTAATCTTGCAGTAGGCTCGATTGTAGAAGACTGCTCCTCTGGTAGAGGTTTCAGCACATTTTTGGGTTTTCTACACCTTCTGGATTCCTTCTTTGCCTTTGCACCTTCCACTGCATTTGAATGAGTTTTGGCATTACAAACAGTACCATCATCAACTACTTCAGGACAACTAACAGAATTCTTCCACTCAGATAGATTTAACTTGTCCAAAGATTTGTTGTAGAAACTCTCAGCAAGAGTTAGCCTCTCTATTGGAGCCTGCTCTTTTGCACTGAAACTTCGGTACAAATCCCCAAGTTGCTGATCAATGGTGACTTCCAGCATTAACTTGCACTTCAAGCAAGAAAAACTGAAGCTATTGATCAATTTCTGCTTGGCATCCTGAAGTTCCTTTTCTGAAAGATCCCAAGATCCTTTCTTACAGTACAATTTTCCTAGCATTTAACCAGTGTTCTGTGAGATAAAAACACCATAAACCACTAACAAAATATTCATTACAATTCTAAAAGCAGACACCAAAAGTGTCCCCTTAGTATTTCTTACCTAAAACAGATGAAAAAGATACTATAAACAGTGGTAGGCTTTGCGACAAAGAGATCTCTTGTCCCCAAAGTAACAAGGTTTCAGCCTCAGCTCCATTTCCAATTATCTCATGAATTGTCCCAACCTGCATAGACAATAAATGGCTTAATAATTTCACCAGCACTATGAAAATGGGATCTGCATAAATTTTCTATATCAAAGCATTATCAGTCAAAGATGAAACAACCTGAAGAGTACTTTCAAGGTAAGATTGAAGTATTTTCCATGGACTGAGATAGCATGCTTCCATATCCCGTGACAAGAATTGAAAGGACCAAGTTTCACTAGCAACTGAATTGCGGACTTGAAAATTTTTAATACAGTAGCTTAACTTTTGGTTGTGTTCCCCTGCTTCAGAGTATTTCTCAACTTTTGGCTCAACAGAATATGTACAATGCTCTTGAAAGAGTTTAGTACGCAATTGATGGGCTTCTTTTGCATACGTAAGAGCCTAGAGAAACGCAAAACAATATTAAATTGTAGGAAATATGCAGGCACAAGGAAGACCCAAGTGTATACAAGTTAACAGAGCCAACATAGAATTGTCAAACTCCACAGAAAGTTTTAACTCCAGCCTGTCATTTGTTCACTATTATACAAACAATAGGGAGCTCAACACCTTATTTCCAATGGAATGTGTATACTTTGTTAATATGATGCACTTCTTCTCAATAACAACACAATGTGAATGAGTTAATGCCAGATACACTTAAATGGTTCAGTACTGAAACTTTTGGCTTCAGACAAAGTTAAACCTTAGCCTATAACAAAATCTGGAAATAACTGGTTACCTCAACTAAGTGGCCTGTTGCAACTAGTCTTTCGCATAAATCATAATAAAGACATCCAGCAGAAAAAACTGAACGACTGTTCACAGGAACCTGCAAAATAAGAAGCATAAAGCAATTGATGATCTTGTATCAACCAACAGAATAGGAAAAAAGAACTGCAACAAGTTCCGAAAAGGGTCTTACTCTTGAAAGGAGTTCAAAAGCAGCCTTTCTAACATCATTAACAGAAATAGAGGCTTGAAATGAAGTTTCATGCTTGTAAGAGTCACAAAGAAAGTTTGGAGATAAATAGGAAAAATTTTGTTGCAAGCCAACTCGAGAAGGCAGAGATTCCTTCAGACAATGCATCCAGAACTCAACAGATTTACATGTTTCTCCATAAACCTCTGTCAGGTTAAATATAAATCCTTCATTTATAGGTGAAAGGCAAAGGGCATGACTAAGTCTTCTACTCTCCCACAGAGTGGACAAGCACTTCTCTGCTGGCAAACTCTTCCAAATGAATAATCTAGTCAACAATGCACATGCTTTGTGATGGAGTTCCATGAAACCCTGCAGACAAAGTATACCATACTTAAGCTTCAAACTTTTATTGATTCGGTATCAAAAGAACCTATTAGATCATATATATACCTTCAATGACAACAAATCTAATATATTAAACAGCATTAGCATCACAGTATCAGATGATATACTGCTCTCTCCAGATGGCAGGCTATAATCTGAACTCGGAATGCCCAACCATATCTTTAGTGCAGATTCAATATCTTGAAAGATTTGCCGCTGAAGAAAAGACAAAAGGTAATCGCAAAAGCCACCTTGTGAATTATCTAATAAAATATTGATATACATAGACGAGTGGTTTAATTCTAAGCAGGTGCATTATGACTGACACCTTTAAGTTCGGTTCAGCTTCCTGGATACACAGTGCACGCAAGGAATATGCCATAGCTAATTGATGACTTGCTGGAGTTCCATGTTCTGATGCTTCAACTTTCTGTTCCAAGGACTATTTGAAGTGAAAAACATGCCAACTATTCATGTCTCAAAGCATTTATAGTTAATATTCAATAAAAAGCCATAGGAGGGAATAAAGGCACTGCATAACCGGAGAACTCACAATTGTGGATATTGCCTCTGACAAACAGTGAACACAGTCCCCTAGACATTCAAATCCACAGGCCCTTAATGCCCACGCTTTTCTAATCAAAATCATTGATTTCTGTAAAGAAGTATCTTTAGTAACATACACATCTTGCAATAAGCTATCCACTATTTTCAATCGCATCTTCCGACAAAGGGCTGGATAAATAGCATCCATTTCCTCATATGCAAGAAGTTCCTGTACAAGATTCAAATTCGAAAGTTGAAAAGAAAAAAGTTGGAAATTACGATTAACATGAGTAGCTCAATTCTAGGAGTACTACCAAAAGTACAAATAATATAGAAAAAGTATAAAAACTCAAACCAGTAAGAAAAAACCTGTTCTAGAATTTTGCCGAGTGTCCTCTTTGACATATTTTTTGAGGAGAGCAAATTATATAAAGTTTGAACACTATAGTTGCTGTCCATATTTTGTCTCAGCTTACATCCTATCTGAAAAAAATAAATAATAATCAAACTTCTAAAACAATAACATAATCAAAACAGTTACAGGCTTACTGATGCTACCTTAACCCATTGTTTCACCAAGGGCACTGGAACAGGCAACTTTCTGTGCAGATCTTCAGAAACAGACCAACTTTCTAGACTGTTTACAGTTACCTTTTTCACCTTACAACTACCACATTGATTAAGAACATCCAACAGAAAGGCAGTTCGAGTGCATGCCTCAGTGGAAAATTCTAGAATAGCATCTTCTGAAGGGTCATCACAAGAGCCTTGCACAAACATCTTACAAAGACGTATCAAACATGTCCACGATGCTCTGCAGCATAGTTTTAATGGCTTTGTAGCCTGCAACCTCAACCATCAAGGAGAATTCAGAATATAGGAATGATATAATTCGAAACACGCAAGTTTTAGGTTGATGAGTGAATAGGAACCTAAATGCATGTAAACATGTGCAGCAATTAGCTCTTAGCTATCAGAATATTTGCCCCTTCATGGATGCAAATGATTAAATGGGAATTACATTACTCCTCTCTTTGAATGCTCAAAAAGACCACCTCTCGATGATTTATCTAATCAGAATATCATCAATGACATCTAATAATCAGTGTTCAACCAGCCACATATGAGGAAAATACATGACTAGATTTTCCAGCATTCAATACATAAATCTGAACTTGGTGGAAATTAAGAACCCATCATTTTAAGACACTTGATCTCTTGACATATATAAAAATGTCTCTCAAACTTATATTCTTGTCTGGTATCCCAGGATTCTCAGCAAAAACAATTGAATAGTTTAGCTATGTTGGTAAGTTTCTTAGATCAGTTGTAGCATGGACATATGCAGACAACATTTTGTGGATTTTATGAGACAACTTAATTCACATCCTATGTTTCCAAGAGGAACCAAGTATGAAAGTATTGAAGCTAATGGAGTGAACTAAAATCAAGTCCCTTTAGTTGTTCCTAACTACACTTGAAAAATTGCATTACCTACCCCCAAAAATAGCAGAGACTTTTACACATTTTTAACAACTGAATCCAATATGGAAATGTAACAATTTATGCACTTCTGCTTTTTAAAAAATTCCCTTCATGTGACCACAAGTCCATGTTGCAGATATTATATTTTCCTTTTTCTCTTTTTTTTCCTTGATTAAATGGGGAAAATCAATTTTCAAAATTTATCAGTTCAGTCCATTGGTACAAAGGGCAGTAAGTTGTAAACATCATATGCCTCACATTAGAAACAGAATCCCTTGAAATTGAAAATACCTCATTCACTTGCTTATTTCTGTAAAGGAGTACACCAACATTGTAAAGAGAGGCGAAAACATATTTCAGACCCTGCGGGTGAACCCAATCACTGCCGATGATCTGCTTAATAAGTTGAATGCTCTTCTGAAACACAACGGCCAGAAGAATATTGAAACTTTAGAAATATAAGCACAAGTTAATATCAAAACGTGATGAACAAAAACAAGAATACACTTTGGATTAAATATTTATTACTCAATGTTTTATATAAAAAAGTTGACCTTCAATTTGAGCTTTGTTCTAATTGAGATAATTAAGGCAGCAACAGCTACATTAAGAAATATCTTAATCTCATCAACTTTGTCCACGTCACCTTGAGGCTTGTCGCTGCAAAAAAGCAAATTCACACCACAATTGACCAAATACTTAGTTTTACTAGGAAACAAAAGAAGAAATTGAAAGAAAAACATAAATCCTTATTATATCATTTGGGAGAAAAACAAAGTATATTGGAAGATGCGCTACCTTGTAACTCGTTTAGGGCATCATATTGCTTTTAATAACAAGAAAGCTAATAAAATGAATTATATAATTATATATCATAATTATATATTAAGATCTTTTAAGTTAAAACAAAGAAAAGGTGTAGACAGTTAAGACTTCCTTACCAGTAAAGTAAAAGATAAGTGTGCCCAAACTGATGAAATGCTTCCAGGACACTCTGAAGCATGCTACAATCAGTAACATCATTTTCAGTAATTATCTCTTTTTTCCCCAAGTTCACCAGGTCAGCAAGAGGTTGACACAAGAACTTCAATACACTTGAGTAAGCCAGAAGATAGGCGTGTCTATCTCCTTGGATGCAACTCCCAAAATGTGAGCCTGACTGCAGACATACAAAATCATCAGAATCCTGAAGTTTAGCACAACAGGGCAGGGCCTACAGGTATTTTTGCAACTTACATCAAAAAAACTTTTCAACAAACCAAGCGAAGCTGCCAAATTGCTCAGCTTCGCCTGACCACCAGACAAAGTCTTAACTGCATCTTTCAAGTCTCTACACATCGAAGCATCAGTGAGACTGGTGTTGACAACACAATCACTTAAAACTAATCCAGTCGCATAAAGCCTGATAATCGTATCCAAGGGGGTCATATCCTGGCATAAGAATTTCATTGCTAATGAGATTGATAACTTTGTCCACTTACAAGATTTAAATTTCAGAAAGTAACTACAGTGGCAAGTAAATCACCAAAACAAGTTACCTGAAAAAACTCATCAGCTAACTTCTCCAGACATTCTGCAAAGGTACTACAATAAACTGTACTTGCAGTTCGACATTTATTTGCACAATAAGAGACAAGATCGACAAATTCTATTGCCCATATTTGTGTTTCAATCTGTCAAAACAATGAGCTGCTTACATCATCAGCACACACAATTTAACCACACAGAAAACAAGATATCATCTGAAAATGCACCTCTAAAAAATCTTAGAACCAGCCAAAAGTACAGGTTAAAGGGTCTGAAGTGGGTTGTTGGCCATATTTTGAGCTTCAGAAACACTTCAGAAGAATTGCAACCACAAGGGAGGCTCAATCATGAACAAAACATAGTACCCATTGGTAGGACAAAGTACATAGAGACAACTTTATTCGTGGGTTTGATTTCCTTCTTCTTAGTAACCGTACTTCTAATAATACATCATGCTTCATGATTGCCAACATTATCTGTTATTCGTGATAAAAAAAGGGAAGGATAAAAGGAAACACATAGTTCTAATGACTTAAGAGCGCCTTAATATGAAAGTATTACAAAGAATAAGGAAAGAAAAAAATTAAAGTTTAAACCCGGGCATCATAAATGCACTGTCCAATTGAAAAGCAGCTTCACCCCTAATTATTTTTTGGCACATTGGAAAGCACAAATATACACACACACACACACACACACACACACCTCACCGCACGCACCTATCAAGATTTAAAGATATGAGAAGGTGCTCCTACCTACATTCCATGTAGCCGAACCCCACGTCTTTGAAGGAGACAAAAAGAAAACAGAGATTATAAAGTTGAACTTAGCTGGAAGAAAGATTATTACCTCACAATTATGGGGAAAATAGTGCAAATTGGATTTTAATATGTGGATGATGACTGAAGGCTCATCATTTTGAATCGAGAACAAAGAGGAACAGAACCGGCGAGCAAACTGCAAGAAGAAGCATTTAGATGATGCATAAAGGGTATGAAATCTGTCACCCTATAATCAAGAATAGCAATCACCTTATAGGTTTGATCTCTCAAGGAAGAATTCGCATACTCTCGTAAGGTTACCGCACATAAATCACGCATTATATCCCCCTTGGAATTCATTGGTCCCCCAACCAAAGAAAGAGAGCACTTGGCTAAGTACGTTACAAGCATCCTTTGGAACTTCTCATATGCACTGGCATCTAGCACCCTAAAACAAATTATTCATGTTAAGTAGACCAATTAGCAAAAATGTTATGAGTGTAATTATTAGTAATCAATGTACCTGAACCAGGGTTGAACCTCCTCTACCAATATAACAAGTCTCCTGCAGTCCTCCTCCTCAACATGCTTACTCTCCACCAACAACGCCGTGCATTTCACGATGGCCACCACAATCTCCACCATTAAACCAGCGAGCTCGGCATCACTGGTGGCCGGTGAAAATGCAGAAGAATCAAGAGCCCTGAGCTTGTCCAAAACTCGAAGCGCCTCCTCTAGGGCCTGAGGATGGAATCCCCAAGCCTGCAAGCAATAAACCAGCCTGAGGATCTGAAAATAGAGGGTGTAGGGTTTGCAAGACAGCTGGGAAGAGATGAGGTCCAAGCAAGACAAGCAAAGCCTGTAGACATCGAACAATTCAAGGGCGAGTTTGGAAGAATGGGGTGGTAATTTGGATGGATCAGATAAGCGTTTGGGTAAAATGGAGAGAGAACGGTTGAGGAAGGGAAGGAATTGTTTGGCCAAAGAGTGGATTTGAGATTGGGATTGAGACTGAGAGGCTTTGAAATTGACAAGGTAGAAGAAACAGAAAATAGGGGTAGAAGTGGTGGACTCAAGTTTCGAAATCAAAGTTGCTGCTGTTTCGCTCAGGGTTTGAGGCGCCATCAATTTTGACGATACCCAGAATGAGAAACACTGCTCCTTCTGAGTTCTTCTTCTTCTTCTTCTTATTCTGCAAGTAGCGGGAACTTGAATTCAACTAGGCACAAACAAATAAAACCCAACCCGTTCAAGCTCTGTAATAAACTAAACAACATACAGCTTGTTTATGTTCTCACTACCTACTTGCAGAAGGCATACTAGCATTTCACAAAAATATAAGAATGTTTCAACTACAAACCACTTGAAAAACTTTCATCATCAAACTACATAACAAACCCGACTTTATGCTGGACAGAAAACTCAACAGTATGTTGCATGAGTTTAATATCATGCAATAAGACAATGATCACTCAAACATGAAGCATTATTATTCTTAAAAAATGCAAATGCTTCACTTTCGTCATTCAGCTTTGTATACACAACATACACAAATGATATTTCAATATCAATGTGAGATCAAGAAGGACTTACCACTTTGAGAAGAAGTCCTCAAATATCAACTTTCCGAATGCAAGAAGATTCGACTTTCCGAATGCAAGAAGATTGATGTAGAATTAATGCAAGTACCACACCCTGTAAGTGTAAATTACAGTCATTGATTCATTAACTCAAGTGGAATATAAATGGAAACTCACAAGCCCATGCACATTACTTCAATTTCCTACAACTATCTACAGCTGAGATGAACATAAACAACAATGCTGTTGCTGTTTCTGAAAAAGCAGAGAAGAGGTAATAAAGTCGGTCTTGTTGATGAAAAAACCACGAAACAGAACCTCATGCCTCACCCGATGCATACCCATCAACAAATCCGAATCCCTACCCCTTCCACACCCGTCAATAACACACATCCATTCGTCTCACTCAAAGACCCATTCGAAACCCATTACCCATACAGAAAAACAAAACCGATGGATGAAAGAGTCTTACGCAGAAGAGAGAACAGAAAGTCGAACGGTGGGTTTGCTTCAAGGGAGACTGACGTTTCTGGAGAAGACGATCAGGAGGAAGAGAAACTGAAAAAAAAAATTTGTTGGTAAATTAAGAAGGTGCTTTTATTGAACCCATCTGAAAGAGTCAAACAGATTCTGGAAAGTGAACGGCAAGAGATTACATCAGAGTTGACTGAAAAACTGAAAGCAAGGTCCAACAGCATGCAAACACCCGGCGATGAGCAGCAGCTACCAAATGGTAGAAATGAGTCTTTGACTCTTACCTTTTAGAGACAACTTAACAGCGTACTTCTG
>JANZLY010000005.1:13272581-13285046 GCA_026770305.1 Erythroxylum gonoclados | reverse complement strand
CAGATTTTATGACGGTCTAATACCGATTAATCTTTTTAAACCTTTAAACTTTGTTTTATTGGTTTAACTTACAGTTTGATTTTTTATCGAAGTTAAATTATCAATTGACAATAAATTAAAATAAAAACATGGAATATAAATTACACAAATATAACAAAAAGATAAAATGAGATATTTTATATGATTATACTCTTTATTAAACAAAATGAAATGAAGATTTGTGGCATAGTGCTCTTACTCTTAAAGGTAGATTGTCCGTTCCTGAAATGGCGGGGACAAGTTCCGTTCACTTCTCTTCCGTTTCCACCTTAACTTTACTAAACCATTTAATGTAATGTAATGTAAGAAATACAAATTCCTCACTTTCATTTTCAATTTTGTTATAATCAGTAATCTTGAGTACACTTCACTTGCTTTCGATATCTCTCTGGAGCATCGCAGGGTCGGTCTGCTTCGTTTCCAAAGACCCCTCTCTCTCTTTCTATAAACACACACATTGGTATTAACAGTTGGTGGTTTGGTTTCTGATCAGAAGAAGGAATTGGTTATGGTGGTGGCATCTTTGAGTAGTAAATAGAGAATGAGAATAAGGGTAAGCTCGGGAATACATGGGAGTGGCCAAAGCTTGGAGCTTTAGTCTCGCACCGGCGAACCTGGCGCAACAGCAGAACGGCACTGGAAACAAACAACACCACCAGCAACGGCGGATCCCGTGGTCGGTGATCTGCGGGTTGATGCTGTTCACATTGGGATTGGTGTCGCTCTTCACTGGACACGTGGCATCTGATCTTGACTGGTATTCTTACCGATTCAGTACTTCGAAGTTCAATCTCCACAATGGAATCAGGCGGGAGGCAATTGACATATGGAAGTCCAAGTACTCTGAGTTGCTCTACGGTTGCAGTGAGAGAGGCCGTAGTTTTGCTCGTAAGTACTCAAGAAACTTACTTTTGCTTCCTTCGATTATTTATTTTGTGGTTAGCGATGGATTCATCTTTTTTACTTTGCTTCTATGCCCAGCTGCCGTACGTGAGCAATCATCAAATGGTTATTTGCTTATTGCGGCAAGTGGAGGGCTGAACCAAGAAAGGACAGGGGTAAGTGGAAAGTTATGAACTTTCAGGCTGCAATTTCTATGCATCACTAGTTGAAATTATGTTAAAAAAACTTTGTTTGGACCAATCAACATGGACTTCAGACGGTTCAAAGGGACTTCCAATTACATGTCTTTTGAGAAATCCTTCGTATCCTTTTGCACCTACAGCTAGTCTCGTTTGGACTAAGTTGGAATTATTTATGGACTTTCAGATAACGGATGCTGTAGTAGTCGCACGGATTCTTAATGCTACACTGGTAGTACCAGAGTTGGATCATCATTCCTATTGGAAGGACGATAGGTGAGTTTGGATAATTTAGAAAAAATGGTCATCTGAGTTACTTATAACTGTGTAAAAAGAGATCAATATCACAGTTTATGAGCAAGGGTAAGCGAATGGTTGAGAGAAGTGTTATTAATTTGGAAAGCTTTTATTGTTTCTGCTCCAAAACTGCTTCCTATGATGAATTTTGATGATCTTAGTACTAAAATTTGTTTCCTTTTTCTGCAGTGACTTCGTCAATATTTTTGATGTTGATTGGTTCATTTCTTACCTTGCTAAAGATGTGACAGTTGTGAAAAGAGTTCCAGATAAAGCAATGCGGTCAATGGAAAAACCTCCATATACAATTCGTGTCCCTAGAAAGTCACCTCCTGAGTACTATTTGGATCAAGTTCTACCTATATTATTGAGGAGACGGGTAAATAGTTTGCTTAACTTGTGCTTTCTTAGTCCTTTTTGGTTCTATGTGGATCATTTTTTTCCATTCACAATATATATTCTATCCCTCAATTTAAAACCAGTGTCACTTTTTCTACAGCAAAGTTGTTAGGACTGGTATTTTTCTTATCAAGAATTATGAGAAGGAATATCTTCCCCTGTCCATTTTTTCTATCCATATTCAGGTAGATACAGAGAAACATGAGTCTGTTTCCCTGCCCTTCTTTTTTATCCATAAACAGACACCTTTATTTCCTGATACCAGACTTCGATTCCTCACCTTATATGCTAGGAAACTTCGTATGCAATCTCATCATCTTGACCGAAAATGGTCCCACTGGCAACGGTGACTGAATCCTATCACCACTTTATCATTCTTGATTAGCAAATGGAGCTTCAACATTACACTTGCAGAGGCAGCTAATGAACTTTAAAATTTTGCAGGTTGTTCAGTTAACAAAGTTCGACTATAGGCTTGCTAATGACCTTGATGAAGAGCTGCAAAAGCTGCGATGCCGGGTCAATTATCACGCGTTAAGATTTACAAGGCCCATACATGAAATCGGTCAGACTATTGTAATGAAAATGAGGACGATGGCTGGACGCTTTATTGCAGTTCATCTGAGGTGTGTCATATATTACCTGAAAAGGCTTCAATGAATGATCTGTTTGAACTTCACCGACATGTCAAGAGAAGCATTTGTTAGACTGCTATATATGTTGGTTGCAGATGCAACATCTGCCACCTTCTGTATACACATTTCAATCTCAGCTTCAGGTGCATAAAGAGGAGAAGAAAATTAAATAATAGAGACACTTTTGTGAGGTGCATTAAATGGATTTCTGGTTCTAAACTAAGGCGGGCCATAAAGCTCTTCCTGTCTAGATTCTATGCATATGTACTCTATTTATGGGTCATAATCACCTTTTGAAGTCCTCACAGTAGTTAGTGTTCAGCTATATTGCTATTTTATCCAACCAACAATTTTTCCAAACTTATATTCTCCGATTGAGACACGATGAATGCATATAAAATTCTACTTCTTATTTTGTCTGCGCACATAGTTATCTCTCTTTTGGCTAAAACCTTGTGAATTTCAGGTTTGAGCCTGATATGCTTGCCTTTTCGGGATGTTATTATGGTGGGGGAGAAAAGGAGAAATTTGAACTTGGTGAAATAAGGAAGAGATGGGAAACACTTCCGGTGAGATTCCTATCCTTTATGACCTTTCGCTCCTTAAGAGATAGAACGATGCATGCTCTCCATGTTTTGTTACATTGCTAGATATTGCTTTCTCCTTTCGGTCACCCTTAGAAATCGTTGAATTATGGTTCTTGTGTTTGGCATCTTATAATCTGGCAAAAAGTTTGTTCCTTTGCATTATGTCAGGATTTAAGTGCTGAAGATGAGAGAGCGAGGGGAAAGTGTCCACTTACTCCTTTGAAGTTGGATTGATGTTGCGTGCCCTTGGTTTTGCTAATGACACATATCTCTTTGTTGCGTCTGGGGAAATATATGGTGGAGAAGAGACCTTACAACCCCTCAGAGAACTCTTCCCAAACTTTTACACAAAGGAGATGCTTGCTGATAAAGAACTAAAGCAATTTCTTCCATTTTCTTCTCGCTTGGCAGCCATTGACTACATTGTTTGTGAGGAGAGTGATGTCTTTGTGACAAATAACAATGGTAACATGGCCAAGATTCTTGCTGGTCAAAGGTGAGAAATATGACTGCTCATATGTTTTGGGTACATGTGCAGTGCTCCATTTCACTTTTGTTAAATTTCATATGGCAAACAGAGAGAGTTCATCTTTGTTTGTTGTTGGTGATGTTAACTTCAATTCCTTGACAAAGTATGAATTTTTATATGGTTAACCATTATTAGAAACAAAAGCAGAAACAGTCGAGTAAAACAGCAGGATTCTCTTATATTTTGGTAATGAAACTTGGAAGTTCAACTGCGTTGGTCACAAATGGTAAGAATTTGTTGATTCTAGAGATTCATGTTAATTTTTTCTTGAATAGCTATGCCCAATTGGATTGTTTATAGCGTGCTAAATCAGGTTGTTCATTTAAGTGCTACTGATGTGTTTTTCCAGATTGGTAAAAATTGTTGCTGTCCTCTTTAGAGATCCTGTATTAATTGGTATTTGCTGTTTTCATACGATGAACACAAGGAGGTATGCAGGGCATAAGAGAACCATCAGACCCAATGCAAAGAGACTCAGTCCATTGTTCATTGCAAGGGAGAAAATGGGGTGGAGTGAATTTTCCAAAAAGGTTAAGTCAGTACAGAGGGGATTCATGGGAGAGCCTGATGAAATAAAACCTGGTAGAGGTGAATTTCATGAATATCCAGCATCTTGCATTTGTGAGAAGCCTTTGAGCAATGATGATGCATCCGACAAGGAAAAAGGGCGGCTATTTGGTCAAGTTCCTATGCACCCGAGGCAACGGGTTGCTTGAAGCATGCTGTGGAAATTCAGAGCGAGAAAAAGCTGTAAACTGTTGCAGAAAAGGAACTGGAATCTTGCAGACTAAAGGATCCAAAGAATTGGACTAAGACATGCAAAAGGCAGACCTTAATTGTTAGTTGTGGTGATTTTGGTTCTCAACACCAACTTTGACATGATGGCACCGATTTCATTTTCAGATGCTTTTAAACCTCCTATTATGGTATCTTGATTTGTAATACAAAATGAATCTGTGTACAGAAACTTCGATGAGCTGCAATTGTTCATACATAGCTCTATAGGAAAATGCGTTCTGTAACATGCAAATAAGAGTTTTTAGCTCTTTTGCATGCGCATACATCGATTCAATTTAATCCCTATCTCGAGCTTCCGTCTTTTTTCAGTTTAAAGGCATCACAATGTAGAGACCTAACCAAAAGTTTACGGGCAAGTAGTGGTTTGCTCAATGAGTCAGTTAAACGTGACATTCATCTTACCATGCCTTGGGTGAATGTTTCCAGATCTTGAGATAAAAGATCGAGGATATATTTATACACCAGCATCCTATTTTTGATATGTAGTAATTTAGAAGTGTTTTTTTTTTCAATGCAAATGGAAATATAATTTAATTAAGTAATTATTTAATTAACTTAAGATTCTACTTTCTTTATGCTTCAAAGGAAAGAAAGCATGGAGATGAAATAACTCATTCAAATTGTGGTACAATTGAATCAAATAAGCCCTTATGGAATAAAAATTCGGCAGCTTGTAAACCTTCAGGTACTATCTTATTCAATTACTCTTTTACCTGCAAATGCAATGTAGGCATCGGGTCATAATACCAAAATTAAGCGAAAGGGGGCACCACTGCTGGTGGCTGAAGCAATTACTTTATGTTCAGCATGTGCCCTATTCCAATTGCCAGCAACCGCTAAGTTCCAGTAATTGCAAATCACACAAAAATGCGCACTGAAATATCCTACACGAATGCCTAAGATGAAAAGAAAGACCATTAGTTGTGAAAATAATAAATAAAAGTGATATTCCCAGAGGTGTAACAATAAAAGAAGATGATCATAGAGCTTCCTGCATTTTCAAGCCTAGCTACAAGGAGAATTTCCATTTACAAACTGTTACAGAAGATGTCTAAAAGATCGTATCATAATTTTGTGAAAAGCTACAATAGATATGAACATCTATCTGCTACATCTCATAATTAAACTAAAGGAAGCAAGAATTTCCATTCCTAGCTATCTACCCTACTACAAATATACAGAAAGTATCCTGATCTTTTCTTTCATCCAGTGAGCATCCAGCTTCTTTCAACTACATCTCACATTTTGAAGAACTTTCAATCATGCTTATTCCCTGCAACAATGGAGTTAGTTCCTTGTATGTTTGATGAAATGGAAACACATAGAGAAAGAGACTACTATATCAGCATTGTGGTAATTGAGATCATACCTCTAGAAGTAATCCTATTTTGTGACTTTTATCATGCAAAGTAGACGGATTTTTTGAGGCCATCAATGAGCTTTGTAGGCCTTCCAGCAGCTATAAACAAGAAGAAAAGAAGCTCATCAAGGCACTCAATCAAAAGGCATGTTAACTTTTCAAACTTTTCAACAGTATTACGAACAACTTGAGAATAAAAGTAAGCTACATTTTCCACATTCCAATATCAATTATCAAATATTAATCATAATAGGATCCAAGTTCAATTGAGAGTAAATGTTATCTAAGTTGAGAAGAAAGTGAAGTCCCATTCATAAGACCTAAATGGATAACTAGTAATCAAGGACAAATCAAGTGGGCATGATTTATAATGATAAAGATGAACAAGTTACCAAATATGTAAGTATTTAAAGCAACAAAATGGGTTATTTTGAAGGGCTTTAAATTCTAATCTTAACACTTACTCTAGATGTTGGTTGAATTCTGCGGTTGGATCTCCGAGGTTCGGTAGCGTCAAGTGCTGATTTTGAAGCATTACTACTGAAAACTTTGTCCTCGATTTTACCCAACTTTCCACCAATAGGAGCAAGTTTTCTTTTACTTATTCTTTCAGGTTTCACATTTGATGACAGCACTTTTTTGGAGGAAAGAGTATCTGATGGGAAGGCTACTGAAGAAAACAAGACTGGACCCTCCGCTCCGTCTGAACCAGAAAGGGATTGCATGTTCACTAGGTTATGTTTCTCTGCAGCATTTTCAACATGACTCACAAAATCCTTGGTCTTTGCAATGTGATCTGCACTAGCACCTTCAGCAATAACAGAAACCTGAGAACCTAATAGATTGTCCTTCTGAGAAGAAATTGTTCGCGTGGAAGCATACTGAAGTTTTCCAGACTTGAGAACTTTGGGCTTAGGAATGACAGCTTGCTTCTCATTTGATTCAGCTTCGGAATTATTTTTCCATCCTTGTAATCCTGATGCCTGAGATCTTGTGCGTTTAGTGAACTTAGTTGAATCATTTGGTTCACTAACTTTACCACTTCGATCTGAAACATAATGCTTACTGACTTCCATGAATTTTCTTTTCTTTCCAGGCTTAGGTATTCCAAAAACAACTCGTGATCCTTCTTTCTGCAACCCAGTCCGAGTCATTCTCAACGTATCCAGTTTACTATCATCTCTACTTCCCTTTCCAATGTTGAATATTCTATCATCATCAGATATATCCAGTAGTGTTGGTCTACTGGGCTTATCTAATTCCTGAGCGTTGAGTATTTTTGACATCTTATCCTTTCCCTTGGCCTCCACAGCAGGCGCCTGAACCCTTGGTCGCTTCTCTTGTGGTGTATCACCCTTAAATTTAAAGGCAGTACAACAGTAAGTTAAAAGTCTAAAGCAATATCAGGGAAAAATAGTAAGGGGGTGTGGCAGGGGGAAAAGAGGCAAAATTGACAACCACCAGGTGAGCAGTATGATCACTATCTCTCGAACTGGACCATTCAATCCATTCTCCATCTTTCCATATAAGAGACGACCTGAGATGCCATGCTCTAACTAATGATGTTTCACTTTGTGCTGCAAGCAAAACAGCAAAAAACACATTTCAGGCAAAAAAATTCTATAGTTCAGCAAAAGAACATCACTAACCTAGAGATTATTGAATAGCATTATAGCAGCCTTGATTACACACCTGGAAAATGGACAGTCAACATAGTGCCATCTGTCTTGTTCTTTTCAGTGATAATCCCTTCCCACCAGCTGACAGTTTAAGAAAAAATTGGATCAGACGGGTAAGAAAATTCTAGAACAGAATACAGAACACAAAAATAGAGAGTTCGTGATCCTTCTGAGGACAAGCCATACACCGTTTAAACCGAATCTTTAGAATGACAATGGAAATAGTAACTTCCTAGTCAACCCATCTAGAAAAATACTTATCCATCTAGAAAAATACTTATAAAGAAGTTACGATTTCCATTGTCATTCTAAACCCAGTTGATTGCACTTCTTAGAAGACAATCAAGAAAAAATAAACCATAGATGTAATCCACTTCGGTTGTAGCACTGTATATGCTAAAGCTGATCATCTTTTCTAGATTTGCCTATCTGGCAGATGACATGTGTTTCTATTGATTCCTTTCACCAACAATTAATTTACGAATCTGGATCATGAAATTATGGTTCATAACTCTTGCAGTGATGCAGAAACAGAAAGTAAAAGGCTTAGACTAGCCTTTTTACTGCTAATTGTCAATCTAATATGCAAATGTCATGCAAACTCAAACTTCAGTGTCTCATCAGACTATGTTGCTAAAAGACCATTCAATAATAAATTTGGCATATTCTTAAGAGAATATTGTTTGTGCAGAAAGAACAGCTTCTGTGTCCTTTAGGAGAAATCACAACCAAAAAAAAACATTAATAAATAAATGATTTTGAAAATTATTACATTAGATAGTTTCGAAAATTAATACAATAGATGATTCTGAGTAGCATTAATTTATTTCTATGCACAACCAAAATGCCACATAATTACAGGAACCCGACAGTACCTAACACTCTCCAAAACTTTCATAGGAACTTAACTAATGGCTTTTGAGTGATTTAGCTATATCAGTCATGTGAACTATAAATATAAATATTCAAATGTATACCTATCTTGCATCCATGCGTCAACTCTATCACCAACAGACCATGTATAATCTCCAATGGCAACCCTGCGTCTCTTTCTTGTTCCTTCAGATAGTATTGTTGCAATAGGACGAGTTATGCGTATCTTGGGCGCTGCATCTCCTTCACTGAAAAGTGACACCCATTCCTTCAGCTTCTCCGATCCTGCCCCAAATCAAATAGTTGATAAAAATGAACAACTGCCTAGAAACCTAAGCACTGAAGCATTATCCATCTTACTCTGTTCCCAAGAAGTATTTACCATTGATGGGGAACAAAGGTATTAGCAAAATCTTCAGCATTAATGGCTGATGACATTCAACCAATCCGAAAATATGCAAAGTTAAAAGTAGCTTACCTTCAGCAGTTCTCAGTTCATCATACTCAACATGAGCCATCCCATCCTTTAGACTCAACACATTGGCTGAGAACCAGGCTGATTTAAATCCATTCCCATCTTTGAAAACCTAGAGAAGTTATCATATTAATGAAAGGAGAGGAAGAAATAATTTATAAAAGATATTTTTGTTACGAACATTAAACAAGGGGACCCCCTAAACAGTCTCCAAAACCTAGATGGTAAGTAAAGAAAGCAAGTAACATCAGAAGTGCATGTGCGCCTTCAACATGATGAAACTATTGTTGGAAATTGTCAAACCTCAACATGGGAACCCTCCTTGATGCTATTTCCATTTAACAAATCTGTTTTCACAATTTCATTCTGAAGAGTGGAGGAAGATGTTAATCCATTCTCCGATTCAGGAATCACTCCAATAGTCTTAGACAAATCCAAATTTTTCCTGCCCTTTTGTGACCTAGTATCCTTTGCAGTGGCTACACCACCACCACACATGACATCTACCAGTCTCACATCATCTTCACGGGTCTCTCTTGAAGCAGGAAACTTCAAATAATTCATACTCTGTGATTTTTTCTTATTTGATGGACCCTCTCCTAAGTGTCTGGAAGAAGTATCTGGACCCACAGATCTATCTGTTTTCAGATTTTCTCTACTGATATCAACAAACTTATAACCTGTTGTAGAAATTACTTGAGCTACTTTATGGTAACACTCTGAACCAGATGCTACAGCTTCATCCAAAGACAAATTATCACCCATGGAAACTATTTTCCCAGCTTGAGATACAGCCTCTGCAGCCAATTCTGCAGCTTTAACGATAGCATCCATGTTCTCAGCTTGTTTTGATGCCGCAGAAGCAGCCTCAACCCTCATTCTGGCAGCCTTTCTTGCAGCGACAAGGATGGAGCTAGAGTTATTTGCTGCATCATCTTCCTCCAAGATGAATGGAGTTGCTTTTCCCATGTTATTAACACAATCAGAAACTGGAACTGCACTGCGTTGATCATGGTTGCCATAACTACTAGACACTACGGCTTCATCAGCCATCAATTTTGCTTGCAATGCAGCATTAGAAGCGACATTCGCAACTGCAGCTGCTGCCTTTGCCACAGCAGCAGCAGCAGCTACTGCAACAGCTGAAGATGCCAATTTGCTTTCAATATCTGGTAACAATCCAATTTTTCTTTGCTTCTCCAGCTTATTCCATATTTCCTGACTGTGACCAACAGCAGCAGCAGCAAAAGCAGCAGCATCCTCTGCTTTCAATCTTGCTTTGTTTACTTTAGATAGAGTCTCATCAGACAAAACAGTCCTCCTGTCTGTCCTTTCGTCCACTTTACTCAGGTCTGCATTAGTAGAAGGCGCAGATGTAACAACTTTCTCAGGAGGCGCTTTAGAAACAAAGCTAAGAGGGGTTATGGTGGTAACAGAAGTAGATACATGACTTGCAAAAGCAGAAACTGAAACTGCTTCTGCTTGAGGAAGAGGATTCAGAATATTCTGGCCAGGAGTCCCACAAACTGAAGCCTTTTTTCTTTTCCTGGTCTTGGAATCAGCAGACGGTTGATCAGATGATGCTGTCATTTTTTGTAAATCAGGTAGAGACACACCAGAAAACATGCCAGAAGCCCCAGTCTGCACCACAGGACCAGAGAAAATGTGCTTTATGCCAGAGGAATGCGGAAAGGATGATTCCTTTATAGGTGTCAATTGAACAGTTTCAGTTATGGGCAACTGCACAGGGAAACAACCACTTGCATCAAGTGCAGCAGTCTGTGGGGAAGCAACCCAAGGAGCACAAAAAAGTGCCTGAGACATCCAGGAGGGGTTATGTCCAGTAAAACTCCTTATAGGCGGACTTTGGAGGGGATGCAAAGGGGGAAGTGCTCGTTGATAATCCATAACTGGAGTCCTAGGTATGCCACTTGATTGCAAGGTTTCACTAGATGGGGTAGGTAAGCTCCAAAGTGGTGAAGAAAAGGGTCCAAGAGGGTTTAAAATTGCTTGATTCCCCTTGCTGCTAGCTCGTCCAACCGGAGTTGATAGCACTTTGTTTTTGGGTGCACTTTGTTTAACTTCTTGATCAGGTACTCTAGCACCTATTAATCTCAACCCTTGCATGGTTAGTAAGTCAACCAATCAATTCAATAGTAACCCAAAATAAGACATTAGTAAGATACCTGAGCGTGACTGCAAAGGTGTCTCAGGAGCAGTAAAATGAGACTTCTGACCATGAAGCCTTTCTATACATGAATGCCATGCATTCTCCCAAATGCTCCTACCACCATCTACAGCATGTCCTAATAAAGTGATTCATTATAAGATGAAAAATGGATAGAAAATAACCAGGGGGGCAACATCAGAAAAAAGAAAGCACTGACCAGGTCCTCCAAAAGCCGATATCATATATGCTTCATCAGGTACTGTCCCTTGACTGCAGGATAATTGCAACAATCATTAAAAGTTGGAAAATTGCAACAATCATTAAAAATTGCAAAAGAAAGGCAATCAACCAATGATAAATTCTTTTACAAAATACATCAGAAATAAAATACTATATTTATGGGGAAGTTAAAAACATGACGTACATCAAAGATCCATAAACAAAGATCTGAGCCCGCAACTGCACTTGTTGTAGGTCTGTGAAAGGTTGCTTAAATATTGCCGATGTTGAAGTAGAAGAACCCAAATCTGGCAGGTTAGTTGTTGATGCTGCAAGAACAAAGGGTTTTAAGCTGGAGGAGTCTACATGTCCATAACGCTGCATCTCATTTGGTTGCACAAGTTGAGAAAGCACAGATGGATTGAGTGTTACACTGGCTAGTTTATCTCCCCTTTCTATTCTCACAGGTGCTGGTTCTTTGGTACTTCCTTTTTTAGAAGTTTCTTTTGCTGTGGCCTTAGTAGATGATCGCCTTGGTTTACGTTCAGTGTTACGTTTAGATCCACTAAGTGCTATCACTCCTTCAGGTCCCTTTTGACTTCCATGCCAAAGTTCTTGACCAGCCTTGGTATTTGATTGGTCGAAGCCAGAAGATGAAGGAGTTCCATCCACAATCTATGAGAGGTGCCAAATGAAAAATGAAGAATAAACAGATGCGAACCATGTGAAGTGTAATTGTAAAAATTATACAAATAAACGAGTTGATATCTATTCGGTTAACTCATTCAAGAGAAGAACTTTTTCCACTTGAGGTTTCCAGTTTGTCGTTTTTCTCCCTGCCTTTCTGGGTGGTTGAAAGAATAACCTAATCCCTGGAGACTTTGTATGGCTTAAAATCCAACAAAATGTGTTTACTAAGACGCAATCTGTAAAAGTCTTGAGCCAAGAAGACTAAATTTCCTACTTTCAAAATACCAAGCTGGAATGGGACAAAAAGCTTATTTTCATAATTGTCATAACTAGGACAATGTTGTAAAGCAAGTTTCCAAAAAGAAAAAGACTTCCATGCACTTTTTTGGCAGTTTCAGAGTCCACAAAAGAATTGCAATAAGGAAAAGATGCAAGATTAGCCTACTAAGCACACCATTGACAGCAATATAATAGTTTGTGAAATAGTCAAACTTTCAGATTAAAAGAAGCACGTACTGTTTTGCTAGTTTGTTTAAGGGAAATTGGGCGCCATTTTGCTGAATCTTCCTTCTTAGGGGTCATGGTGCACGGGATTGGTGGCGATTTGAATGGCGCTTGTGTTGTCACCGTGAA
>JANZLY010000005.1:12636523-12646628 GCA_026770305.1 Erythroxylum gonoclados | reverse complement strand
CAATTTAAGATTTACTTGTTTATTATATATTTTAATTATTAGAATAATTTTATTTGAAAATTTATCTATTTTAGAATATTTTAAATTTAAATTACATTTATTAAATAATATCTAGATTTAAAAAAATTTAAAAATAAATAATATTATGTTGCATTGTATTAATCATAACTCCTATTAGTAATTAATAAAAAATAATTAAATAATATATTTAGTTGATGATAAATTAGATTATGTTAAAAATGAAAATAGAAAAAAATATATTTTATTATTTTTAGAAGTTACCAAAACTAGAAATAAAAATAAGAAATTCAAATAAATAAATTTTTATTAAATTTGAAAGCAAAAATAAAAACCTAAAACCAAAATAGAAACAAACAAGTCCTAAATAATTAGTACCCTCGTGTTAATATAGAGTGAAATTAGTAACATGTAGCAAGCTAGACAAGGACAAACTAAATCTAACAACTTTAAAATGAAAATTTTAGCTTAAACAATTTGGTTCAAACCTAATGCTAGGTCTAGTACAGGTGTTAGACATTTTTCTCTAAAAAATTAAAGATAAATTAAATAAATAAAAATAAAATCCTAAAAAGTTGCAAAAGTGATTTTAAATTAATGAAATGCAAATGATAATTAAATGAATCATATGTCAATATAAGTTATTCCATTAATTTAATAAATAAAAATAATTATAAAGCAAGATCTCTATCTCAATATCATATATAATGAACCAATGATCACTGATTCAGAGGTTGTTTTAATGATTTAATAACCATCAATTAAATAAGATACTCCATCCGTTTCATAATAAGAGTCGTTTTAGATACATTTTAATTATTCAAAATAAGTGTCATTCTTGACTTTATGTACATGTTTATAATTTTAACCTTTCATTTCTCTCTCATCTTATAACTTTGCGGGAGTCACGAGGTAATTTTATGAGAGTATTAATAAGGGTATATCTATAATTTTATTAGTTTTCTTAATAAGCGTGTATTTTTCTAAAACGACTCTTATTGTGAAACAGAGGGAGTATAATATATTCTATGCACATATGTTTTTTGTCCAAAGGCCTTATTAAGACAATTTAAAGGCTCATGAGGAAATTTTTGTGTTAAATGGTTGAAAGTTTGCAAACCCCTTGATGGAGGACTAGCGATCACTCCAATTAGGTCTAACTAATAAAATTTTGATGGCTATAAGGCTAAGTGTTAGTGGACAAGGAATTTCTATAGATGTGGTGAATGCATAGTTATATCTTAAAGGGGAATAGTTTTCGGGGACTCACTCGTGAAGCTACAGATTCATGGTTTACTATCCGATTGCCAAAGATAAGATGTGCAATTGAGATGAATGTAAGCTACAAAGTATAGGATGCTTCGACTCTTTCCTTGTGATATGATAATTGAATAGGTAATGGTGCTTCATTTAGAAACTCACAAGTTGTCCAAGATATAATAGGGATCCCAAATAAGCTAAGGTTAGTATGTGGATCAAAGAATTTTTCAAGAGAAATTAGTCACTTCATCCTTCCCAACATCCAAATGAAGGACTACTATGTTTGGAAAAATCATTTTGTGGGCAACTTCACAATAAAGAATGTTGGGATTGGCTTAGACCAAGAGGACAATGGGTGCCATGGCATATGATTGTATAGAATAAGAACCTTCTTCCTATAATCTGATTCCTAATGTTGCTTGCGGCTAGGAATCGGATAAACACTTGGATAGAGTTTAGTTCCTACATATTAACGATTGTTGTCTTATGTAGAAGTGCATCTGAGGACATGACACATCTATTCTTTAAGTGCTATTTCCTAAGACTATATGGAACGAGGTGAAAGAGTTGATGAACTGGGATATACTATTGACTAGATTCTCGGATATCCCCTTTGGCTCTAGAGAAACAAAGACTTCCTAAAGGAGCTTCAGCCGTTTATTTAGTAGCTCTGGGAACCTGCTTGTATAATGTATGGAAAGAGAGAAATGCAAGAAGATTTAACAGCTGGTAAATACAGAACTTGACCTTAGGTTAGTAAACATCAGAGAGCAACTAATGGCATATATTTGGATTCAAAAGCACGGGAAAACAAGGAAGTTCCTTTTAATAATCTTGACTGTAATTAACTGTTTTTAAGATAACTAAAATGAAAAGAACAGTTCTATTAGGATATCTCCAGTTATTTGTGGCCAGTTAAGGAGGACATATTATTATTATCACTACTACTAAAAAACGCAAAAAAAAACTGCTGAGGCAACTAGCAAAGAATGGACCATAAAGATAGATGACGACTTCATCATGGCGGTGTGTACCCAAGAGGACACTATCACACTTCTGAAGTACATAATCAGAATAAGGGAAAGACAGGCTTGTATTGAATATGGTTAGAACAGAGAAGGAACCAGAATTTCACTTCTCCATTACATAAAAAATAATTGAAGTCCAAATATTGTTCAATCATTTTGGAGGGCTGGGCACAAAAGAATGGGTTAGAACAGAAAATCAATGTCATGTACCCTGTCATCTTGATGTTTCCTCCACACCATCATTGACCATCTTCCTTTTCGCTTTTCATGGAATTAGACCCCTCATCTCTACATCTTTCAAGGATCAAACTGCAGTTGTTCATTGAGCTTGCGTCAAGCAACCCGTGGTTCCACAGCTTGATCATAAATAACCTCCAACACCTATTCCATTAGTATTGCAGATATCAAGTTTTTAAACAACTATTGACTTGTTAATGGTTAAATATATGTAAAGAACTACAAAGTGATTAGACAAGAATAAAGTATAGCTTCCAGCAATTGGGAAATGGATATCTAACATTCTTGCCATGTCTACAAGTTTAGCTCTGATATGCAAAATTGAACTACTTAACTTCACATTCATAATTATCTGTTGGTAATTTGAAGCAGTACCTTTTCTTCCTTAATAGCTGCTTATATTTTGTTCTTTAGTTTTGAAGTTTCCTTTTCTTTTCCTTTCGATAACAAAAGAATTAAAGTCATGACAGCTAACACCAATTACAAAAGGTCCTCAAATGTTCCACACTCTGAGTGTTACCCCCCAACCTCAACCATCTCTAAGACCATAGTAACATAGCAGCAAGGAGTATATGAAGAAGCAAACGACTCCATAATCAACTAGAACAGCAACAATGAACTTGAAAGTTCTAATCTTAGAGTTGCACATTCAACTGTTTTGGAATCATGCTGTACATAGCGAGCCAGTCCTACATCAGTTGAGTATTTAGTTGAAAAGATAGCGGACACTTGGCTATTTTCTCTGAAAGAAGCAGTATTCAAACATCTTTTCCCTCTAGATTCTACAATTGTCTACCACAAATCTTACAGGATAGCTAATGGAAGCAATCAGCATGAGAATTGGTTTTAGTAGTTAGATGAATCTGGATATTAAAGTTCACTTTTGTTACCAACATAATTATGTTAAATCATCATGGGACCTTCAAATGGTGATCGACAAAAAATTGTTTAGTACCTAAACAAGTATGAGGAATTAACAACCATCTGCAGGAGCAACGACAAAAGCATGGGGGCAAAGAAATTAGTAGAAGTGGTACCAAAAGAGTGCGGGAGATAACATTAGTTCCTGTCCATGCAGTTTCGAGAATGCCTCACATGCCCAAGGAACATGGCCATCAGCTAGTACTCTGCCAAAGTTTTTAAAGGAAAAAACAAAAACATCGTTTTACATCAGCTAGCACTCTGCCAAAGTAATAAAACCAAAACATATAAGCTACCATCAAACATTAAGTGGGATTTATCCTCTTTAACAAGCACGCTGTTATAAGGGGGGAAAGTAACATCAGAAAAGAACAGGGGAAAAAATGAAAGTGGTTTAGAATGACAAATGAATAGGATGAAATAGAAAACGAATGGCTAGATGTGACCACCTTTGCTTTCTGACAAATGAGTTCCAAAGATGCATAAGTTGCTTCTCATATTTGCTGACATCCACGAAGTCATCAAGCATCTGCAATACATTGGCTCAAAGTTGACATCTTATTATTTTTATCTTTTTCTTGAGCCTTTCTGTTTTAATTTTTTTGCGAAAGGAGCATGTGCTTATTGATCCACAGTTAATCATGTTAAGAAATATAAATCAAGCAAATAAAAATCTGAAGCACTTTCTTACTAAGAACAATTTCAACGCAATCTAATTGTATATGGATACATTTACATTTTCTCATGGGTACAAAGTAAGCAAACTACATGGCAAGGATGCAGTGTTGATGACGTTCAAAAGTAGTATGGTCCCATATGGAGGATTGCTTAAATGACTATGTGATAACTAAGTCAAGTTCATCATATAACATTATTATCTGATTATAATCAATATTTGTAACTAGTGGATGAAAAAGAGGAAAAGAAAGCGACCTTTTGTAATGCAGTGCAACTAAAAGATTTGCGAAATTTTAGCTACAAAAAGTTCTCACCATGCTGCTACTTATGAGTCTATTAACAAATTATGAAAAAAATATTAAACCCTTATTTCACATCCCCTTGGCTTTATCCCTCCTCAAGTTTTCTTGAGATGAGATCAAGATAACTTCAAGAATAAAAGGAAACTTCCCAACCACTTTGAAGGTTATAACTGTAATGACATTTAACTCGTAAGCATACAACTCTCCTATAAAACTGTGATTAATTATCCATTGGAAAGTCCCAGCTTAAGATTAGTAAACTGAATCCCAGTGCATGGGCATTGTAGTGCTGATAATTTAGACATGCATCAAGAATTAGTCTTGCAAAGCAATGGCTGACACTGGAGAGGTAAGCAGAACAACCAACTGCTTTCTAAATTCATATATAAATTCCATAAAGGTGAAGTTATTAACAATTAAAAGAATCTCTAAACAAAGAAAACAGTAACATTAAATATGACACAATGTTTAGCATACCCTTCTATCATCAAAATCTGCAATTTCATCATCCACTTCATCTTCACTGTCTCGATCCGACACTACCTGTTCTATTGACATAGGCTTCAAGCACAAGATTGACATGACAATGTTAAACATAATCATCCATAATTATTTATCACAATGTCTTTATTTTAAGAAAATATCCAAAATAAATCTGGGAAATGTCGAATCTCCTCAAAACTATAGAATTTATGTTTGTTGAAAAAGGTTTATCAAAATAACGAATGTTTTGAAATTTTGGTTAAAGAAGAGAAAAATTTGCATATATGAGCTTATTAACAACCATATTACACTTTGGCTAAACCAAATATTATGCCAACAACCAATTGGACAACAAATTGAAAAAGAAACAAAAGTTTCTGAGAGGCCAAATAGCAATCAGTTACCTGAACTCTATGGGAGTGATAGAATTGTCGTTTTAACAAAAGGGCTCGACTGCATAAAAGAAAATAATAGACAATGATCAGAATCGTAAACAAAATAACAACAATATAAACATTCACAAACAAAAATATACACTTCTATCGTAAGAACTAGTCCAGTAAATTTGCCTAGCCTTCACAGTACTTGGAGTTGCAAAAACAAAACATCCATAAAGCAGAAAGAAGTTGCTCTTATAATCTTACTTTATTGTAAAAAGCACACAAATCCTAGCCATTAATAGGCCTACCTGACCCTGGGCATGCATCTGAACCTAAGTGGTTACAAGAGTCATTATGCACATGCTAAAGCAAAATGATCTACTTGAAGGGTACTATGCGACTGTTTTTGCTGGAACTTTATTAAGCATATAAGGCAACATAATACTTTGGAATGGTCAACAAGAGACAAAAATTTGGCTTCACATACTTTCTGGAATCTGATCTTTCCAATGTTAACTTCCTTGTTTTTGCTACATGAAGCACGGCAGATAGTGAAGGATCATTTGTGGATTGTGGTCTAACACATTCAGGGTCCAGAGAAAATTGATCCTTGGCAGTTGAAAAACCAGCAACATTAGAACTAGAAGCAACAGGCTCCATCAAGTCTGTTGCACTTGCATATTCAGGACCAAAATTTTCTGCTTCGTTCCTTAACTTATGCAAGTCTTTCTCACTGGAAGATGACCTTGAAGCATTCTCGCCTATACATAATAAACACATAATGCCTAAAGTTCAAT
This sequence comes from Erythroxylum gonoclados, assembly GCA_026770305.1. Lineage (NCBI taxonomy): Eukaryota > Viridiplantae > Streptophyta > Magnoliopsida > Malpighiales > Erythroxylaceae > Erythroxylum > Erythroxylum gonoclados. The sequence continues at coordinate 12,640,524 of JANZLY010000005.1, read as the reverse complement.
GGTAAGCATAAGAGGGAGAGAACTAGGCTGCCAATTGTTCCAATTGTGCAAACCTTTCAGGGTAAGAGAAAAGATAAAATGCCAACACAAAGTTGATAACTACAATTTTATTAACAGTGGAATCCATCATTAGTAAGCCATCTCTGAGTTGCAAAAACAAGTAATAGGATTTCACAAATCTGCATCAAGAACTTGCCAATGGAATTTCTCACTCCTAATGTGAAAATTCCTAAAAGATGATAAAGAAGAATAGGCAATGTTGCATGTATAACAAAATGTTAGCATGCTGGGGTAGGATAAGTAATATGAGCAAAAATTGGAATAATAAAGTAGGATCAAACAAATAGCATATTTCTACTTTACATTCAAACCACAGAAAATAAGAAATCAGGCCATAAACAATGCTCCATTAATAGACAGACTAGTTGCCAGGAAGACTTGGTTCATAGCATGATCAGTATCAGCACTTGTACATAACTCCTTTAGACAAAATGCAAGAATATATCCAAAAGACTCACCAACGGAATGATAAAAAAAGTAGAATGACCCAAGTTTCGGCAATTTGTCAGCTAGTTCCTTTGTTTAAGATAAGCACACGATGTAATCTAGCACCAAAAGCCTTTTAAGAGCTAGGTATGATAAACTAGATATGTTGCCCATTGGTATTCAGATTTTTCTTTCAGAAAATGATTCAATTTTTAAAGTCTCCTTTCTAAAAGACAGCACAGTCGAGCACAAAAACACTTCAGCAATTCCTATGAAGTTGTTTATTATTTTCTTAAAAACAAACCAGATTAGGGGATGTAAGAAATTGATAGCAAAGGGTGAGTAGTGCACCAAGACAAGCATATCATATCATAATTTATGCTCCACTTCTAACATGCAAATTCATATCTTGATCAATGGTCGGCTTCTAATATACAAATAAAAATTCATGGTTGAATTTAACATCAGCAATCACAGCATTTTACCCTCCTGGCTTCTCTTCACTTCTACAATTTGTGGTTCACTGAAGTTTGAAGTAAATGCTTTGTACTTAACGGTTAACAACATATGTTGACATACTCTAGATTACTAACAAAGCTTACCATCTTCATAAAATCAGGATATAGAATAGAAATTTATATGCAAGAGAAGAAAAAAGAAGTATTACCATCATCCTTCCATAAATATCCATTGTTTGTGCCTTCCGGACATAGTTTTGGTGAATCCAACTCCAAGAACTGTATACAAGCTTGCTTTTCGATTACATCAATGTTTCTTGACTTTCTTCTACGTGGCCTTGTGCTGTTCATTAAATTTATTTTACCTTTACAATTCTCAGTATCTTTGCTCACATGAAAATTTGATAGTTACTAGAAAATGCAACCACATTTCAAGATTTAAATTCTACCAGAAGAAGAATGACTGCTGTCGCTGCTGAACTCCATCTTCAACAGTCTGTGTACACATTGGCAGCATCTTCTTAATTTAAAAATGCATATAAATGTATTAAATATTGAAAAAGTGATTTCTGCCAAACTAGTAGGGACAAATATAATTCTCAACAAAGAAGCTTTACACAAGAAAAATAGCTACAATTATGATGTAAAAAAAAATTAAAGGCCACAAGAAAAAGAAGGGTTTAATTTTTCATTTACTTTCATTTTTGTCTTATTCAGATTCGTGGAAAGACATGTTGCATAACCAATCAAAAATTAAGTAAATATGCTAACCTCAGAACAGAATCTATCAATTTTGACTGACACATTGACAGCTTGGTACTCTTCGGTAGCCTAGAATAAGATTTATGATTAGTGCTTCAAGAAACCTCAATGCTTAAAAAGTAATCAAACACTGATGACCAACCCAGAACTCGAAGTCGAACAGATCATGAGAAGAACACAAGTGATAACGCAGACCCTGCCAAAAGAAGTGAAATCTATGCTAAGTGATAGAAACTTATCCTTCAAAATTCTTGATTTCAAACAAAACCTCAGAAAAATGTCACAACAACAAAGAAGCTTTTGTGTCTCAGCAACAACACGTAAACTATATGATCTTCTATCATCAGCCTTAAACCAAAATTCCAATAAAAAAATCTCTTCATCATTTATGCGTAGAATTGGAACATCTGAAAGTATGTAAAGATGGGAAATTTCACCTTAAAGCTTACACATAGCATCAAACAAAATGGGCAGGAAAAGTCTTCAGTTACTGCACATTGAGAAAGCATAAAGCAATGTTCAGCTATTCCATCTAAACAATTTGGTACATCATATACACAAACAAAAACTATATGATGGAAATAAATTCTCACAACAATTGAGAAAAGAGAGATTAAACAAGCAAAACTAGTGTAGAACACTTGATTTTCAAGGAAAGTTCCAATGCTGATGTACCAAAAAACAAGTTACAAATGCTGAAGCAGTATATACTTTGTAGTTACATAATTTTTGCCAATAAACTCATCTTTTGTTCTAAGAAAGAAAGAACGAAAGAGATTAGAAAAAGAAATCTAGATCTTTTCAACAGTTTCCAATCTGGTATGACAATTGAGGGGAAAACTCTATCAAGTAGTGGTAAACCAATTTGTAACAAAATATCAACATTAAAAGAAACATAGCATGCATTTGATTCAAAATCTTCAAAAATGCATTCAAGTAATATTTTCCACGTTTTTCCATTGAATCAAATAGAAATAAATGGATAGGAAAAAAAGTGTACCTTCAAATAGATTACATGGACAGGAAAAAAATATACCTTCAGCCTTTTGAAACATGTTGTCGTAGTCCCTGTAGTTGAAAACCACAATACCAGTCCCCAACCTACAGATGAATTCGTAACCAAATGTATCACCAGTATTCATTCAAGTTCTCATGTGAAGCTTTTGTAACTGAATTAAAAACCTAAAAAACTTAATTATTCAGCTTGAACTGTCCAAAAAAAGAAGACATCCGTACCTCTTCCTTTTACGCCCCACTTTCATTTTGTAACGCAAACATCTTCTAAGAAAGGAAGGCTATAAAATTAAACACATGAACACAAAATCAAACACACGAGACGGGCTCTAATCACACCAAAGCAAATGAATGTGGTAAAAGACAAAAATTACACTATGTAAGGCACGGCGGCGAAGAATGTTATAAAGCTCCACAGGCTTGCAGTAGATCAAGAGACTTTCGTCCGCCGCAATCGCGTCTTCAGCCGACAAATGCACGCAACAATTCTGATGGCACATCGCACTCAAACTCAAAATGCGATCAATTCGATTCCTGTTCCATTGAAGATCAAGACTAAGAGCTTGACTTTCTAAAAAGCACCAAAATCGAGAACCAATCGCCGAAATCGCACCAGAATTTTGCTATACAATAAGAAAAAACGATAATTTAGCTAAATTGAAGACGTCGAATTTCGATTCCAGAAAGAAGTGTAGAAAAGAACCATTACCAAATGAGAAATTCGTTATGATCAATGAACCAGCTGCGACGGTTCTCAGGAGGGCAACGGCTGTGGAATCAGGAGGTTAGACTTTAGGTTACCTAACGGAAAACGAATTAGGGACGTATTATTGGGTCCCCGGGGACCAGGTTGAGCACTGCTACCAAAATTTATTTGCATTTTCACTTTTTCCCTAAACTAAAAATCATTAATCGTAAAAATTTTATCTTCGTAGAAATGTCATTTTGCTGCAACCTGCATCACAACAGGCTAAGTACAACGAATATGTATATTCAGATGTGTTGGAATTCAACCGTGATCGAATCACGGACACAGCGAAAAATAATTTTTTTTTACGGATTTCGAGTGAATTTTGATAATTGAATAAACTTAAATAAAACACAAATCGATTTAGAAATCATATCTTGTTCGATTTCTGTTGAAAATTTTTTGAAACCTTTTCTGATTGATTTATCACGAGCTGTCCAATTGTCCAGCCTCTGATAGTATTCACAGAGTAATTCTCAAACTGTTTTGAGAGGAAAAAAACAAAAAGTGCTAGCTTCTAAAAAGCTTTTCTA
>JANZLY010000005.1:10190716-10206470 GCA_026770305.1 Erythroxylum gonoclados | reverse complement strand
TTTAATTAATTATAGTGTAATTAATTATTTAATTGATTTTACCATAAATTTGATTATTGAAATTAAAGCTTTACTTACGAAGTTATTTGGCTAATAATTATACCTTTTTATCTATCCTCTATATATAAAAAATTAAAAATATAGCAATCACTCTCATTCCTCTCTCCCATTCCTCTAGATTATGAGAGGAACGGAGGATTGCCCAAAATCAAGGAATGAAACTCTTAGGTCTTTAATGATAGGTTCATACCAAACATCATTTTTCATTCCATATCCATACCCTTTTTCTCATACCCCTCAAACAAGCACACCCTTAGTCTTGCTCAATTTAAAGTCCTTCAACTCTATCGTATCCCTCCAAATTTTTAGCTTAACATTGACACCTTCTTTAGTCTCATCTACTAAAACAATGTCATCAGTAAACAACATACAACAAGGCGCGTCCCCTTGGATATTCTTAATGAGCTCACGCATTACTACTACAAACCAAAAATGACTCAATAAGGAGCCTTGTTGTAGCTCGATATCAATAGAAAAATGTTTTGTATCCCCTCCCATAATCCTTACTCTTGTCTTTACACCTTCATACATATACCTAAGAACTCGTATACAGGTCATAGGAACTCCTTTAAGTTCTAAACACCTCCACATAATTTCCCATCTCCACAATCAAATGCAGTTTTATGATCAACTTTACTAGAATCAACAACAAGAAGAATTGCTTTACTAGGATCGACAACGAGAAAATAAGATAGCAGAAAGTAGCAGCACACAGCACGTGGCACGCAAAATGCGCAGCTAAGGCAAAGAGAGACGAGAGAGAGATGTGGAAATGTTAATTTTGGTCTAAAATGTTATTGAGCAAAACTTTTGGATGACTAGGCAAGTATAAATGTGAGTACAAATCAATAAATGAACGACATTGTTTGTATATGGAGTAAATTTGGATTTTCGGTTGGATTTGAAAAAAAGATGTGAATCTAGTCAAAAATCTTGTCAACTCAATTAGGGCTGAACCTTTTTTGATCCATAAACATTGGTGAGACTCCTAAATTTAAAACAAAAAAGGTCAAATCAACCGTACTTGATGTAACTATGATGGGAGAATACAGAAAAAACAAAGAAAAGCATTAGTAAGGTTGTAGAGGTTACCTGAAGGAAGGTGCTCCATAGAAATAATTCTTCCACCAATCCATGGAACTACTTTAGTAGCCCAATAACCATTTTTAAGTTCAACAGGGGTCCTCGAAAGTTCTTGTCCCTTGTTTACTGAAACCTCTTCCACATCTGGAACTCGCTTAGCATTTTCTGCATTTATAAGAAAGAAAACTCAAAATAATATACGAAAAGTAACATGTAAAGCTCTTTAATGTCATTTAATTGCTAAAAAAAGGTAGCCTTTATAAGGCATGTAAAATAGAAGGCAAGCATAAGCAACAAAAGTAAATCTGAGATATTGAGTGATCCAATCACTTGCACCAAATTGTACAGAAAATAGAACCATGCTAAAGCCTTTTAGCATCCTATAGTTTATGCCAACTCAAAACAGAGTAGAGCAGTTCCTTCCAGAAGTCACAATGGCCTACCAAGGCCAAAATGAATGGATAAACTCCTCATACCTCGGAACAAATATGATATGTGGAGAAATTAAACCCTATTGAGCACCCTAGGAGATTGTTTGTCAGTCCCGCTAAAAATTATAAAAAAGTACAAAGGAAGGAAAAAATGAGAAGGCATATAGATCGGAGTTAACATACCTAAGCGTATCTTGTACTCTTTCTCACTTGTTGATACCAGTTTCGAAAGATATTCATTTCCAGGCATCACGACTTGTATAATATCTCCATCCATTCCCCATGAATCAATCTGGTAGGGAAGATTGAAAGAGGTGGTCTAAAAAAGATGCTTACTATGATAGTATAGACAATGCTAGTATTGCCTTTGACAAAGAAATATACCATAGCACCTCCACCCAATAATAATTGCACATGTAAACGACGTTTGGGCCTCTTCCATGAACCCTCACTCTTAGAAACCCTGATGCTAACCACTGATGACTGAAGTTCTGCAACATAGTGCGTTAACAGATACTCACCCTTGGTAAATTCATATCCGTCACCATCGTCTTCATATAGTAGACCTTCAGATTGACCTACAAAGGAGAAGAGTGACCACAAGGCCTAGACCGGTTTAAAATCATGCCTTAGTGTGTGCCCATGATTGAGACAGAAAGTCTTAAGTCAAAGAAAAACAAAAAGATCATGTCAGCAGTTCTAGGACATCAGTTAAGGTTGCTTTACCTACTATGCATTGGAGACCACCTTGGAAATACAGTAACAAATATAAGTTTCTATTGGCTATGCATAGTATTTTAAAATGCCAATACGCAAGTCTGATTCCTGAGATGAATTTAGTTAGTTAGTCTAGTGAACATAAGATATATAAACTTAAGACCCTCTTCACAAAGGGACTATTAGTGTCTGCTCATGGGATCTCAATCATAAATGTTTTGGATATGTTAAGGCTAATAGTACTATTTTAACAGAACAGTGATATGCCACAGAAATATGGTACAAATCTGATCTGTTCAACTAATTTCATCACATTTTATCAAGTATTGGTTCAAAAACAGCTTCAAGATCATTACACTATGTCCTAAACATAGTACTATAAATTTTCTTGAGTATTGGACAGAAAGCTAATGAGCAATATTTTCCAATTCAAACAAAGTACATTCAACTTTCTGATGACAATAATTATCATGAGCAGCTTGTTTATGCTTCATCCAAAACAACCACAGTTGACATTGATTACTGTTTTAGATTTCTACACTATACTAAACAAGAAAAAACGGCCAGTCTTTGTAAAGATTCACCACATTACCATGTTCATTCAATGCCACGATGAGTGTCAAATCATCAGATAAACTAGCTTCACCAACATTTTGATGAATGGGGCCCAAAGGAATTATTGATCCACCTTGCAAATACAAATCTGGTAAATCCTGTTATAACACAACTGTTAAGGTTTACGAGGGTAGGAGTACACAGTTGCATTGAATGATGGATGGGTCTATCTGGCATATGATAAATGTGTGTGTTTATCTTGTAAAACAGAAAACCAAGAAGGGTAATACATACTGGATGTGAGTCATGAAAATCAAATCTCAACCAGATTCCATTGGGCAGCATGTGCTGTAATTTACCCGTTTCCTGGTCAGGAACAGTACTAAGAAGATAAACCGTCAGTATAAATCCTTTGGTATTATAGTACAAGACTAAGCCACTTACGAATACCAGCAGACCACAAAATGCATGCAACTACAGAATCACAAACAATCCACGGTTGATATAATCTACATCATAAAGATCATCATACACAAGCAATTTATAGATTTTAGCAGCTGTAGAATGCTGTAAATATGTAAGTGAGACAACAACCGTGCATATATATATCTGAATGATGATGGAAGTGTTTTATTGATTATTTTTTATTGATACAAGTTGCCCATATATACATACAAAACCGGTCTCTATAGGAAACTAGGACTAATTGATTCAAATCAATCTCTATACTATGGTTTCCTATTTTACAAAGTCAGTCCCTAAATCACAATTTTTCTAATATATTTATATATTCCGGAACACTCTCCCTCAAGCTAGAGTATAGATATTAATCATACACATCTTGTTACAAAATATAACTAACCCGGCAAATCCAAAAAAAAAATATAACTAACCCGAATTCCATTTAGAGCTTTCATGAAAATATCACTCAATTATTCTCTAGTTTTCACATACTCTGTGAAAACTGAAAATTAAACCCTATTGTAGTTTTTCTCAAACAAAGTGACAATCAATTTCTAAATGGTTGGTTCTTTCATGAAATACAAGATTAGATGCAATGTGGAGGACAGCTTGGTCATTACACCACAGTTTTGTAGTACTAAAGGCTTAAGACCAACTTCAATCAACAATTGATAGATCCACACTTAAGGCTTAAGACCAACTTCAATCAACAAGTGATAGATCCACACTATCTCACAAACAGATTGTGTCATAGCTTGATTTTTCGATCCTACACTTGACATGAGACAACATTTTGTTTCTTACTTTTCTATGAAACTAGATTTCCTCCAATAAAAACACAATATCTTAAAGTGGATCTTCTGACAAACTTAGATCATGCCCAATTTGCCTTTGAATAACACTCAATATGAGTATGTCCATGATTTTTATACACAATATGTCGTCTAGGAGTTCCTTTCAAATAACAAAAAATTTGATCCAAATTTGCCTAATGGATAACTGTTGAAGAAGACAAAAATTGGCTTACATCGCTAACGGGATGCAATATCTAGACGTGTTACTATAAGGTAATTCAACTTGCCAACCAACCTTCTATATTTCTTTGGATTTTCAAATGGCTCACCATCTTATGTAAGTTGCAAATTATGAGTACGATTTAGCTCCCACTTTTTCTATCTTAGTTAGCACGTAAAGTACATTTTTCCTTTGAGAGAAGAATATTCCTTTCCTACTTTTGGTTACCTCAACTCTTAAGAAATATTTTAATGCCCTTAAATCTTTTGTCTGAAACTGAGAATGGAAAAAGGATTTAAGAGATGAGATCGTGGCAGTGTCATTTCCAATAATAACAATAGAATCCATATATACGACCAATAGAATGATGCTAGCTCTAGATTGTCTATATAATACAGAGTAATTGGACTTACTTTTTCTTGAATCCAAATATTTCAACTGTCTAACTAAATTTTTCAAACCAAGTTCGAGGACTTTGGTTCAAGCTATACAGAAATTTTTTAAAACAATAGACTTTCTCATTCTTCCCCTAATCAACAAACCCTAGAGGTTAATCCATATAGACTTCTTCCTGGAGATCACCATGTAGAAAGCAGTTTTGATATCCAACTGATGCAAGGGTCAATTCTAAATAGCTACCACAAAGATAAATAGCTTGACAGATGAATGATTAGCAATAGGAGAAAAGGTACCAAAATAGCCTACACCATATGTCTGTGCCTAACACTTAGCAACAAGACAAATTTTCAGACTGGCAACTAATCCATTAGGCTTTACTTTAACAGTAAAAATCCATTTACATCCAATAACCTCATTTTCTAGAGGCAAATGTACTAAGTTTCAAATACCATTGTTATTAAAGCATTCCTTTCTTCTATCATAACATTACGCCAGTCAAAATGTGATAAGGCTTCATGAACAATTTTCAGAAGGAAGATGGAATAAAGTGATGAAATAAAAGTACAAAAGGAAGATGACAAATGATCATAACATACAAGAAGGAAATGGGATAAGTACACTGACATTTACCTTGGTGAAGAGCAATAGAAAAAACGTCAGTAGAAATTGGATCTGATGAAGAAGATACTGGTCCAAGACATGAATCAGGGGGATCTTACCATCAAGGGTAGAAATGAACAATAAGGGGCTTAGCATGAACAGGAACAAAAGGATGTGACAGTATAGATTAGTAGATCATCATCCTCCCCCCTGACTTGTACAAGTACATATTGGATAATAATGTACGTTTTCAAGGAAGATAATGCCGACGAATACAAGATACACCAAGGCTAGAATAATGGCATCTATAAACATTTTGTTTTCGAGAATAACCAAGGAAAATGCATTTCAAAGGGCACAATTTAGTGACTTATGGATGAAGATCCCAAAATAAGTGCAACTAAGTATTCAAGGTTCAACAAGAAACAATGACTTAGTAGGAAAAAGAACGTTGTAAGGGGTCTCAACATGAACAGATAAAGGCATTTAGTTGATGAAAAAATAAGTTGTAGAAATTGTAGCAGCCTAAAAAATTTCAAGAACATTCATTTAAAATAATAGAGCTCTTCTAGTCTCAAAAATATGTATGTTCTCTCTCTACTACATCATTTTGTGATGGTGTATCTACATAATGTTTGATTAAGAATGTCATTCTTGGTCATATAGGATTGGAAAGATTCTGATAAGTATTCTTTAACATTATATGTTTGTAATGTGTGAACCGAAACATTAAATTGAGTTTTGATCTTAGCACAAAAGTCACAAAAATGAGAAAACAATTCAAGACGACTTTTCATTAAATATAGCTGAGTCATATGAGAATAATCATCCACAAAGATAACAAAATGTTTATATCCAATTTGAGACATGAAAAGGACCCCAAACATTTAAATGAACCAATTCCAAAGGAGAATTAACTCTTTTATTGACTTTAAGACTTGCGACGATGTTTTGCAAAATGACATGACTCACAATCTAAGGACAAGTTATAGTATTGAGGACGCAGAGGAAGGGATGGATGCCTCAATAGACAATGTACTTCAAAGGACAATATAGAGCAAGCAATGGACTTTGGCACTTGTATGTCAAGGATGTAAAGACTTCCAAATTCATATCCTTTATCAATAATCTTCTTCATCACAAGATCCTAAAATGGCAATAGTCAAGAAAGAGTGAGACAATAATTAAGTGTATGAGTAAGTTGGTAATAGAAATTAAATTAGAGGAAAAATTAGGCAAACTTAAGACAAATGACAAAGGGATAAATGGAGTAAGGGTGATTGTGCTTGACCCAAGAATATGAGAGGTCGATCCATCAGCTAAAGTACAAGAGAATTAGATGTAATGTGGCTGAAACGTAGAGAAGAGACTAGAGTTACCTATCATATGATCTGTGGCACAAAAATCAATGACTCGTTTTGAGGAGGAAGTAATGAGACATATATTTGGTTTACCTACCTCAACGATGGTAGTGACAAGGGTAGATGAAGACTGCAATGATTCTTGGTACTAAGAGAACTTGGCAAATACATTTGCAAAAATTAAAGTCATACTTTGCAGATGTATCCATTGTAGATGTAATATGAGCTGACTGATTTCTCTTATTCTTATTATGTAGCTTTCTACAATCATACTTCATGTCCTAGCTTATGATAGTAATGACATATCCCTCCCGAATCTTGTCCTTTATTATCAAAATTGCTTGATCCACCTCCTTTTGTTGTTGCGACTGACAAGACCACTATTAGACCAAATAGGTGGAGTAATTTTTGCGCGAAGCACTCTACTAAATGTTTCATTCAAAGAAGTGAGTTCATAACGAGCAAGAATCTGAGACTTCGCAATTTCAAATTCAGAAGGAAGACCAATAAGGAAACTTATGACAACCATCCTTCTCTCATTGAGCTTGTTGTTCTTTAATATTTGAAGTAAAAAGGCAATAACATATTAGAGCTTCTCATAGGTCTTATTAAAATCCATAAAATAGCTTGCAAGAGATGTCTTGTTTCTCTGCATGAAAAATGCTTTGCCAACCTCATAAATGCAAGAAATATCCCTTTTTCCAGAATACAAGAAATCTAGATATTCCATTAACACCTTAACAAGTTCACAATGATTGATCAAATCAATTACCTCACTATCAATAGAGTTTCATATATGTAATATCAAACAAACATCATCTTTCAGCCATGTCTAGTTTATATCATTTTTTGGTAGATTGTCAGTCAAGTATTTCCTTTATCAATGCTTCACAAGTACAGACAGAATGTTTTACTCTATTCCAAATAATTAGACCCATTAAGCTTGTGTTCCATGATCTTTGGACATCACCAGAATCAAATCAGAAACAACTATTGATTTAGTGTCAGCCATATTAAGATTAAAATTGAAAGGAAAGCCCAACACCTATTGCTCAGTTAAAAGAAACACTAAAGAGGCCAAATTTGAACCGGTTCAGAATTGCACCTCACAACCGAACAGATTATGATGAAACTGACCACAGATATTTTAGAGAACCAAGTGAGTCAATCAGAGGTGACGGGAGAAATTTCTAGTGATAGGAACAACTGAATGGGCCAGCATGTGAGAGACAAATAGAAAGCTTCAAGCAGCGCGTGAGGCTCATGTGTGGACTTTTCAGTGGTTAAATTCTAGGGGTTGCCAACAAATGGTCACTCTACAAGGGTGACCCAAAACTCACACAAATTCTGCTCCCTATGGCAGAACTGGAAAATAAGAGAAAAACAATTTCTCCTTAAGCAACACCCAGATATACAAGATGCTTTATACCATGAAAAAATACAGAGATAAGAAAAGTGTTCTCTTGATTATTTTTCATTGATACAAGTTGCCTATATATATACAGAACTAGTCATCCTCTATTGAAAAGTAAGACTAATTGATATTAATTGATTCTATCAATCCCCATAATATGGCTTCCTATTTTACAAAATCAATCACTAAATGACACGTTTTTTTAATATATTTACATATTCTGCAGCAATTATGACTCATTTCTGTAAAATTAGCCATAAATTGCTACGAGTACGGCATGGATATATGAAACATCTCCCAAAAGTGAACTTTAAGAATTGTAAAATGCCCACTCATGGTCTATTGAATTAGAAACCCCAGAGGCAAAATCCCTTATGTAGCGTGTCAGTTAATATAGAATGCAAAACACAACTCTCCAATGTGTTCACACAACTCTCCAATGTGTTCTCACAACTCTGGAGCATGTTAAAAGAAATATTATCCAACTCAGATACAAAAAATAATAAACACTTTCATGCAAAGAGCATCTAAGCATTAAACAAATCACCTCTTGGCTACAAGCTGAAGCTTCTTACGATTAGACTACAAAAATAACTCTATATTAACCTGCTGTATGAGAAAAGAATCACAGAAATATAGATACCATCAACATATTGGATGCTATGAATCAATTAGTCAAGCACATACAGGTGTCTAACTTAACCTTCTAACATTAAAGATAATGGGGAGGATGAAAACCTTGCAGTGATCAAAATAGGTCCCAACAGGAAGGAATTTTCAAGCATCCTTAAGTTAGGATCTTTTGGATCTGCAGATGCAATTTCAGGTACCCATAAGAAACCACGAAGAACAACAAGAAACCACGAAAAACAACAGACATTTTATATGAATTCATATGTTGATCATTTCAAAGCTCAAGAGTATACCGGCAAAGAAAGTAGGAGCTGCTACTGGAGTACCAGTTGTGTGAGCCATATAAAATAAAGTGTATATGTGAGGTATAAGTCGATAGCGCCTCTTCAATGCCAAACGACAAACATCTTCACACTGTAGAAAAACAAAACTTAATTTAGTATACAGGTGACCAGCAGAAGGGAGTAAGTAAACTAATTATGTAACTCAAGTAATCACTAACCAGGAAGTATTAACAAAGATGCATGGTAGTATTTCATATGAAAGCTAACATCTCTAAGTAATTTTTCTCATCAATATTTCTTGCTTATAAAAGATCCATCTCTAAACACGAGTATATTATGACAAACTGCATATTAATGTGAAACCTTCACTTCATGATTGTTGTATTAAGATGGAATTACTTTAAAGAGCAACTGAAATCCCAAAATCTTCATGACAGGTATTTTCAATTGGTATGGAGAGGGACAAACCTCTTCCCCAAAAGACCAAGGTTCATGATCACTAGTGCCCTCTTCAGAATGTGCACGGCAGAAAGGAAACATAGCACCAATGCCCATCCACCTTCCAAAAAGCTTTGGAGTTGCATTTCCAGCAAATCCACCAATATCAGGCCCAGAAAGTGGCTGACCACTGAGTCCCTACATTTAAATTAGATTTTAAATTAAAGAATTTGATAAAGGGGCATAAAGTAATAGTTGAAAATAACTATAAAACAAATGAAGTAATCACTGTAACAATTACAACAAAGACTTTAAATTTACAAGAGTGTGCAAAGACTTTAAATTTACAGGAGGCACACTCGCAACATCCTCAAGTAAAACCTAGGTCCTTCACTTACTTTACAAATCTCAACCCTCCATCATTCCTTACTTTACAAATCTCAACCCTCCATCATTCCTATAACCACTTATAGTTGGGAACACAAGAAACCATCAACAAACTTATTGCTGAGAATGGCATCACGAGCTCCAGTTGCAGAAGGCAAAACAACAACAAAATGGGTATGAAGGAAGTATATACTTCCTAAAATCTTGACTTCATTTGGATCACTTCAAAAGAATTAAAACTAGAGTTAAAAGAGTAAAATTTACATACCAGTTGAAGTACCATAGCCACAGACATGTGTAAATGTTCCCAGTTTGAGAGGTTATCTCCTGTCCATGTTGCAGCATATCTTTGACTACCAACAAATCCAGCTCTGGTAAGAACAAAAGGGCGCTTCTTTTCGTCAGCTAATTTCATGCCTTCATATGTTGACCTTGCCATTAACATCCCGTAAACCTAAAATCATTAGAATTTGAAAGTAATTCAGTATCACCAATTGGTGATAGTTGAACCATCAAAATGCATCATCTAATACACCAAGCAAAGTTTATCAACCAATTGGGTGGTCCGGATTTTCTATTGTTCAGGAAAAATAAAAGAATACATATCCATTCTAGAATCATTACGTTACTAGCAGACCATGGTTCAGGAAGAGTACATTGTGATAGTAAGCGTGATTCTGACAACCTCCAAATTCAGCATCTCCTCTATGTATATTGCCCTCAGGCATTGTCTTTGTCACACTCTGAGAGAAAAGTAATTAGAGAGAGAGAAGTAATTAGACTAAGGATCATTGCAAGCCACAACAAGAACACAGCAAGAACCACAGAAATCACCTTAAAAATAGCTGGCTCATTCATATCATTCCAGATACCATCAACACCATTACGAGTGAAATCTTTAACTGAACTAGCCCACCATGAGCGAGCTTTAGACTGTGTGAAATCAGGGAAAACACATGGTCCAGGCCAGACCTCCCCTGAAATTAATAATAAAACAATGATGCATGAAAATTGAATAACTTTAAACCCCAAACCTATTACCTGCACACACATGTTCAAAGAACATGGCATGCCCCAAATCATAAACACACATAGAGCAGTAGACACACATCAAATAAGAGTAGCAAACTTGAAAACACACCAACAAATGGCTTTCCATCTGCCGTCTGAATCCAGATATCATTCTCAGAACCACTATCATAGGCAAAATAACCTTCTTCATGCTTGACACCAGGATCAAGCATCCAAATAGCTTTAAATCCACTATCATGGAGATCTTTCACCAAAGACTGTGGATCTGGAAAACGTTCCTGTGGACGTCATTTTAACATCTTAGTGTCAAGTGCAAAAATTGCAGGTCTATTATAAGACAACAGCCAATTATACATGGAAAAGCTCTTGATTCAAGAGATCTTGCTTGTATCTGTCTAATTGAAAATGCATATAAGAGCACGGAAAGTAGAATATTACATATGTAATTTTATTGGTCAAATCTTAACTCCCAGGAACCAGCAATATCCTAATGAAATAGATTTTTGGAAGGAATGATGTACAACATCCAAGATTCAAAGATTGAATAAAGTGGCTTCATAATGAAAAATTGACAGACATTATCAAAGCAACGCCCTAAAAACTTACTATTGAGTAGCAACACATGGTTGAACTTGGATATAAATGAATGTCCCAAAAGCAATATGTTAATTGGACTATCTCCTAATTGAATTTGGAATCCATCTAAAGCCAACTACTTAAATATGGAAAGCTAGTAACACCAAGTCATCAAGTGCGGCTAAGCAAAAAATAAGTAAAGGCCAATTTATTCTAGTCTTCAATACCACGACAAACATATTCAACAAACACATGCCTTATCAAGAGTAAAACAGCGAAAACCATCCATATAGTCAATATCCATCCATATTACATCACAAGGTATACCCTTCTCCCGAAATGTTCTGGCGACCTGTAAAATTAAGAAACCCAAGCATGAGAATAATGTTGTTGGAGAAGTAAAGAGACCTTTATGGAATAGCGATGTTGAAATTCTAAACAATAGACACGTTTTGTTTCCTCAGTCAAGAACAAAGAGACAAAACATAATTTAGTAAAGTGATCCAAAGAGCTTACTTCGCGAACTCTTTTATCAGAATCATAGCTCCAACGACATTGGTGATACCCCAAGGACCACTTTGGAGGCATAAAAACAGTTCCTGTTGGCATTAATAAACTATTATCCGAAGCCTAAAACATTAACACATTCATGAATAACAATGCAAAAGTGACAGAAAATAGATTTAAGTAGCAAATATCAATGCCACTTAGTAACTTACCAGTTGCATGAGATAAACATTTCAAAACAGCTGCTGGCGATGCAAACGGACCAAATGTAATGACAGGATATGAGGATGGGGCAATAAATTGAATTACGGATTCCTTCCTCAAATCAATCTGTTTATTCATCAAATAATAATTTAAAGATCATAGATCATAATAAAGGTTGGCCATTGAAAGAGACCACATCTACATTCAGAACACTGAATCACCTCACAACGCAGAGTTGTGTCAGCAAGAACTCCCAGAGCTTCTCCATCTGGAAGAACAGCTATCACCCAAGGATGAGACTGGTACAAGGATGTAGTTCCTGGGCCATAACCCCATGCGTCTGTGTTCCATGCAAATACCTACAATAAAACCAAAATGCCCGTAACCCCACCTACAGTTTAGAGAGAAATAAAAATTAGAGAACTCGTGAACACGATATCAAACAAAATGGCATACCCTCTTCCCTGTACGCTCAAGCTGTCCGCTAACTTCTCCAGTTCCATAAAAAGAGGTACCAGCAGGAAGCTAGTCCAGAGAGGAAATCCATGCCAGTAATTCCAATGATTAGGTTGGACTAAACAAAAGCATCAACAAGCCACTAAAATATCAGTTCAACAACAGGAATTGCGTAACCAACCTCAAGCTTGACAATCTGTTTCCCTGATAGGCATTGAAAAGCAGGGGTATAAGAAGGAACCCCGTGAGTCTGAGGAGTAATAGGTGTATCCCTATCCTTGCGATTCATAAATGAAAGGCTGGGAAATGCGGCAACTCTGTCATCAGAAGAACAATCAAACCGGAAAACTCCATCCTCCAGGATTGGCTCAAAAATCATCGGCCCTGACACCGAGCTTACTTCGGAATCAGATGCAGTAAGCACCTTTCCTTCACCGTAATTAGCCATTGTTGTACTTAACAACTTCTTACTATAACTATCAATGTTAAAATTGCTTCTTTTGTTCCTGCACGCAACAAGTAAAATGATCTGTTTAAATCCATAATTTACACCAAACAACTAACATTCAATCAAAAGATTTGATAAAAAGAAGAATTGAAGTCAATCTATGAATCTATGAACTAGGAAAGCAATCATGCAGAAAAAATAAAACTTGAAAGAAAAACCAAGTGACAGTGACAAACCTGGAGGACCAGCATCCAGAAAACGGTGAAGCAGTGAAGAGAGAGCGAGGAACAGAAGTACACACTTTCTTGCTAATAATTTGATCGCTACAAATAAGCCTCACGACTCTCAACGTTCACCATGTAGCAGATTCCTCCAACCCACTACTGAAAGTACTTGTTCCATCAGTGGCTTTTTCTGTTGGACCTTTTATTATATTAATAGTTTTATTTAATTATTAAAAAAGAAAAATCACCGTTCCATAGTCGCTTAAACACTAAACGGAGGTTCATCCATAAATATTTGAGTGAAGAATGTGACTAACGGGTGGCTACGCCTCCTTTCTCTCTGAAGAAGACAAAACGCAATCATGCATCATTTATTCCATAATGCATCATTTACCCTGTGTGTTGGGGACAGTACACAACAAGACAATAAAATCCCACCCCGAAGCTGTTTAGTTCATGTTCCACCGTTGTGTCCCCTATTTTTCGGAGGATAGGGATACGAATTTCTGTCCCTCGGACAAGTCTCTCCAGCACATAAGACATCCAAGTTTTACATATCTGACCCCGACTCCTTCGCCCGATTCTCCCCCGGCTACTTGCTGTCTTCGTCCCCAACTCTTCGTCGTCACATTTCCAGGGATTGCGACCACCACAACCTCCTTCTCCCTCATGATTGCAGTCTCCAGCCTTCCCTCTCCGACGCTATCCTTCGTCCCCAAGACGTTGGTCTCTCCAGTGTCAAGTAAGTATTTGATTGTATGGTGGGAAAATGTGGGTCTTCCTTGCTTCACCGACACTTTGGTTGCGCATGAGTCTTGTACATTATCGTCTTCACAAAACTCTCAGTCCCTAAAGATCCAATCTTTCTCCAACCAAGCCACAAAAATCCATCTTCATGGCTTTCCTGAGTCGAAATTCCCATCTGGGTCTCGCTCTTTTCTCCCTTCTTCTCTTCTTCTCGGTCTCAAACTCGGAAAAGAACCATCTTTCTGTGTATGAAATTTTGCCCAAGTATGGCCTCCCAAGTGGGTTATTACCGAGCACGGTAACCAACTACTCCCTAGCAGAAGATGGCAGGTTCGTCGTTGAGTTGGAGAACCCGTGCTATGTTCAATTCGAGTACTTGGTGTATTACGATAAGCATATCACGGGTAGGTTGAGTTATGGGTCGATCGCGGACTTGAAGGGGATTCAGGTGCAGAGGTTCTTTTGTGGTTTGATGTTGATGAGATAAAGGTTGATTTGCCACCTTCTTGGTCGATTTACTTCCAGGTTGGAATCATTAACAAGAAACTTGATATTGACCAGTTTAAGGTCGTCCATTCTTGCCGTGACGGGGTGTCAGGTTCTTGCGGTGGATTCTTGGATCGATTTCTACAGGTATTATTTTGTTCTCTTCTCGATTATGATTGCTTGCTATGTCCTTGTCAACAGTGATTTGTTCTTGTCTAGTTTTTAGAATGTGTTAACCAAATTAAGGGAAGCACTTACTATTATTAAAATCACTGAATCTGCAAGATCAACAGAATGAACTCATACCTTGTAATGCGTCATAAGAGTTCTGGTAAAGAGGTGCTCATTTGTTACTGCTCGAAGTGATTATAGCTCAATTTTCACAAATGGTAGCTTCCAGTGGGAGAGTCTTGTGTTTTGAGCTTGTTCTTCCTTGATAGCTCCATACTACTTGGTTTGATTCATCATAAGCTTGTCTTTAAACTTTGCAGCTCCCGACTCCTATTGAAGACATTGAGATGCTGATCACTGAGTAGAGTCAACCAAGCATCTTCTGCAAAATGAAGTATTGCGGATCTCTTAGCAATCTAGGATTGACAATTTTCTTTTCAGACTCACCATTTCAGTTTGGCATAGTATTGTATTGGCAAGCTGAGTGGGAGTTACTACTATTGTTATTGAACTTAAGAAAATGGACAAGGTCATGGAAGTAAAATGTAGATATGAGAAAGCCACTTGTTCTTCTGTTGTTGTAGTATTGTGATGTGCTTATGTGAGCCCTATTAAAGAGAAGTCTTGATCTTTTCTTCTTTTGGCACTGGATTGAATGTGCAAAGAGGGCATGAACTGCCTTATTGAGATTTTTCTTCAACTTTTTTGAGTTGCTAATGGACAAAGATATTGAAGCTGAAATAGTAGTAACTAGTAACCTTGTAGCTTTTGACGAACATAGGACTTGGAAGATGACAAGAAGAGAATGAAGTATGGTTGGATAAGACTCCTACTCTTAACATGAAACTTGAAGTGTTAATGTTATTCTTATTATTGGTTGGATAATAATTGTTATTATTATTATACATTTATGAACTTATTTATTAATGTTATTCTTTTTGTTGTTATTAAAATAATAATAACAATTATTTTTATTTTTATTCGTCATTAATTTGATATTGTTATTATTATTATTAGTTAATTTTTTAACTAATACATACCATTTGTAATTAGATTATCAATATT
>JANZLY010000005.1:9070758-9082757 GCA_026770305.1 Erythroxylum gonoclados | reverse complement strand
GCATTGCACAGCATATCCGAAGTAAAGTCTCCTACAAATGTAAGTAGTTATTAGTTTTCCAAACTCTAATTTCCATCACTCTTAACATCAGGAACATCAATGTCAACACCGTGATGTAAAAGTGCTCCACCATCTAATTGTGAGTAGAAATCAATAAAAAAATGTGAAACTCAGGAAGGAAACGAACTTCTTCTCTTCAGCAATGCCAAACATCAATTATGTATATGATTAGTATATATACATAGGTAGAGAGAGAGACAGACGGTGTTGCAAAAGGCCTATCTACAGATCACCAGTCCTAATGCAGTAGGACTCTTACAATGACCCGTTCAAGGCTTACAGTGTAAGAACATATAAAGGTTCAAGACTTGTTAAGGGAAGTTTGCTTTTATCTTTTTTCTTGATCAAAAAGTTCTCTTATTCTATATTGGAAAGCATGTAAAAACCATAAAGCATCTTCCGGATTCAGTAACAGACTACTAAAAATTTGCAACTCACCTGAGGACCTTCAGGATCACTTAGAAGAGTGTCCCAGATATGCAGACTATCAGCGAAATTGAATTCCTGCGTCAGGAGGAGGGTAATCCATCTAAAGGCATAAAATTGGGGGTTGACCTGTTATTTTCAAACACAAAGCAGAAAGTCCTTTTGAGTATGATGATTTAGCCAAAATAATACATCTGTTAAAGATTTTGACAATGGATCCTTACTGAACATAAAAGTTACTTAACATTAAATCTGTCAGATGAAAAGACTTAAAAAGTATACCCCGAGTAATATTTGACAATCAATTAACAGGTACCGCAATCACAAATAACAGAATTCCTGAACCTAATTTATGAATTGGACTAGCCATTTTCATGATTCTTGCAACCATGCACAGCCTAATGACTTTTAAGTGAATTTTTCAAGTAAAATGATGAAAGATATTAACATTCGTTCAATGTAATTCCCATCTTATAAGGTTAGTAGCCGGAAAAATTAAAGTCAAATTGCACTCTTAAGTGCATTGATGAACCACAAAAACCTAGAGACGCCATACTGCATCAAGTTGATGGCTATTAAGAGAGCATATATGCCAGATTAACGAGTACAGTCAAAGCTAGTCAAGTCCTCAAGACAACGTAGTCTGACTTGAGAGGTATCAAAAGTATAAGCCTGTCACATAATCATGAATCTATGTATAGGTATGGAGCCGAAGCCGAATGTAAAATCTGAAGGACAATAACCTAATGTCAAAGTTCGGAGGATAATTCTCTTATCACAGGAAAACTAATCACTTTTATCAATGAGGGAAAATAGAAGCATATCTTACTTTAGTTGTGATCTCAAGATGCCGCCAGAGTTCTTCATCATTCTCCTTCAGAAGCAGTGACAACTTTGTGATTGTTGAACGAATTCCCACAACACTGTTGTCAAGTTGTTGACAGAAGTGATCCCGAAATCCACTCAATAACTCAACAAAACAAAAGAATGTGTCTGCTTCAGCACAGGCCTGCATAACTTAAATACAGAAAATGATAAAGAAAATGAAACCAAATAATTACGAAACAATTGACAGTCATATCACAATTGGCCACAAACCATTTCCAACAATATTATGAAATATTCTTGTCAACATTACTGATTAGTGAATTTGGCGACCATTCATTTTTGCATCCAGAAATTATCCAAACATTTTATCATATTCCTTGGATGCTAATGCAACTTCTAGGAATGATTCTATAAGCATAATAACATAAATTTCAAAACTTAAAACGTCAAGGAAGAGAATTCACGATACATTAACGTTATGATGAAACTGATTACAACACAATTTAAAGGAGAAAGAAGCATAGACACTCACCGTCATTTCCTCATCTGGATCATTTTTGAACACATAGAATAGTGGTGCTATAATTTCATTCATCCCTTGAACATATCTTATACCCTGGTTTAACTTGGCAAATACAATTAATATGTTTCTCAAAGCATCCTGAAAATGTTAGGGAAAAAAATTAAGCCAGCCACAAGTTATGTTAAACCAAATATCAAGCAGAATGTACAACAGCACACCTGATTAGATTTTGCCAAAGGTGAATCCCCAGAGAAGAAGTGCATGTCTGGATGAGTGCGTTTTACATCTCGATCAATCTGTTCTATGATTTCTGAGTCCTACCAAATTCCAAAGTTTAAGTAGCATAAATTATGCAAATGAAAAAAGTTTGGTTAACAGTAATCATCATACAGCATAGGAACTGAACTTTTGAAGGTGAAAAGTAATATTATAGACATGGCATATATTAGTTCAAAAGCTATTGAAGCATGATACACATATGTAAATGTGAGTCCAAGCCATTAAGATAATGTTGCAAATATCAACTTTAACAACAGGGGTACTATGCTAACATTTACTATTGTACTATCCTGCTGACATGCCAGGAAGGGGAAATAAAGTTTGGGGCACCGGTAGCACCTATACCAATCTAAACCAACAGTAGCACTTATAAAAAATTCATAGCAGTGCGGTCAGAACTAGTTCTTTTTTAGAAGTCCAGGGGATTATGCTTCACAATTACGTTGCTTACATGAACGAATAATTAAGTAGACAAAGTTATGATTTTGATATCGTAACATATCAAATGAATGCAAATGCTTCCTCTCAAGTGAATAAAAGGATCAGTAGCAAACAAGAAACCATGGTGTGTTTTAAGCCCAATAGATATGATAATCAGCATTTTGAGAGAATCTGCCTAGGTTTAGAATTCTGCATCTGTAGAACACTTGATTAAATACCTGAAAAAACTGATTCCAGATGCTGGTCTTCCCAAGGCTCAATGGATGCTCTCCATGAGTTATCTCCGATCTTGAGAGCATCCCAACACTTTCAGATTTTGGCTCATCATTGTCACAACCTGTCGATTTCTCCAACCTCCTCGTGATTTCTGACTAACCAGCCACAAAAACAATTAGAACTTCAAATGTCACAGGGAATTTAGCTTTTAGAATAAACTCAAAGCATATATGTTCATGGAAGGAGGATCCAAAATATACATTGATATCTGTATGCAATTCAACAATCACAGATAGTTAGGAAAGCTATAGATAGCAGTGCAACGTAATATATATGTCACCTTTATGTACTAAGCCAATGTCAACAAATTGCATAACAAGCTAAAGATCTAGTCCTTCAAAATCACCTGAGTTCCTTATGTCAAAATACTCAATTCTTAGAATCATTATAGGCCTCAAAGTACCAAAAGTACATACAGGATTCATCAAAAGCTCATCCTTGAAATTCTTGTACTGAGATCTCTTCTTAGCCAATTCAGTTGACCAAATTGAACGATCTGGTGGTAAATATCCAAGCAAGAGCTGCCAATCCAGTAAACTAAGTTTCAGATAGGCACAAGACAAGACAGTTCTGATTGCAGAATAAACATATTTACTCTACTATTTACCAAAATGATCAAATCAGAACACATACACAACTAAATTTAATATGCCATTGTCTTGGAAACCTTAAAAATTAAGAAAGCAAATGAGACTTGAAACCTTCATCACTCGAAAATATTAAAAGAAACTGAAATTCCACAGAAAAATAGTACCTTCCAGACCGTGGAACGAATGCCAGCGCCATCAGGAATCCCCTGCGAAGCAATCCTCCTCAATTCCCTCATGTTTATCAGTTTCCTCGACAACTGCAAAATTTCACATTTCCAATTTCCGCTATCAAATATCTCTCTAAAACTTTAAAAAAATTAAACATAAAAACCAAAACCAACGCAATTTCATCAAACCTCAGTCAAAAGCTGGGCCTGTCTCGAAATATCCTCCGGTGAAGGTCCGGCGGAGGAGCCACCATTATCGTCAGTTGGTGCGACGTTACTGTTGCAATTGTTTCCATTATTGTTGTTGTTGCTTCTATTGCCGGTATTGTTAATACTGCTGGTGCGTGATTCTTTATGATCTTTGACTTGGGGTTTGGGAGGCGTGACGGGAACAGGTGCAGCGGTGGGAGTTGAGAGGTCTTCAGAGGATCGGGAGAGAGGGGGATCGTTAGCGGATGGGGCGGTGGTGGACCAGAGTGAGCTGTTGAGCCAATCAGGTACTTTCTTCTTGACCATCGCCAAATTATCCTCGTATACGTATAAGACTACGTATACTAAGCGATAGAAAAGAATCCAAGCGATATACAGACAGAGAACAAGAAAAAAGCGAGCTATGGTGGTGGTGGTGGATAATTAGAAGAGAAGCCGGTGGCTGTGGTTACTTACAAGAGATGGCGGTGAGTAATGTTTTCCTCTTCTGCTTCGCGCTAGATAGAGAGAGGAATGATTGTATAATGTGAAGTGAAGGAGGGGCGAGGGTCTGCCACGTGCAACCCATCATTTTTTTCTTACGAATTCTTATTAAAAGCAGATTTAAGTAAATATATAATTATAAAGACTCACTGTCTTTAAAAAGTTTAAACCCATAGTTTAGAAGCTTTAAACCCAAACCCTCTCTCGGCTCCACCATCTACAACCACGTAAAAATGCCCACCGCCACTCGTTTCGTCGTGCGCTCAGCCGTGCGCTCTTTCTCTTCAACCACTAACAACATCCCTAAAAACAACCATCAAAAGACCCACCAATTCTTGGAACCAAACTCATTCATCGGGAGCTGGGATAGACCCAGAACCCCCAAGGAGGCCGAAGCAAAGCTCGCCGGACTTAGAAGAGATTACGCCAAGCAGATCAAGGATTTAAGAAGGGAGTATATGAAGGATACTGAGTTGATCCGCGTTGAAAAGCAGAGAAAGGAGGAGGCTAGACTTGAAGCTACGAGGATTGCGAATGAGGAACGTAAGAAACTCAAGGCTGAGGCTGCTAAAGTTAAAGCTGAGGAGCGCAAGATTGCTCGTGAGGAGTTTCAACAAACCCTGGTTTGTATACGTCTTTCTATGTGTTTATACAAGTATGGTTTAGTATTGCGGAAGAGATCATGTGGCATCTTATGAAAGTTTGAAGTTTTAGTTTTTGGGGTGTCAGACGAACTGATTAAATTGGTTTCCTTTTTATGTCTCAAGCGTTCAGAGAAAATTTTGGTTTGGGGTGTCAGGCTTTGTGTATTTTGTTGCAAAAAGGAGATACCTTTATCTCTTACTTAATTGCGGTTAGGCCTCTTCCTATACATGCCATGAGACTTAATGGGGTGTAATGATGATCTAACGGGATGTTATATTGTAATTCTATGTTTGTTCAATGATTGAAATCTTAAGGAGTTGTTCCAGCTTGAGAGAATAAGATACCTTTTTGCTTGTTGGACTATGGTAACTGCAGCACGTTAATTGAGTTCTCATCTTATTGATTTTAACGTAAGGAAACAATTACGTCCCTGTCATCTCCCTATGTTTCGCCCTTTTCAAGTTCTCAGAATTCTCTTTTGTGATATCTCGTGAAGTGGAAATGACTCTTGATTCTACCACCCTAACTTTGGGTAGGCATACTGCTTCTGCTTACTGATCTATTTTCTGATACTGAAAACCTTAGTTGTTTATACCTATTAAGGTGTGAGCTTCATTATGTAATTGGTTTATTTTGGTACATTGAAACATAGCACATCAAGAGTGATTATCTCTACGAAACTATAGATTGTGAAGTTCATTTGGTTTCCTAATCCAGTGAGCAATAGGACTGTAAACAACTATTATGTACAAATATGCTAGTGATTAACTACTGGAAATTGATCTGATGGTTGTAAACTTGGCAGCATTGCTTGCGAATCTCTGTTGGCCTGAATCAAATAAATTAATCAAGTCTTAAGCTCCATATGCATTTTGGCTGAGGAGGAAAATGTGAATGATAATTTGGTTGGCGAAAAAGGGTGCACACTATTGGGAAATAGTAATAAAATTGGATAATGAGTTTTTAATCAAAATAATAGATGGAAAATAAGTTAGTAAATTAGTCTATAACTGACTTTTGTTACTTGTTCTACTTTAGGACAAGAGGCTGAGATGTTTTTGTAATTTTGTCATTCACATGCATATGTTTTTGATTGATAAGTTAATCTCAGATTCTACAAGAGTAGGATGGGATGAATTTGTGCAGTGGTATCATTAGGGACTGCTGTTGCCATGCTGGTATAGAAGTTAAATTTTCATATTCTGATGAAGCTCAATCAGTGTGAATTTTTATTGGAAATTCTCAAATCGTATGGTAATGAAGCTGAACTTGGTCTGATTATGATGGCTTGAGGACTTTTAGGAAAGTGAATAAAGTGCTGCTTTGTTTTGCTGTGGATTGTTGTTCTATTCTTCATAGTTGCTGCATGGTATGGATTACATGTGTCTCTCACTCCCCTTTGTGCTTATTTGGAGTTAAGACATGTATGCTATCGTACTTTGGATTAATTTTTTTCTTCTTGATTTATCCCCATTGACAAGCTGTCTTTAGTCATCTTTCTGATCACTTCTTCAACCTTGCAAATGCAGCTGAAAGAGAGAGCTGAGAAGCTTGAACATTGGAGAATGGGAGAAAGAAAGAGGGAAGAAAAGAAGAGAGAGAGGAAAGAACTCTTGCGCCGACAAAGTTCCGTGTGGATTAATGAAAGTGAATTGGAGAAAACGATAGTGGAGAGAATAGTTGAATCTTCTCCGCTATAAGGTCTTTTCGGTTCACAGTTAAAATAACTCATCTTATCTTATTGAATTCCATGTCAAACACTACCAATTCTCTCATAGGTGTTCCATGATAATGGTTCTATGATTGGTCATGGCTCTACGGTTTGTCTTACAATCGTAGTTCAATTTTGCTTGATAGATAAATTTACAATTTCCATACAAGTTTTAAGTGTTTGTTG
This sequence comes from Erythroxylum gonoclados, assembly GCA_026770305.1. Taxonomy (NCBI): domain Eukaryota; kingdom Viridiplantae; phylum Streptophyta; class Magnoliopsida; order Malpighiales; family Erythroxylaceae; genus Erythroxylum; species Erythroxylum gonoclados. The sequence goes on along the minus strand of JANZLY010000005.1, from coordinate 9,075,932 downwards.
CCAAATTTATGTGAGAGTTGTCATTGTTGAATTCTGGTTTTGATAACAGTGTGATCTAACCACAAAAAAACATCTTGAGAACATTACTCAGGTGCAGTGAATTGACGATCTTTAGTTTTTACGGTTATGATTACAACTCAATTTCAATGCTTTCTTTAAGGAGAAGCTAGTTACGACAATTTTGTTAGAAATGTTTTGTTTTATACACTACTACTGATGATGTAAAAACCGTCATGCTATGTTGGTGTGATATTCATAGTTATATACAAGAGCTCATGTGTGGACTGAATGTGCATAGTTATATACAAGAGCTCATGTGTGGACTGAGTGTGCTTTTATTAACTTTGCTTTTGGTCATTAATGGAAGAGGTGAAATCAATTGTAATGTAGGTTAAGTCTTATGTCGTACAAATTAAGACGGTTATGTATTAACATATTTACGATGAACAAGCAATTCTTGTAGAGTTTTTACGTTCTCATAACATTTATACGAGAAAAACTGAAAATGTCAATCATAAGCCAACAGAGTAAAAGCAACTAACATGTCAAGTTATTTGGAATATATCCGACTCTGACCATTAATTATAAATTATATGTCGGAGCAAAACTATGGATTATACAAATTAATTTAACCAAAATCCAACTGAATATCTCAACATTCAGCTCTTCGGAGAGGGAAGGAAAGAATTGTGATTACTACTATTGTTTGTCATTCTGCCAAAACCATGTATCCATATCAAAACAAATCTATCTAAAACGAAAAATGATGACAATCTTTTATATGGAGCAATTCTCACTGGGACTTCGGCTTGTCAATCTTCACATATGGGAAAACACCCCAGAAATTGTTAACTTTCGGATTCCATCCCAACTGTTGGGCACGGCAAAACATCAGGAATATGTTTGCAAAATATGAACTGAGCCCCATCAAAATATGCCATAAAGCATGTCCCTCGGGGTTAAAAGTCCACTCAGAAATGGTATCACAGTACACTCGATCCCAAAGCCAACAGAGACTTGCCATGAATATGGAAACCAAATACAGTCTCGCCATCCACTTAGCACACTTATCCTTTGTGTGAATGTAATATTTGTACGCCCGGGGAATGCCGAGAAGACAGAGTATCAAATAATGTACCTTGAAACCAATCCCAAATCGAACTAATGCATGCATGACTGCAAAAGCAACTCCATATAGAAACAAGAAGGTTGGCATTGTACTTCGATAATGCCAATCTGGTGAATAGAGAATGTAGAAATATAAAAGCATTTCCCACACCATTGGTGTTTCATCTGCTTGCTGTTGTCTGTAAAGCAGATTTAAATGTATCAGGACTGACAAGACATTTATGTAAGCATTACAAGCATACAGGAAAAAATAATCATCAGCCACATTTTTAGCACAGCTTCACTATAGTGCATTTTGAAATATACAAATTACAGTTAGTAGCAAGCTGAGATCATGAATGTGAATCAACATAAAGAAAACAGATCACTTACGCGTGCTGCAATGAGGCATGGTATAGCATACTTCCAACAGCGAGTATGATGTTGGATATGTGAAGTACTGTAAACCTCTTCTCAAAGCGTTGTCTCAAAGCATTTACAAGGCCAATAAGTGCCAAAACAATGGTTGGGATGTTTGATATGGTATTGAAGAATTCTGCAACATGTGAAGAATAAGCATAATTTTTCTCACACCAGTCAGTAGCTGTCACCGGACCCCAAAAACTTGAAATTTCTTCAGCCATGTTTTCCGGTGTATGCCAAAGGTGTATGATAATCTAATTACTGCTACTTCTGCTTAGATGTCGTAGAAGCCATAACCTGCAAGACATTGACATGTAAGAAACTGAATTAGTTGAATTGTTTTGTCCATTCAATGATCTGTTAACACCACAAAACATACTGCAAGAATTTTTTATTACAGTAAATATATCAAGAAACAATCTAACAAAGAACAAAAACAACTCCAAAAACTCTTATTACGAAGTAAACTATTATACCTTCCCTCAATACTCACTTTGATTCCTAAAATAACAAAATAAAATTAGCAGTCTCATGAACTTTGAGTTTTAAGTACAAGCAAGTCATCATTACAAGCAAGCGAACATCTTCTAAAACAGCAATAGACTGAGGAATGAAGAACTTGTTGTATGACAACCATGATAGATTAGGCATCTTAAGCAATCAACTAATAAGAGACAGGCTATAAGAGAATTCATATCAAAGTGAAGATATAGATCTAATTCTACAGTCTATCACTGAGCAGGTCCTCGTCTCATCATAAACAAGAACGATTGGAAAACGGACAAAAATTCTCAAATAGTGTCTGTCACATGTAACTAAATAGTGTGCATAACACATTCACGATCTTAATACTGTTAACACTACCATATGCCTTTGGTCAATAATTTCCAAGATTAAAAGCTTAAAATTTGGCTAACCACTCATCAGGAAAAGAAAAACATGATAAAAACGAATCAGAAAGTATAAATGTGATTCTCGTATAAAAAGAATGTGCCTGGGCCCTTAAACTACCTCTTTTAGCTAAGAATTTACTTAAGTAAATTGTTGTCTGTGGCAAATCAAAGGGAACAATTTGGCCAATTTTAGTATTCCAGTTCTTTATTTATTTATATTGTCATTATACAGAATACATGGTAATCTGTGACTTGTATTTGAGGACAGACATTAATCATTAATTCTCAGTCCGAACAATCCAATGTCCAAGATGAATTGTTCTCCAAAACTCTCCATTCTATCGACTGCCTAAACAAATGCATACCATGACAAATACCTCAGTTATTCTATTAACCATCTCTAAGAAGAATTTACCCCTCAAATTGGACAACAAAACATGTAAAAGCTTCCCTTTTCAACAATCGTCTCTAGAATATATTCCCATACAGTAAATACTACTTCTTTGATAGGAATATGTCTTTGTATATTTTCAGTAAGAACCAAGGAAAACAGCTAGGACAATGCAATTACAGCTGGTATATTTATGATAAAGATTGCAAGCAAGGAAAATAGTAATGACAGCTTGCATCAACTAACTTCTTTTCCTAAAGAAAGGAAAGGGGAAGTAAGATTGGAGAGGAGAGTCAATTTCCTTTTTCTGTTTCAAAATTCAGACTATGAAACAGAATAATTATAATAGATAAGTTATCTGCAATATCAGAAATGAAATTAATGGTGTGAATGATTCGTTTTCACACTTTTAACATAATTCAAAATACAAAAACTGGATATAGGAAACAAATTAAATAGCATTCAGCAACTAATCAGCAACTGGATAAGGGTTGATGGAAATTCCATCGAGTATGCAGGTTCAGTCAATTGGGCGCTTGCTTAGTTCTATTGATCATCAATATATGTGCTTTATCCAATAAAGTATAAAGTGCAGTTTATTATCCGGTTTCCAAAGACAGAGCAAGAGAGAGAGAGACTGAAGGTAACTGAACCTGCCTCTTTACTATTCAATCTGGTAGCTCAACTTGTGAGATGTACCAGTAAATCAGATTTGCCATCCCCAATTCTCACCATTCAAAGCAAATGATAAATAATCATGCTCACAAGTTAAGATTACATGCCTGTATTATCTCGAACGTTATAATGGCAGAAATGTTAATTGAAGAACAGCGCGAAACATAATATCCCTAATCAACATCATCCTTTATGAATTCCTAAAATTATTAGTAAGAGAAAACCAAGCATTGTCGTGCACCAATTATAGCTACTTCAAGTTCATCGAAACAAAAAAAAATCAAGAAAATCCAAAAAAAATTGAAACAATAAATGGCCACTTTCTTTAAACAACCAGATCTATACGGTTGAATTCTGACACATTCAACTTTTCCCTCTACCTCTTTCTCTCTATATATATAAATAAATGCGAGTGCTAAGCGCGTTTGTTTGAATGGAAGCTTCTGTAGAATTATTCGTCTTCGTTACTTGCCAAACCCCCCATCCCCCTTCTCTCTATTTCTCAATAACCCATAGCTAACCGTTTGTAAAAGAACATATATTTCTCAATCTCTCTAGTGCTAGACGCTCGATGAGAGAAGGAGGGAGTAAAATAAATGCAAACACATGTACATTAATCGGATGAGAAGATAAGGAAAAATGCCTCACCGGACCGATTATTGACATAAATGAAGGAAACATACCTTAGAAATCGATCGGTGAGTTGCTCGGAGAATCACGACTAGAACAAAGAACAAGCAGTGATTGAGAAAAGCGTGAGAGTGAAGATGGTGGGAGGGGAGGGACGAACTTGTCTAGAAGTGAGAGAGATATGTTTACCTATTCCAGATGTGCGTGGAATAGGTAAAGACAAGGTTAGATGATCTTTACCTATTCTTTCATGTCCAAAAATGGGTAATCTTAGAAATAGCTAATCTGTTAGCTTTTTTCCATCCAAACAACATAATATTTAATAATTAGGAATAGATGGTTAATAGAATACCTATTACCCTCAACCAAACAGGCTATAAGATTGTTTTATAGGAATAAGTCAACTGATGTTATAAGTTTGCAAGTAAATCATGTCAAATTGAGCGAGAAAATTATATAAGTTTATACATACGTCAATTAGCACCAATGTTTTATGTGACAGAAAGATATCACTCAAACTTAAAAGTTAATTATATCATTTGGCAACTAGGCTGACCATGCTCTATAGAATAGAGTAATGGCCCATTAAACATGTGCATAGTCATAAGTTAATGTTTTCAGAGATGAGAATGTTTTATTGGATTTGCAATCATAATAAAAGAGATAAAGTCAAGAGTGTAATAGTAAGAGACAAATTAAGGACTAATATTAATGGAAAATTAAGAGAGACAAGGCTTAAGTAGTTCAAAAATGTTATAAGGGACATTGTGACTCTCCATTGAGAAGATGTGAAAAGATTATACTTAGGGACTGTAAGAGGAAAAAGAGGAACGACTTAGAAAAATTGAGGAGAGGTTATCAAGAATGATACGACTCTGTTGAAACTACCGATGACATTGACCTTAATAGGAAACTTTGACGTACTAGGATATAGGTAAAAGATTGCACATAGAGAGGTCCTTCTTGTTGGACCAATGATGGTTGACAAATTTAATCCTACTTATGTTTTGATAATAATAAAATGTATAGAATTGGTTAAGAAATTTATTTCAGGT
>JANZLY010000005.1:7935136-7947483 GCA_026770305.1 Erythroxylum gonoclados | reverse complement strand
TGCAACATTATATCAATTGAGTTCTTCTCGGCCTTGCAAAACAATAAATAGAAATCTTCAGAGGGTTGCATCTTAAACCTGAAATCTCTTGGAAATCCTTAATTGCTTGCAACATTATATCAATTGAGTTCTTCTCGGCCTTGCAAAACAATAATAGATCATCTGCAAAAGCTAGATGTGTGAGCTTCATACCTTTACATCCTTGGTTTAGTAATTAATTTTAAAATACACTTAAACTAAACTGCATTTGTATTGTTACAGATCCATTTGATTTTCTATCTAAGCCAGGTGTATTATCTCATTCAGATGCTTATGCTTATTTTTTCATGTAAATACCTTTTTGATATCCATGTTATTTGGAAAAAAGTTTAAAAACTTGCACCTTGTGATTACTCCATTCATACTAGTGGCAACTTGGGAAAAGGTGAAGCATTGATGAGGCTTAAGAGAAGTTCAAAAAGTTCCAGGATATTTTCAAGTTTTTGTGTGACATCCAATTTCTGAACTTTAGTTTAATTGCCTTCTTTTTTTACATTTTTGAGATATTTAATATGGACAGATTGCCGAAACCCTGGAGCAAAAATTTTACAAGGAGTTGAGGCATGAGAACTTTGGATATGTAAAAGTTGTGGTGTGTATTTATAAGAAGCTGCTATCGTCATGTAAGGAGCAGATGTAAGTTTATTGATTTTAGTCATGTGATCAAATTAGTGGACTCTAGATGCCTTCATGTGGAGCCAAGGCTATATCCTTGCAATCTTGCTGTTCAATTTGAGAAAATCAAGATATTACTTTTTCTTGCTTTCAGTTATGTGTTCATAGCCTGTCTCTTTTCCCTTTTACTTTGGCCCTTGTGATTGTTGTCTTTTATACCTGAAGAAAAAAGTGGATGTAGGCTTGAATTTGAGAAAGCAAATGATAAAATGGAGATATTGGGGAAAAGAAAAACAGAGTAGATGCATAAGCTATCAAAACTAAACATTGTCTATAGTTACATAGTTCCACATATGGTTATAAATTCTGAATGGTAAAATGATACTGTTGGCTTTGTGAAGTGAAATCATGATTGTTTGGGATAACATACCTAGAACTCTTCAATTCTTGCAGGCCACTTTTTGGTAGTAGTTTGTTAGAGGTCATTCGAACTCTTCTGGAAGAAACTCAGCAAGATGAAATGCGGATTCTGGCGTGCACCACTCTTGTTGACTTTATATCTAGCCAGGTTTGTGACTGATAAAGCTTTGAGATGTGAGCCTAAATTCTTACAAAAAGATAGAGGATACCTTTATGTAATTAATTGTGTAACTGTTCTTCAAACAACTTTCCCTGCAAATAAGTTTTATGGTTTTTGCTGGAGATACCCTACCTGCCTAATATAATGTACAAAAAGAGTTCAAAAGGCAGACAGAAAAGGGAAAATTGTTTGGTGGTGGGTCTATCCAAGCTCAGATGGTTACTGAGAGCCTTTGAGTTTTTTGTTTTTTTGGTTTTCAGACTACTGTTACACTTAACTCTTAAGCCTTTGAGTTTTTTGTTTTTTGGGTTTTCAGACTACTGTTACACTTAACTCTTAAATATTTAGTTCCAAATGATTTTTGTTTGCAGATAGTATTCTGTAACTTACTTTTATTCTATAACCATCACACTTATATCCTTTTTTTGAATGAATAGGTGGATGGTATGTACATGTTCCTTTGATTTTTTCTTTTTTCTTTGCTNNNTGCTTTTGGATTACTATTACACTTAACTCTTAAATATTTAGTTGCAAATGATTTTCGTTTGCAGATAGTGTTCTGTAACTTATTTTTATTCGATAACCATCACGCTAATATCCTTTTTATGAATGAATAGGTGGATGGTACGTACATGTTCAACTTAGAGGGCCTTATTCCTAAGCTCTGTCAATTGGCTGAAGAAGCGGGTGATAGTGAAAACATTCTACGATTGCGATCAGCTGGACTGCAGGCTCTGGCTTCCATGGTGTGGTTCTTTGTCACATAATATTTACTTCTCTAATGGTTATGAGAATAATTATATGCCCCAATTCACATGCTTTATCACGCAAGTTGAATTACTTTTTAACTATGATTGTTTAATTCCTCTTAATACTTAATTTAAATTATACGTTTTCCTCTTTTTGTTAAGGTGTGCTTCATGGGTGAGCAATCCCACATCTCAATGGACTTTGACAAGGTAAGTCTGCATCCTCTTGCATCTAGTTCTGTTGATATCTTTACACATCTCAAATAGTGGAAAGACTGTTAGATGTATAAGATATTTTGGAAAGCTTGTAGTTGATTTGTTTTGTAATTGATAATAGATGTATCTGTCATGAAATAGATTATATCAGTAACCTTGGAGAACTACAATGATTTCCAAGTGAACTTGGAGAACTCCAAAGAGGACCAGTGGGTTCAAGGAGCAGTTAATGGGAAAGATGTTCATAAGGAACTTCTTTTGGATGCATTAGTGTAAGAACTTAATTGGCAATTTCAATATAGGATTTTGCTTAATACTTGAGAATAACTTCTGTTGAACCATGATCTCTTATATCCTTTTGCTACTAAGAACAGGGATACTTCCAAGAATCCATACTACTGGTCCAGGGTTTGTTTGCGTAACATGGCTAGACTGGCAAAGGAAGCTACTACCATACGGCGCATACTTGAGCCTTTGTTTCATAACTTTGATATTAACAATCAATGGTCCCCTCACAAAGGAGTTGCCTACCCTGTTCTGACTTATTTGCAGTTACTTTTGGAGGAAGCAGGTTACTCTAGGAAATTGTTCCCATTTTTCTTCATGAATTGTTAATTTAATGTCCCTTTCGATGACATTTTACTTTCACTTCAGGAGAAAATTCACATTTGCTATTGTCGATCCTAATAAAGCACCTGGATCATAGGAATGTTACCAAACAACTTCAGATGCAGATAGATATTGTTAATGTTGCCTCACAACTTGTGAAAAATGCAAAGCAGCAAGTGACAGCTGCAATTGTTGGTGCTGTATCAGACTTGATGAAACATTTGAGAAAATGCATGCAGCGATCTGTTGAATTATCCTCCTCCAATGATAGTACTGATAACTGCAACACTGATCTTCAGCATAGTTTAGAGAAATGCATCTTACAGCTGTCAAACAAGGTTTGTTGTAATTACTTTACCTTTTAGTTTAGATGAATCTACCTACTTTTTGGGATTTGATATTTTTGATTATGAAAGCATTTTATGTGTGCTTTAATGACAGTCGATAAGGATCATTTCTGAATCTTAACTAGGCTTACATACTAGTCCATTTTTCTGCCAGTTATAGTGTCTAAATTTCGTGAAATTTTCTAACTATACGACATGTTTAGCTTGCCCTGCACTCTTTGAAAGGGACGCTTAGCAGTTTTCTTTTCTTTTCTTTTCGCTGAATGTTAAATTAAAATCCACAAAACCACATGCTTAGAAGCACATTTTACATGTATCAGGGGTCCAGGACAAAGGATTTTTGGGAAGTGAGAGTTTTTTTTTTTGCATCTAACTTGTTTTTTATTCCGTCTAAACTTGTTTCATCGCATTCACCTTGGTCTTTGCATCAATTGACATAAAAGAGGATGCCCATACTGTTAAATGACATATGAGCTTGTTAGGGCATGCTAAAATGTTTGTGAAATTATGAAGAAATATCTTTTTTTGATACATATCATCAAGCAAACTTTACGCTAAACAACCTGAGCTAATTTGGAACATTTGGCTGAATCATTTGTTTTGAGAATCCCTTTCAAAATCTTATGATGTTGTACTGTTCTATTTCTTTGTTTCTCATATAGTATAACTTATGGTCCCCTATAGTCCTTTCCATGTTTATTTTAGATCATTCTTTATTTAGCCATTCCTTGTTATGGCCGTACGTACTCCATTGGTGGCAGTTCTGCTAATCTTTTATAACCTTATAAGCCAGATCAAGTGACGCTCTCTTCCTAGTTGGTTAGGCTCCATTAAAATGAATACTGAGATAGGGATTGCTTAGAACTATGAGTCATATTTTCATTAACTTAACATTGTTGCAATTTTGTCTTTGATTCTGTTTTTCAATAAATTGTTGATCATTAACAGGTTGGTGATAAGGGACCAATTCTTGATATAATGGGTGTGTTCTTAGAAAATATTTCAACTGCTACTTCTGTGGCTAGAGCAACTATTTCTGCTGTTCATCGAACAGCTCAAATCATTTCTTCCGTTCCGAATATATTATATCACAAGAAGGCAAGTAAACCTACAAATTCAACTTAAATTACTTCCCGATCATATCTTGTAAATCCAACATTTTAACTGACTTGATTTTGTGTTTCAGGCTTTTCCTGATGCCCTCTTCCATCAATTGCTTATAGCTATGGCCCATCCAGATTATGAAACAAGAGTTGAAGCACACAGGCTCTTTTTTGTGGTGCTTATGCCATCCCTACTAGCCCCTTGGTCGCGGAATAAGGAAACATTTGAAGCTGTTTCTGGATTGCCTGATGTGTTGGAGAAGACACGTAATGGATATTCTTCTTTTCAGGAAAGAAATATAGATAAAACAGAATCTTTCAAAGAAGAAGGATTGCAGAAAGTGGGTAATCAAACATCAGATATTGGAATGGAACAATATAGGAAACATGATTTACATGGTCATTCAAGTAGCTTCGACTGTGCCATCACAGTTGAAAAAACAGTATGATGCCCTCCTGACTCTTAGAGTTTATCAGATGTATATGGTCGTTTGTCTTGGATCCTAGCTTGTCGTTTAATGTAGTTATTCTTTTGCAGTTAACTTCCCTTCGACTAAGTAGTCATCAAGTCAATCTTCTACTTTCTTCGATATGGATTCAGGCAGCCTTCGCAGATAATATGCCTGCCAATTTTGAGGCTATGGCCCATGCTTATAACATTGCATTGCTGTTTATTCAATCTAAGGTAAGACATCCATGCAAGGGGCAAGTGTTGGCTGTATTCATACAGTATTCTCGTTGATATTTTGTGTTGTTGTGAATAACATTTATATCTGGTGAATCCTTGGCATTTTTGGCACTTGGATTAATTGAGGATCAGATATTGAATCAGATGGACATGTTTGAACAAGGTGATGATATGCTTTAGAATTGGAGCTGGTTATGTGGGGTGTGATTTGATGTACAATCTGTAAAAGAAGCAAAATTGGTTTGAACTTAATTTATCAATTCACTAGCAGAGGAAAAACTGAATATTCCCACCAACAAGATCAAAATCTTGTTATTTGTCTGAAGTTTGTATGCATGCTTAAGATGATGAAAATTTGTGCTTACTATGCAAATGTATATTTCAACAATGGCTAATGTTTTTGAACAGACTTCCAGTCATATGTCTCTAGTTCGTTGTTTTCAGCTAGCATTCTCTCTTAGAAGCATCTCTCTAGATCACGGAGGTAAGTGGCTGGACCTGTGAGTGAATCTTGTGTCTTTTGGCTCTAATCTAGTGAACCATTCATAAATGAGCGATGAAAATATAGCTGTGTAATAGAGATTTCTTCTGGATGTTGTAATGTTTGTGAGGATTGTAGTGCAAGTTGACACACCTTCGCACACTTATTGTCTGTTGTAGAAATGAGCACAAGCTAAAACTGGACTGGGTTTGGACAAACTCAATCCCATTACTTTTTAAAAGGGTCCACTCTGAAGACTTGGTAAAAGTCTTAATTCCAAAGCTGTCCCATTGGAAAATTTGGAAACCTGAAGCTAACCTGTTAGCTCATGTCATTTCTTTTCATACTTATTATTTTCAACATCTAATTAGGGAAGTTCTACATAAAATTATTTAACAAAATTGGTTGTTAAATTCATTCAATTGATATGAATTAAATATTGAAATTTTCAATTAGAAAATATTAATATTAGTATAATATTTTGCATAAATAGTCTACTATTAAGATTTTCAAATAACAGTCTGAGATTAGAAATCGAATATCAATCAAACTACTAGGTCTTTTTAGGTAATGGATTGTAATTCACTAGTTAACTTTATTAGTGGGCTGGTGTGAATTTTTTTTGGAAAAACCAACTTTTGGCCTGAAATTTAGTTTGCACTTATTTCCTGTGGGCCTTTTTTATACTAGCCCGAACTAAAATTTGCATCAAACCTACTTGGTTACGCAGGCTGCGCGAGTTTTGCTAATGTTGAATCTGTTATAAGTTATTTTGTTTTGATTGCCGTGGTTAATATTCATCTTAATCTTGCAAATTTTGAGTGAATGTCACTGTTTGTTTGAATATAGTAAATTGTTGCAGTAATTGCCTGGGCGCTTCTGTTTGACTGTTTTGCTTATAAAAAATTTCTTTTTTTCTGCTTGAATCTGGCTTGGCCATGACAAGAACTAGGATGTGAAAGTTAGTTGCTAAAATAATGTGAGATAGCTTCATTGGTAATTACCAATTCTAATGAAAATTTTGTCTGTGTTTACTGAAGGAGGTTTGCAACCATCTCGCAGAAGGTCTCTCTTCACCCTGGCATCGTCCATGCTTATTTTCTCTGCTAGGGCAGGGAATCTCCTTGAGCTAATTCCCTATGTCAAATCATGTTTGACCCAAAAAACTGTTAGTTTTTCCCCTGGCCTATTTATAATTTATGTTGATGTACCAGAACCTCAACAATTAATTGGACAAATGAGAAGCAAAAGGACCAGAACTGAGCACTGATCCTTTTGGCAGGTTGATCCTTATTTGGAATTAATTGAAGATATCAGGCTGCAGGCTGTTTATGCTGGACCAGATTGCAGCAAGATGGTGTATGGATCAGATGAGGATGATGCTGCTGCACTGGAATCACTTGCAGCAGTAGAATCAGATGATCATTTGAATGAAATTGTTGTTGATCAGTTGATGAAAAAATTTGCGAAATTGTCACAGGTGATATTCCATTTTATACTCATGTTGGCTCCATGTTCCTTGTCAAAGACATTTGAAGTGTGACCAAATCATTTAGTACCTAGAGGGACAGTTGTATATTGATTACTGTGCTAAGTGCTAACAATTATGAAATGTGGAACATTACTGGGGCCGCACATTTGCATGAAGATATATGGGTGCAAAACTGGAGAGAGGTGTTTTTGACTGTTATGAAACAAGATATTCTCATCTTTGGCAATTTGACTCCTATAGGAATTTGTTCGTTGTAATTTAGATAAATAAACATTTCCATCATTCATACATCTTTAGCCCTGATTGTCTATGATTCACGTCTTTGGATAATCTTGCCTACCTGGAGTTCATGGAGGAAGGGCAGTTAATTTATGATAAAATCACAATTTAGTTGTGGAAGGGAAGCAGTTAACATATTCTTTACACCATTGAAAAAAAGATTCATATTGAATCTTATGGTTCATTCCTTCTTCAGGATGAGTTATCAGCAATGAAGACGCAACTCCAAGAGGACTTTTCGCCTGATGAATCATATCCACTTGGTGCTCCGTCATTTATGAATACACCAAGGCCATGTTCTCCTCTTATGAAAATGGAGTTGCTTGCTTTTGAAGAGGTTAAAATAGTCTGCTGTTACTTTGCAGATAACTATTGCCATTTACATGTGACATGGTTTTCTATTATGTTGGTTTTTTAGCAGATTATGCCCGAAGATCCCTTGACAGATGATGATACCTTTTCTGAACCAAATGGGAGTCAGTCTGATCGCAAAACATCACTAACTGTCAATACATTTGATGTTTTAAGCGTCAACGAACTATTGGAATCAGTGAGTATCACTTTCTATTTCACTCTTTCTCTCCATCACTTGTAAATTTTCTCGCTGTGTCAATGGATCTTTGAGGATATGCTAAATCAGTTTTTGATATAATGACTATGTGGCCTGGTCACATGCCTATTAACTTTAATTGGCATTTTACCTACAGGTTTCGGAAACTGCACGGCAAGTTGCAAGTTCCCAAGTTTCCTCCACACTTGTACCTTATGACCAAATGAAAAGTCAATGTGAAGCTCTCATGACTGGTAAACAACAGAAGATGTTAATGCTTCACAGCTTCAAGCATCAACACGAGACCAGAGTATTTCCCAGTGAATTTGAAAACAGAGGCACCTCCGAATTTGATGAGGTGAGACTTTTTTAATTTTTGAGAAGTATGATGGTCTTAAAATGGCAATAGCTGTTAAGTTGATTCTTCTATTTTCAATTTTCTTTTTGTGTTGACGGATTTTTAGCCTTTTGATGGTTTCATGTTGATGGTCTTAAGCGCGTGATGTTCATCTTCTTATTTCTTACTGGCTTGCTTTGACTTTTCTTTCTTCATACATTTTGCTCACTTTATATATTTTGACTAGTTACTCTGTCTGATTGACTGAGACTTTTCTTATTTAATGTTCTTTTCATATTGGTTTTATCAGATCCATTTCATGAGGTGAAGAGAACAAGGGACAAGAACAAAGGTGTATATCCTTATCCTTATCTTTGCTATTATGGTAGAAACTTTTCAGTATTTGGTTGTTGGAGATTCTGTTTCTGAGTATGGTGTAAAAACTAATTATAATTATAGTTATTCTTGTATAAAATTTGAATTGTTACGTAGATAACTTTCGTCTTTGTAGTGCTTCTTCATCTTATAGTATCTGTTGCTCATTGAAAAAAGTTAACAAGTTCATATTTCTATTGCCTCTTCATTTTATAGTTTCTCGTGCTTATCAAGAAAAAGTTTGGGCCGACTTTTAAGATGTTTGTTTGGGGTAAGCATATTCTCCAATGTGACTCCTAGATTTGTATGCTTATGGCCACAGGATACAGGTTACAGAAGCCCCAAGATGTAAAGAAACAATATGAGAATTATTGGTCACGAAATTAAACCTCGTGAAGTTTCTGATCTTAATGCTCGACGAAGCGGCTATACTTCAATTTCCTTCTAGTGTAGGAATCAGTAGGGAATTCTGCGCATTGAGAATAATAGTTAACCAGAGTACAGAAGCAGAAGTGAAGCCTGTTTTACTGCAAGGTTCAACTTCCAATGTACAAGGTGTTGTAAGCAAATCAAAGAAGGGGTATGCAGATATGCATTTTAAGATTTTACTTCATTTCATTAGTTGTGGTCTTGATCTTCTATAAGATAATGATGCCTATAACTTGTGACAAGAAGGAAGAGGGTGCTAGAAGGAAAGCTTATGGTTTTTGCCCCTCTCTGTAACTTACAAGTTTGATTATTTATTCTTAATGTTGATTTCACTAAAGATTGTTGCACCATTGTTTTGAGAAAGGCGTGAGTAATTTGTCCTTACCTTTCTCTCTACAGCTCAACAGGAAGTTCAAGTAATGTAAAGCTCTCAGGTGGGTGAAGTTCTCAAACTTCTTTTGAGTCTATTAACTTGCAAGTTGGGGATTCCAAAGATGCTAATGCAACTATTAATGAAAGGAAATGAAATCTCGCAGGAGAAGCAGGACTCTGTTTTCAACTCAACTTCGCAGCCGCAAGTACTGAAACCCAGTAATTCTCAACATAGTTCTGCTACGCTGACTTCAAACAGTTCTGTTGTAGAGGTGTATTGCTCTTTAACAGACCTGTGCATGTGCCATCTCCTGAATCCCGATTTTCTGCTGCTGTTGGAGCAATTAAGCATGAGGTTGGGGTAGTTGTGGGCATAGGCAGTCTTCTGCAACTGCTGTTAAGGACATTTTTGTTTCGGGCAGTTCATTCTGAAACTCAATTTTGGAAAGGGATGGTTCTGCATCAGAATCATTTCAACCTTTCCTTCCTATTTCTAGGACTGATCAAATTAGTCAAACTAGTTGAATTGAGCCTCTTACACCCAATATTTCTGTTAGCAGATCATTCCTAAGTAATCAATATAACAACAAACCTCACCAACAAGCTGTGGGTGACCAAAAAGGCAATGCTTGTAGAAGCTTCCCTATATCAAATTCCATGGTGTCCTTTTGACGATCTAAGTATGCATGTTGGCTATAATTCGTGGAAACTTGACAGGTATCATTGAAACTATTTTCTTTGTTTGATAGGAGGAGATTGTCGGTAGTTTGAGTAATACATTCGTGGATGTATTTCCAGGGTTATTCCTATGAAAATATGCGCCATGATACGCAATGTGCTTTTCATGCAGCCCCACATCAAAGTAAAGAATGGAAGACGAAATCTAACCAAAAACCTGTGCTATCATACTTAAGAGGGATCAGAACACCTACGAATTCTAATTTGTCTTCTGCTGATAATGGTAAGATCAGATGCAGCTAATTTACATGATAAACTTTCACGAGTCAATATCTGCGGAAACCAGAATGTCATCATAGCGCAACATATTCGAGTCCCTGAGACTGATTCGACGTAGGCTGACCTTTGGTAGTCTTGTAGTTGAGTTCAATTCCTCAAAGAAATTTGTACGTGGACTTGGAAGTAGTTGCATTAAGAGAGGAATCAAATGGGGAATCAGATGCAAGGCTTGTTATAGGGGCAAGCATTATGGAAAAGACAAAAATACATTTAGTAGAACGAAGGGAGATCTAGCTTAAAAAGGAAAGATTGACGATAAGGCAAAGTAGAATCAAGACAAGGATAACAAGAATCATGATTGCAATCAAGGTCCCACAAATTAAGACAGTCATGAAGATAATTATTCTACAAAATATTCAAGAATCCTATATGATTATGTCTTTTATTTTCTAGTCAAGTTCTATAATAAAGGGATTAAAATTCCTATTATTATGTACTACCTAAAATAGCAACTTAGCTTTGTTATTTAAATAGTCTAACGTAATGAAAGAGGACAAGCAAGAAAGTTATTAAGATAGGCAGCTCACTCTTCCTTCGACCTAAGGTAGGTAGCTCCTTTTGATGAGTTCCACCCTTCCACCAAAAACTATAGGTTTTCATAGAAAACCCAATTGAAATCATCCCTTGGCTAGATCTTAATCTCACGTTTACAGCATCTTGGCATTAGATCCAAGAGTCATGGGAGATTCAACCAACTAAATGAGCCAAATAATAGAGATGATAAAACATATATTGGAGGAATATGAGGTCGAGTATTAGTTCAGCACTTGTTTCGGTGATGGCCATAATTTAACATGTCCCAGGCTCGAGAAGGCTTGGCAAGTAAGAGTCGTGAGCATGAAACTAGCATTAGTAAGGTACCAATGCATGCAATTGTTCGCTAATATGCGAAGCTGGATTTCCCTTCATATGATGGAAAAGGAAGACCCACTAGGATGACTATATAGATGTGATCGATTCTTTTGGAACCAGTGAACAACTAAGGCGGATAAGGTTAGACTCCCATCATTTCATATGAGTGTAGACAGCTAACTTTGGTTTTTCAATTTATCCTAAGAGAAACATGATTTACCATAGGAGAATTTAAGAAATTATATCATCTTTGTTTTAAACCACAAATTGAAGCAATCCTATCCAAGAACTCATCACCCTTGGGCAAATTGAATCAGTAGAAGAATACAAGAGTAGAATTTAGTGCCTACTTGTGTGAGCAACCACAGTGCGTAGTGATCAACAGGTTGATATTTCCCTCGATATGGAAATACATCGCTCTACAGATCTGGTATCCGTGATAAGGCTTACCAGGGAGTTTGAGAGGAGCTACAACTTGATGGAGGGAAACATCATGGTTATAATTGGACAACATCAAGATAGACTCAGAATACCATAAGTAGAGAGAGAGGAACAAAGTAGAATAATTGGAGTTAAGAGGATAGATGCACCAACAAGCATCCATCAAAATCAAGTTGAAATGGCAGAAAAAGGAGCCGATCGAGGGGCTATGTTATATTGTAATGAAGCATACACTAGTAGCCATAATTGCAAACAACTTTTTAAGTTAGAAATAGAAGACATGGAACAAGACGAAGATGAGGATATAACTATCGCTCTTTTAGAGCTCGAGGTCTCTCTCTCTGTATAATTATAAGGGTCCAACTGCGCAAACTATGCAAATTTAGTGCAGAAGTTTTGGTTATAGTAAATTCTGAAAACACTCACAATTTTTGTAAGTGAAGGAGTAGTATATCAACTTATTCTGGCTTCCTAAAAATAGTCAAGCCTTCAAATCTCCATAGCCAATTGTAAAATAATTTTAGGTCCTAGCATGTGTGAAGGGGTGTTTTTACAAGTCTCATTTGACTCTCTCTATGTTGATTTAGATATGATACCAATGTTATGAATATCGTACCGGGGTCGGGACCAGATTGAACTCTGGAACGGAACTGTACCGGTACTGTTTCGGAAAAATTTTTAAAATTATGAAATAGTCCCTAAAATTTTTAAAATTGCAAAATAGTCCATATTGGTATATTATACAGTTCTACTGTACACTTGACTAGTTTACTGTT
>JANZLY010000005.1:7278137-7288257 GCA_026770305.1 Erythroxylum gonoclados | reverse complement strand
CCCACAAGTTACTCATTAGATGGTGCCGTGCAATACTTTATTTCTTAACTAAAGATTAGGCGATTGTGTGCCTCATTGAATCACGGAGATATTGTCTGTTTCGGAGCATACAATAGATCATTCTGGTGTTGTGTATTGTAAGTATGTCCATAATATTTTGCGTATGCTTTTGTTATTGCAGCTTTTTAAGTTAAAATCTGACCAAACCAGTACGTGCTTTCATATTCAATTAGTTCTCCGAATTTTTACTTGCGCCGTGTACGCTACATGCAACCTGTGCAACCTTGGATGCTTCCTAGTTCTTACACCTTAAACAATCTTGTAGTATGGTATGGTCAACCGTAATCATCTATTCATTTGATATCGCTACACGGGTGTGTGCGTGTTCTGTTAAAGGAATTTTGGCGTATTCATGGAAATTCTGGGTGGGATCCTTCATCAGGGCCCTACCTCGTATTGGGGTAGAAGAAAACCACATTTCTGAAGTAGGACCAGATCATCATACATTTTAAAGACATCTATTCAAGAACTTTTGACTTCTTCCTTTTTTTTGCTCTGGTTCCTTTTCTTTCTATATGGTAAAAAAAAAAATTGAACTTGTTTTGTTTCAGTAAACTCTATTGGATTTACTAATGTCACTCTGCTTTTGAATTTTATGTCCACGGTATGATGGGACATACTCTCTTGCAATAGCACATATGACTTTACCTATATTGTTTTGTTATATATCTACATTCACTTGGCTGTTATAGAATTGATGCTTAAACGAGTTCTAAATACTTGTATATTTACAACAATTAAAGATCTTTACTTGGTACCGGAACCTTGTCGAGAGTATTATGTGTCGCGGATGCTTGTTAGATGTACGAAAGCTGTGATCAGTTGAGTCATCATCTGTTTTCTGAAGTTTGAAATCTACTGCTGGCCTGTGGTTGCCTTAGTTTGCAATCAATTTGGTAAATTGTTTACTGTTTGTGAGCAGGGAGAACAAACGATAAAGAATTACAAAAGATGATGGAAAACAAAAGAAGCCCTTGCTCACTGGATCAAGGCAGCCTCACTTGTCTTGCAAGCAAACGACACAAGGCTGATCTTTCCATCTCCCCTAAGGTTTCTTCCTGCTGCCCTCTTCTCCTTATGTTTATAGTGAACGTTTCTCTGCTCTATTTTGCTTCGGTAAGCCGCCTTATCCAGCCATTGATTTTTATGTTTATGATATTGCCATGAAACGCTTCAATACAAGCAATCCTTTTGGGTTCAAAGAGTATGTAAATGAAAGACAAGTAAGAGTAGGTTATCATCAGGCACCTTAATTCAGTTGCTAATTGGTGGTTTTTAGATAATCCATACATTCCAAGTCCCAATTCTTTTCGCTGTATTTACCAGTATCCCGGGCTTCTTGTTGTGCAAAATATTTTTGTTCTCGTACTTGCCTAATGTTCTGGTTTGACAATAGGAGAATAAAGTGAAGCTTGGTGAACGAATAACAGCTCTACAGCAGCTTGTTTCGCCATATGGAAAGGTAACAAACAGTATACAATTATTTTAACTTGATGTCTCTGTATTCTCAACTTTGATTCAAAGGCCCTTTATATTTAATGCAGACTGACACTGCTTCTGTCCTTTTGGAAGCTATGGAATACATCCGATTCCTTCATGAACAAGTTAAGGTTTGGCTCCTACTTGTTTTCCTTCTACTTGTACATTATATTCTCAAGCAGGAAGGAAACATTTGCATTTCAGATTGACGATAATGGAATGGTCTGAAGAGATGAATGTTGGTAGGAAAATTAGAACGTAAATACATAATTGCATTTGCTCCTCTGAGAAGAACTTCAATGACATTAACAATACTGCATTAACGATTGTGGCTAAAAAATTCCCAAGTCTGTATCATCCTTGTAGTCCCGAGGCTGTGTATTTTTCAGCACTCTCATTCTTTGGTCAATGTCTCCTTGAAATTGCTTCTTTTGGAATGGTTTCAGGTGTTGAGTGCTCCTTACCTCCAAAGCGCTCCTCCAGCTCAAATGCAGGTGAGCATCAAATAGACATAGCAGACCAGTATCTATCTTGTGTTCATCGTCATTGCTTGATGCTTATGGCTCACGGAAATAGAATAAGAGTGGCAGTTTAACTGATGTCCTTCAGTTTGTGAGCCTTTATTATTTTATTTACCCTGTTGTGCCAGCATCGTTCCATTACTTGATTGCAGGATTTGGAGCAATACAGGAGTCTAAGAAGCAGGGGGTTGTGCCTTGTTCCCATCACCTGTACTGAAGGCATTGCCCGTAGCAATGGTGCAGATATCTGGGCACCTATTAAGACATCTCCTAAATTTGACAAGTCTATGTCACAGTTCCAATGAGACAGATCATGGTTCAGACAACCTTTTCCAAGATCGTTCATGTTCTGGACGAGGTTGTGTAAAGAGTAACCAACTGATTTTTGTTAGGCTGATGCAACATCGTAACGAGAATTTTGTTGCACACAAATTCATGCTTCGCATGTTGCTTATCCATTCTGCTAATGTTGATGGAGTCTAGCCATCCATTAGTGGGCATCTGCCTTCTGAATAGGTGAAATGTAAATTTCCAAAACTATAATTTATATATGGTGATCCACCAAAATGGATCAATTAATACATACTCCTTCGATTTAGTTGATATGTACTAAGTGTATCACGCTCTAGCATAAGAGTTGTTAATTCCTCCAAAGTGCTTGAATACTCTGCAGCAAAGAAATCCTGCTTATAATGGACAAACAAGATTAATTTTGCTGGCGAATTGAAAATGCAGTGTTTTAACAGTAGGGAATTGGTCCTGTTCTTCAATGCAACCAACAATTTCAGGACAGAAAACCAACATCCTAATGCAAACCAGAAATTATAAACCAGTCATCTTTCAGCTGTAATAAAACCTTGTTGATGTTGTCTGGTCCGATGATTAGGGCAGGTGAGTTAGTAAGGGGTTCTTCTCGCTTAAGTGAGGTTGTAAGTTCGAATTCTTCTCATGTATGCAGCCGTTTAAAACTTAGGACTAGAGCTTTGCCTTCTGCAAGGGACCTACCGGCTCGAACAGAGATTAGTTTGGGTGTGGATGACTTAAAAGTACTTTCACATAATTGAGACTCTAGAGCAACCAAAAAAAAAAACTTTGTTTCCATACATGGAGTTTTTAGGAAAAGAAAAAAATAAAATTAACGATTAAAGATATATATTTGATCTTTGATATAAATTTTCTTTGTGAGATAAAATAGTTCGTAGTGATTAGGATGCTTCTGTTTTACTGGTGGTCGTGATTAAGATGCCTTTGTTCTTATTATGGTGCTGATTAGGATGATGACTCATGTACCTTGTACCAGTGCTCTTGTTTTATCATGGTGGTGAAGTGGTGATTATGCTGACGATTCTTTCTACAGCCTGAACTCAACGTTCACATTTTATTACTTATAGAAGTGATTTTACAAGTATTGTTGGACAATGATGATTTTGTTTTTGCAGTTATGATGATTAGCTATACAATTTCCAGGTTCCCAATGCTTAGAAAAATTTTCCAGGTTCCCAATTACAGAAAAGATTCCTCTCTTTTCTTTCTTTTCATTTAATATAGTTTTCTCTTCCCTAAAGCTTTCCTGATCGGTGATAAACATCAGGAAAACATTTGGACTCCTCTCACCATTTCAGTTAAAAGAATAGAGATGCAAATGAAGAAATGAAGAGAGGAAAAGAGAGAAACGCATTGTAGTGCCAACATTTAAGAAATGCCAATTCAAGTCTACAGTATACCTTGCCCTTACAACCAAGCGATGGATGACTTGTTTCAGAACCTGAGACTCCATTTAACACAGGAATTGTAGGGATGCCTCTCCGGGCACCTGAAAATGATTCGGGCCCTATGAAAGGAAACTCTCACGTACCCACTCTCTTTTCTCGGGCCTAAGTGAAAGTGAAGTGGTGGGCCTACCCTTCCCAACAAGGGGTATGCTGGGATTTGCGTATAGCAGCACCTTACGATGTTTTTAACACTGGAATTGTACAAAGGAACACCTCATGTTCTCTTCCAAGATGAGACAGGGTTAAGTCACAGAATGCGAACACAAAAACCGACTCCTATAGATTTCATCAAAAGGAACGCCTGTAGTTCTACCAATAAATTGAAAGAAATAAATGATATAACGAGAATCAACACCTTCAAATGTTTTCAGCTGCTATCTTGTGTTACAGAGGGAGGGGAAAAGGGTTTGTCACTTTCATCAGAAGCAGCATGTGAACTGATGTATGCACGGGCCGATTCTAACATCAGTTCTACCTCTTTCTTGTACTGCATATGGTCAATAGAAACATTCTCAGAATAAATTATAGAGGTTTTAAAGGTTGACGGAAAACTGAAACCCAATAAAATTAATTTCATAACCTCATTTACGGCTCCTGTTCTAATTTTTGATTGCATCACACACCATTTCTTGAAATGTGCACCTGTAAAAATGTTCAAATAGAAGTTCCAACCATTGCTAAAGAAGGAGATTCCAGAGTAAAGACGTTTTATACAATCATAAAAGAGTAGATGGGCGTCAACAATGATATCTAGAAAAGTTTACATTTGGGAACAAGATAATAAGAGTAATGCTCATTACGTCAACACAAGGTGACTGAATACCTACCGACTTTTATAACCATCATAGATGATTTTTCATCTTTGGTCTCCATTCTCCATCGGCAGTGAATCTGATGGAGCATCAGCAATAGAAACTAATTAGATAAATATCAGCACTAAACTATCTTAGAAATTTAGACCTAACAACCTGAATAAAGGAAATAAAAGAATGATGATCACAAATTTTGTCAGCCATTAATTAACCTAAAATTCTTCCCATCCTAAGGACGGTTAAAAATTAATTACAAATCATGATTTGCATGTTGTTTTGACAAACTTCCACTGGGAGTAAGAAAAATTTAGGTTATGCTTTACATCTTAACCACTCCTTTAGTTTCCTCTCACATCATATAGATGCATCTTATAACATGTACCTCAAAATATGATCCAAATGGAACATCATGTGCCTGTTGCACAGTTTCGAATACCTAACAAAGAGACAGTTACATCATAAACACGTTAAATATTTAACAAACAGAGAAAAATAAAAAGATTCAGATTGTAATGTATCAAAGATGGAAAACTGATCAAGAATGTTAAAGGATTAATGCAAAACACAAATAGAAGACAGGGAAGTCCTACAAGAGTTTTCTTATCAGTTGATAGAACAGTATGCTGATATTCTGTCATCGCTGTGTCTGGAGGGCACATCGGACTATTACATTTTGATCTGAATGTTATCTCTCTCACTTGACCATCGTACTCATCTGCAACATGCCACTGTCCTATCTGGAAGGGGCAAAAATTTGTAAACGCACACTGTTAGAGACCAGTTGCTCCCGCTGGTGATGGGAGATGGATGCAATTTCCAGCAGCAATTTGAAGCCTTTATGGCTATGTACCAAGAAGATCGAGCCAAAGTTAGGGCAGAGAAAGAAAAAGAAAAGACATTCAATGAAGCTAGACAGAAGGATGTTGCAGCCCAGTTAGAAAGACTACCTCGAGAATTAGCTGTCAGCCATAGAGAGGGGTCCAATATCGAGGACGACAAGAACAAAAGACTAGAGCAGGAAACCATGAAGGGGCCAACTTTATTCCAAAATACTCCAAACTTGAAATGGATCTTCTGACCCTTTGGGTTGGTTAAACCGCTGCGAGCATTTATTTCGCCATCAACGTACTACAACAGAAGACAAGGTTGGATTGGCATCCTTTCATTTAGAAGGAGATGCTCAACTGTGGTTCATTAAATTAGAGCAGGACCGACCACAATTGACTTGGGATGAATTCAAAATCAACTGCAACCTACGTTTTGGACCTCCAATCCGTAGTAACAAGCTTGGGTAACTGTCCAAACTCAGACAAAAAGGGACTATCGAGGAGTACCAGAGGCATTTTGAACAATTGGTTAAAATCTTCATCAACGGCCTAAAGGAAGCAATAGCAGTATAAGTAGAACTACAAAACCCACGAGATTTGACTAGTGCTCTGAGCTTGGCCCGACTTTATGAACAAAGGGGAATCCAACAACGATTAGAGGCAAGTGCTTCTCGGAAGGGCTCTATTGGTATAAATCAACAAACACCCTTTCGGGCAGAGATGGAGGAAAGGCGTGCCAAGGGCTTGTGTTTCAATTGTGATGAACAGCATAAACTGGGGCATCAATGTAAACGGTTGTTCTGATTGGAAGGGGTTGATGAAAATGAATCAGAAAATTTGGAAGAAGGCGTAGAGGAGCCAAAAATATCCTTCCATGCAATTACCGGCATGCATAAACCTCAAACCATGCAAATAGAGGGATCTTTCAATAGTAAGCCATTCATACTTTTGATTGATTCAGGAAGTACTCACAGTTTTGTTGATTCAACACTAGTAGAACAGCTGAAAATACCCATAGAGTCAAAGGCTGCATTAAGGGTGACAATGGCTAATGGAGAGAAAGCGAGCAGTCTTGGAATATGCAAATTGCTTCCAATTCGGTTAGGACCACAAATTTTCCATTTAAATTTATATTTGCTACCTTTTTATGGATATAGGGCAATGCTGGGAGTTAATTGGTTCCAATGGCAGAACTAGGAAATGGAATTAAATGGGATCAAGATCGTTCCTCAATAAACTAACTCTTCATTAATTTCATCTCTAGCTATTGCAGATAAGGAACTAGAACTTCAGAGCATCCTTAATGAATTCCAAGTTCTATTCAACACTCCGGAAGGACTACCCCCTTCCCGGAACTGTGATCACCACATATCCCTAACACCAGGAGTGGGTGCTATTGCCGTCCTCCCATATCGCTACCCCCATGGCCAGAAAGACGAGATAGAGCGTCAGTGCAATGAGATGTTTAAGCAGGGAAGTATACGACCCAGTCATCCTCTTTTTTTGCGCCAGTTCTCTTGGTTAAAAAGGCAGATAAGTCCAGGCAATTATGTGTAGACTACTGTGCGTTGAACTCCCAAATGGTGAAGGATAAATTTCCAATTCATGTAATTGATGAATTATTGGAAGAATTATATGGTGCTTGTTTCTTTCCCAAGTTGGGCCTACGTTCGAGATATCATCAAATTCGAATGAAAGACACCGATGTGGAGAAAACTGCCTTCCGCACTCACCATAGCCACTTCGAATTTTTGGTCATGCCTTTCGGCCTTTCGAATGCACCATCAACTTTTAAAGCTCTCATGAATGACATTTTCAAACAATATTTGTGGAAATTTATCTTGATTTTTTTTGTGACATCTTAATTTACAACAAGACATGGGCCGAGCACATGCAACATCTTCAAATTGTTTTCTCCTTGCTCGAACAACATTCTTTGCACCTCAAACACTCCAAATGTTTATTTGGGCAGTCCCAAAATCTCTTACTTAGGCCATTTGATTTCTTCCAAAGGAGTAGAAGCTGATCCTCAAAAGATTGCAGCTATGATTCAATGGCCCCAACCCAATACTGTACGGGCATTACGTGGATTTTTGGGTCTCACAGGTTATTACCAAAAATTTGTGCAATATTATGGAGCTATAGTTGCTCCTCTCACTTCCATGTTATGGAAAAACTCTTTTTTCCTGGACACCAGAATCCACTTCAACTTTTGAGGCCTTAAAGTTGGCCATGACCACAACACCAGTTTTAGCTCTTCTAGATTTTTCCAAGTTGTTTGTTGTCGAATGTGGTGCCTCTGATGTAAGTATAGGGGTTGTTCTACAACAAGAAGGTCACCCAATTGCTTTCTTTAGCCGCATTTTGGCCCAACGACACCGTCACTTACTAGCTTATGAAAACGAACTGATGGGATTAGCTAAAGTTGTTTGCCGCTGGAGGTCATATTTATGGGGTCAGCGTTTCTTGATTCGGATTGATCATTATAGCCTTAAGTTTCTACTAGAGCAGAAAATCATCACATCTCCTCAACAACATTGGGTTAGCAAACTCACGGGACTCGATTTTCAGGTGGAATATCGAGCAGGCCGTGAAAATGTGGTGGCCGATGCTATCTGATGCTAGCAAGAAGATGTGGGCGTTTTGGCTGCGATTTCCATGCCTTAACTGGTTTTTTTTGATGTTGTGCAAGCAGAAATTTCCAGTAGTCCTGAATTACAGAAATTCATTGAGAAAATTATTGCAGGAACTGCAGGTGACCAATGGTCCTATAAGGATGGTCTTATATTTTTAAAAAATAAGGTGTATATTTCATCATCTTCTTCACTTCCATAGGCTATTATCTCTGCTATTCATGCTCAGTGTCATGAGGGCTATCAAAAGACACTTCATAGAATTTCTGCAGATTTTTTTTGGTCGAGCATGAAGAAACAGGTCCAAGAACTAGTGAAAACTTGCGAAATCTGTCAGAAAAATAAATTTGAAAACTTGCAGCCTGCCGGTCTTTTACAGCCTCTTCCAATTCCCAATCAAATATGGTCAGATATTTCAATGGACTTCATTGACGACCTTTCCTCCTCCAATAGCAAAACAGTGCTGCTCGTAGTAGTTGATCGTTTCTCAAAGTATGCCCACTTCTTGCCACTCTCTCATCCTTATTCAGCTGTTTCTGTTGCTCGTCTTTTCTTTGACCAGGTTTTTAAGTTGCATGGATTGCCCGAATCCATTGTCAGTGACAGGGACGCCACTTTCACTAGCTACTTTTGGTCTGAATTGTTCCGGTTGAGTGGCTGTAAACTCTCTTTCAACTTTGCTTAGATTCCCGATATCGATGGGCAAACTAAGGCAGTTAATAGAGTGTTGGAGATGTATCTTTGTTGTTTTACCAGTGACCACCCACGTCGCTGGATTGATTGGGTAGCATGGGCTGAATATTGCTATAACACTAGCTTCCACTCTTCTCTGAAAGCAACTCCCTTCGAAGTTGTGATGGCAGACCTCCACGTCGCCCTCTATCATACTGTTTTGGTCTTGCGAAGGTTGCAACAGTAGATATTGAGTTGCAAACTCGTCATCAATTTTTTCCTGACTTGCGTGAACGCCTTTTACAAGCTCAAAATACCATGAAAACTACCTATGATTTCTACCATCGCGACATTCATTTTGAAGTTGGTGACAGGGTCCTCCTTAAGCTTCACCCTTATCAACAGTTATCTTTAACTTTCAAAAGCTGCAGAAAATTATCTCCTCGCTTTTACGGGCTCTTCTCTATTGCTGAAAAAGTTGGGACGTTTGCTTACCGCCTCACCCTTCCACCAGAAGCCAAAATTCATCCTGTATTCCATATTTCCTGTCTAAAGAAATTCTACGGATCACCTACCACAGTACCTCAACTTCCAGCTGTTTACAAAGGTGTTGTTCAGCTCACTCCTAAAGCAGTCTTGGAATCACGTACCTTCTCTGGAATTCCACAAGTTCTCATTCATTGGGAAGGTCTCTTGCTTGCTGATGCTTCTTGGGAACCGGTTTCCACTATACTTCAACGTTATCCCTCTCTTGCGCTTGATGTCAAGAGCATTCACGATGGGCCGAGTATTGTTGTGGTCAAGAGCAGCAGGATTATGCTAACCAAGTTTACCAGAGATTCACACATGGAAAATTCAAACGTGGACAAAGGAAGGAGTAGATAAGTTACTTGAATATTCAAACGTGGGGGAAAGGAAGGAGTAAATAAGTTATTTGAATAAGATATCAAAATATTACGAGTTTGTTTTATTCTGAAAAATTGTTTTATCTTTCAGTAGAGATTTTTATTGCTAAAAAGTAGGGATTGTTAAGGGTTGTAAGCTAGTTTAAATACAACTCTTTAAAGCATGAATAAACAAGCAAAATTTTTGTTGACTCATTGTTAGTTCCAGAGATCGAAGAGTTCTCTCTTAACAAGCTCTTATTCCCTCATTCAAGATAGGTCATAAAGGGAGGAAGTCTCTCAAACATAACCTATCTGATATTCAACTACAAGGTCCCATAACCAGAAGTCGATCTAGGGCCTGTGACAATTTGGTATTAGAGCCGCTGGTGATGGGAGATGGATGCAATTTCCAGCAGCAATTTGAAGCCTTTATGGCTATGTACCAAGAAGATCGAGC
>JANZLY010000005.1:7154231-7166404 GCA_026770305.1 Erythroxylum gonoclados | reverse complement strand
GAGCATCCTTATGGATTTTACACTATGGCTGGTACATAATTATGCTTCTGATTCACTGATTTAGTCTTTTTTTCTGGTATGGCACAAGTTTAGTCTTTTTTGTGCGTCTTTTGTTTATCATTCAACCTACATTAAGATTTTTAGCAAAGTTGAAGTGATAAAGTCAGAAAATTAAAAAAAAAAAGCATGCAATAGTATTTTTATGACATTGGGTTTAAAGTGAATTACAATGTCTTGAACTTGTTCTACACTGCATTTTTTTTCTTTCATATCTTTCTAACCTTCCACGAAAGCTTCCTCTTGTTTATTTTCAGCTCTTATATATTCGTAATCTAGTCGGAAGATTGACCAACTCCATGCAAGTTTTACCTCTTGTCTTGTTACAGATTTTGTTCCTTCATCATAATCACAGATGTAATGATCTCTGCTTCTTTGCTTTCTTTTCATTCTATACTTTCTTCTAACTGCAGTTTTAGCTATAGTTCTGGTGGGATTGCTGTATGGTTTTTTCATTGCCATAATATGTGGACAGAGGATCAGTGAACGGCATTATCATGTTCTTGCCAAGCAAGAACTGACAAAGGTTTGTCATCTATTCTTCAAGCTTGGTGGTAAATCTGATACGTCATGCATGCCTAATCATGCAATAAAATATGCTTAATCACAGATTCTGGTTTCCAAAATGTTCTGTGCTATCGAATTGTCAGGAATATGTGGTGGAAGATCGAGAAGCTGGTAAAAATGTTCCTTAACTTGAGGCCAGCCATGTCACAGAACTAAGGATGTTAGGCCTCTTTTAGTTGGAACTATATGCTTTCCTGTAAAGTAAGTTAATCATATGTACTTCTCTTGATAAAAGTCCATTATCTAGGTCAAACATGAGATTATAGTTTCCAATTTAGTTTTCAATATTCCCTTAATCACTTCTTCAAACTTTTTCGCTAGATATCTTTCAATTTCAAGTTCCACTTGCAATAACGATTTTCGGTTGTGAAATCCGTGTCTACAGAATATTATGTCAAAAAAACTTTGCAAGTAGATGAAACCGAATATGTGCGCTAGATTTTGCTTTTTAGCATGGCCAACCACACACATCTGCGCAAAACCAGACTTTTGGATACGTCTTTATGATACATTGCTGATTTTCTCACGTTTTAGTGTATGCCAAAAACTCCAGGCTTGGTGATCCATCAAGGTTTGGTCTCATTTTGGAAGCACGTGTATAAGCAATACCGGTGATGTGAATGGTTCTTACCAACTCTGTACATGGAAGCTGATTCTACTGCTGTTTTGCTGTGTTACTCTTCTGTCTGTTCTAAGATCTGTATATCGACCATTATTGTGTATACTAATCATGACCTTTGTGGGGAAATAGAATTTTCGTATCATTTGTCTAGCTATCATAAGCAAATTACAGAATGTATCAATTCTTGAAACATTGTTTTGGAATACATTGTCATTGAGGCCAAGTCAAACTAAAAGCAAATGTTAGGCTTCTCACATGCCATTTGAAATGTTCAAAATGTAATCATCGTAATTGTTGAGCGAAAGTGGCACCGAGAAAGGACCTGATATTATGATTCAAAATATTTACAACTGAGCTACAACTCGGGAATATGTATCTGGTCCAAGCATATAGTTTTAAGTTACACGAAAACAATATAAAGGATAGCTATTGACTTCATTAAGAACAATAGTGATCAGAAGGCTCCCAGGGCAAATCTCTTTTCTGAATGAAGTCAAAAATTCACCTCACCGTGCTCTACCAAATGTCATTTAGTCGATGGATCTTCATTTCACTTCTATTCTTGTTTCTACATAACATTTACAAGTCTCTGGATGAGCGAGGTAAGTGTATTTGATAATAAACTGACTAAGAAAAGGAAATTGCATTTACTATCAAGTTCATGGATTGAAAATCAATTTCATCATTTTTGAACGTTATTCTTCCTCAAAGATTTCATTTTTATTTACATAAGATTACTCTAAAGTCTTAAACTTGTCATGCGCACCCATTAACATTAGGTTGTCTTGTTTCGTTTTCTTTCACATTTCCATCAACACCCTCCTCTAAAGCCCAGAAAGATGTAGTCTTTGCAAGGACAACACGACGCCCTAAAGCCTCTCAACCCCGATAACGGCCAAAACTGTAAAATGAATCAAACCAAGCCTCTTTTGTGTCCACCCAAAAAGCACCTTATCTTATCAACATGGCTCTCTTGTCCTATTAACTCACTCTCGCTGCACTGAATTGTAACCTGTGACGAGAGAGAACAGAACGAAAATGGCAGTGAAGATACGGTTCGCGAGACTTGGGTGCAAACACCGACCCTTTTACAGGATCATTGTCACCGATAGCCAAGCCCCAAGAGATGGCAAGCACATTCAAGTTGTGGGCTTTTATGATCCTCTGTCTGGTACTGTTACTTCGCTTCACATTCCCTCTTTTTGGTAAAGAAAACAAGGACTCGACTTTTTTGAAGTTTCAGTGATTAGCTTTGATGTTAATCCTAGTGGATTTCTTTTGAATTTGAGTTATGTTACAGGCAAAGATGGTAACAAGTATATGGGGCTCAAGTATGATGCTGTCAAGTAAGTCATCTTTTTCTACCG
Source organism: Erythroxylum gonoclados (assembly GCA_026770305.1). NCBI lineage: Eukaryota > Viridiplantae > Streptophyta > Magnoliopsida > Malpighiales > Erythroxylaceae > Erythroxylum > Erythroxylum gonoclados. The sequence continues at coordinate 7,163,791 of JANZLY010000005.1, read as the reverse complement.
CTTTTATAGTAAATTTGCTTAAATTATGCATTTTGGCTGGGTTGATTTTTCTTGCTTATGATAATTTACATACAACTCAAACTTATTACGATAGCTTTATAGAAAATTTTCCTTCTAGTTCATCTTTAATTGGGAATTTTGAAGTAACTAAAGGACTGGCGGATGATACATTGTGGAAAGAGAAATGTGTCAACTTGTTGAAATATTTACATCTCTGGGTAATAGTAGTAAACTTCTGTGTTTAGATGGAATTTATAAAAAAAAAAGGTTGAAAAGTTCTAGGTAAAGGATCTTTTTGTGGAAATTCTGGTGGGTGGGAAATGGATATCTCTTTGGCGCTGTTTTCTTTTACACACAGGCCTTTGAGAAATCATTGTGCCATTGATGGAGGACAACCATAAAATTCACCGAGTTTCTTGGCTGTCATATTTAAGTAGGAGTTGATCTCCTGAAGATATACACAGACGGCCAATGTTGGTTGTTGGTGCGTGTACAAGTTCTTCAGGAATATGATAGCATCATTGCCTATGATCTATATAGTTCTAGTGCTACATTATCTCTGGAAGTGTTTTTGTTCTATGCCATTTTGCCACTTGATTTCAACTAAATTCTTCAGTAAATGACCGAAAAGTTTACTCAGTTTATGCTTATACATTATGAAGTCCATTGAAAGATGGCCACCAATTATCTGTTTAATTAGTTTCACCTTGTGCAGCAGTCATGTGCTTTATTTTCGTTCAGTTATTCTTCTATTCGTTCTCTGCAGGCATTGGTTATCAGTCGGAGCTCAGCCTACAGATCCCGTGCGCCGCATTCTTCTCAAAGCAGGATTGATATCTCCACCATCAATGGTGGTTGTGAAAGACAAAGGTGGACCAAGCAACTCAGCTCTTGTTGATGCTATTGCAGATCCAGAGTAGTCTGCTAACCATGTTAAACTTGCGCTTCTTGAGGCACTTGCATATTGTTTTTGATTGGTGGACATGTAGAACTTTACTCATGTATGCATGACCTGAACAATGAGGTTGTTGAATGCATTAAAAGTCTTTCTTGCCTTACCTCATACATTCCTCCATTACAAATTTGATTCTATCATTGCTGTAGAAGTGAAAGCAGATGCAGGGATGGAATGATGCAACCATTGGTAACCTTTGTTATATCATCTACTTAATTTTGCATCCGATTGTTGATAGAAAATGTGAAGATAATAATCTCAAATATATAATGTTGCAACTATTTGTTTTAGAACATAGAAAATGTTGGTTTTGAGTTTTCTAGGTAGCTAAACCTCATCATCAGTGACCTTGGATCAAAATTCATGGCAATTTTGCATCAAAAAGGAGCTCCCAGCTTCTATTTTAAGGGTTCATTACCAAACTACATCACACAAGAAGGCTTTGGCCTTGAAAGAAAACTAATGCTTATCAGATTAACAACTTCAGCCACAACGTGTTGTGTTAAAATAATATTGAGCGAAAACGCTGTCGTTTGGACCTGACAAACTCGGCAAAACCCTGATGCCTCACCACTCTAAAAAACCTTTGAACGCTAAACCTTCATTTGCATAGCAAATCTTCCATAAGAGAAAGCTAAAGCATGGCAGTGAAGATTCGGTTCGCGAGGTTCGGTTGCAGAAACCGACCCTTTTTCAGAATCATTGTTGCGGATAGCAAAACCCCTAGAGATGGCAAGCCTATTCAAGTCGTCGGGTTCTACGATCCCTTGTCTGGTGTTTTTTCTTTTCCTATTCAATTTTCTTTCTTCCTCTGTTTGGTTTCCTAGAAATATGCTAGAACAAAGAAAGGACATTACTTTTCTTCTTTGAGAGTGTTGATAATCGTATTTTAACAATATTTCGGTTTTCTGATAGGTAAAGAAGATGGCAACAAATACATGGGGCTTAAGTACGACGCTGTGAAGTAAGCTCTCGTTCTCATACACTGCTGTTTAACTCTTCCTAAGTTCAGTCTGGTCTTCGATGATAATTAAACACCGGTTTGCTTCTTGCTTTCTCTTAATGTGAAGTCAGACTCGCAATTGGATTAAATGGGCCATTATCTTTGTTTCTGTTCTGACCACTGTATTTTCTATGTGTCAGGTATTGGTTGTCAGTTGGTGCCCAGCCTTCAGATCCTGTACGACGCATTCTTTTCAAAGCAGGTTTATTAACTCCACCACCAATGGTGGTAGTGAAAGACAAAGATGGATCTAAGGACTGGTCTTCTACAGATCCTATTCCAGATTCAGACACATCAATTACCCTGTAAAAGTTGACTCCTTTCTGTTTGGATTGTAGAATTTAACAATGTACACGAGCTTGTTTCTTGAATGAACTTGAGCTTTGTCTTCATAAACTGTTGACCAAATTATGATGAAGTTGTTTTCTTCCAAAATAAATGGTTTTCACTCACGCGTTTATCACATATAGCGAGAAACAGTATTTCTCTTGAATTGAAGATGTTGACGTGAGCCCATATACAAATCTTGTTGCTGAGATTTTAACTTAATGGAGAGAGATTGTTTTCCAGGAGGGTCAGTCACCAAGTTGTTCTTATTTTTTGTACATTGTGGAACTCAGTTAAGTAAAAGGTCAACGCCTATGCTTCCGATAAGTCTACACTCTCACTCAAGGAGGCAGTTGATTCAGGTGATGGATTTTGAATTCCTTCCACATCAGATGGTTGTGATTCATGCTTTGCAGCAGCCTGCAGCACCCGGTTTTGAACATCAGAAGATGAAGGTGAAGTAGGGAGGCCAAGGCGGTTTGTTTCTAATTTGCCAGCAGCCCATGAAAATGCCTGAGCTCCAAGTCGAACGGGAGCAAGCAACCGCCTTCATAAACACATTAGAAACTTCAATTAATTGAAAGTTCAACTACCAAAAAACCTTGATCAGTTAGCTACGATCTATCCAACTCAATGACAAAAGATTTCTTAAAAAATGTTCGGTTAAGGAAAAGGCAATCTTGATTAAGGCAACTGTTATAAATAGGACGGAGTTGGAACATTCAGCAATGGCGGTGAAAACTATCAATCAGCAATGGCAGAAGTATTAAGAATCCAAATACACTAAGATAAGGCTGCTATAAAACAGTTCAATCTAGGTCTTAAGGTCCCACTACCCTCTCCCATGGCTAAAAGCAAGCCGATTCTCTTACTGGCTCCAACCATGTCCTTTCTCTAACCTTTGTTTGTCATTTCTTTTCTTCAATCAGTAATACAAATATCATTAATCCTGCCTTTTGGAAAAGTTGTCGATAAAGTAGATTAATATTGTACGTCAGTTGTCAGAAGTGTTATAAAAGATTTCCTCAATACTATTGATTGCATGCACATGAACCTATAAATAAGATTTTACCTCACATCTTGCTTAAAATCTGTAGGATTTTCGTATGAAGCAACCCGTCGATAAATGGTCTGATCAAGGACAAGGAACCAATAATTAGGAATCACAAGCCTAAATATAACATTTGCAAGAAGCAGATGAAGAACCCCTAGCACGGTAGCACCAGGATTTCTACCAGAAAGATTCAATAGAAATGCTAATTCACCCATTTGATAATTGATAGTAATAATTAGCAATAATACAACAACTTGAGACGGCTTTTAACTACTGCCCCACACCTCAACTTGTCTCTCTTATTACATGGACCCGCTTACATAAACATGCATTCACTTGGCAGGGAGTAGCAATATCCTAGAACAATTGACCAAAGAACAATTACAGGGAAGACTACATACCTGACCAAGACCAAAAATTCCGATGACTTGTAATGTTTTCTCCCATTCTGAAACAAAATTTATTTTCAGTTTGCAAGGATGCAAGTGTTCTTATAATCAGTTCACTATTGTGAAACATCAAGGAATGTTTTACTTTTCCCTCATTCAACCTAGTGAAGAGAATTTTGAGGAAGACAAAATTACATACCTAGTAGTGCATACAAAGCTGTAACAAGACCCTGCCCAAGAAGAAATTGGTATAGTCAGTAACAAATGCAGATGAATATGCATCACCAGCTAAGATTGCTCCAGACGATAATATAGCATATTAAATACTTGGAAGGTGCACAGCAGGAATGCTTTAGTTCTCATGCAACAGATCTTCCAGGGTAAAAAGTCTCAAAGTTTAATCTAAAAATTTACCCAAGACATGAAAAATTCCATCCATACTCTCTTTTAAGTTATGAGTGTAGAAATGGATGTGGGCCTGTGAGTGAGTGTCCGCCTTTGTTTTGCAATATTAAGAGACGTCAACTATGGCACAGAGTTCCAAATGCAGTAATTCACTATCCCACAAAAGTAACCTGTCATACCACTGCATAACCGAGGGCTTGCACAGGTGAAGGCTTGATTTCTTCAAGTATTGCCTCTGCTTCCTGAATTAATCCCAGTGTTTAACTGTAGTTAGAGCAGTAAGGAAGTAGGCATCCGAGAAAGTGAAGGTACAGTATGGGTCTATGACAATGGGATGCAGCATCTGGGAAACATAACAGCTAAAGTTCTTTAACATTAACATCTAGCAAAGTTTTATGGTTCACTCTAAAGACATAACCCTCTGAATAGAGACCTGTCTAGCAAGTGCCCCTCTTCAGGATGTGTCTAATATCAATGAATTTACTTTTGAGAGGCGAGAAAGCATTAAAAACAGATACAGTGCAGATATTTGGTTGACTGATTCAGATGATTGCAGTCATGGATTGAAGCAATTATTTAAACGATCCCATAAAAGATACAAGTTCCATATCAAGGGATAAAATATATTCCGCTAGAATTGACAAAAGGTTACTAGAACTGCCAATGTCTAGATATTTCTAATGTGCAGTAATTATCGGCTAGTACCTCATTGAGTATGGTAAGTGTTGTCTCAGATTTAAGTTCCTTAATTCGAAGGCCTTGTTTTACCCAAGATTGGAAACCACCATCAACCAAGTATCCTCTCTGTCATGTCCAACATAAGCAACAATTTTCAGTGTGCTAATTTGATGGAAACTCCAGATTGTAAACGTTGAGCATGTAGCTTGTAAACGCATAGTCATTGTTGACTTTATATTCAACAAACATAACTTCATTCCTTAAGTTGTATAAATGGCTAACAGAATGTTAATTATTGTAGTCTCTAATCCTAAGTGCTCGATAAATAAAAATAAATATCAGAGATAGCATAGTACTTGCCTTGACCCCAAGTTTTCTCAAGGATCTTGCAATGCCTTTCGAACGATTGCCATCAGCGTCCATAACTATAACCATTGACCTGTCCTACAGGTATTAGGAAAAGAATGTTAGAAAACAATCCTAAAGCTAGAATCCAAAGTACAAACATGACAAGCAGATGATGTATGAAATTGAAAATTTAGACTTTCTTCATGTCAAATAAGATACACTAATCACTCAAATAAAACATGAGTGTTCATATAGATTCCACACAAAAAATTCTGAGAAATGATTTAAAAATTAAAATGCTTTAGTAACCAATTATGAGCTACTCGTAGTAGTGACAAATGGAACTAAAGTTATCGTAGTATATTTTGTGTTGGCATTTGCAACAAAAAAATGATGCATTGTGAAGAAACCCCAAGGAAAAGAAGTTTCTTGAAAATATTTTCTTGAGTCCTAGATGGAAATAATGTCATGATAGAACGTGTTAGACCAAATATGGAACAACTTACAAAGCTTAATTATTTAAGGGCAAGCCACTGAAAACGTTAAGCTGCACACCTTAATAGCTTTCAAATTACGAATAACTGCAGCAAGTAAGGCATCGTCAAGATCTCTACCACCCTTTACCAACTTCTTTACCGGCCCATCAACCTGTATGTAAAGTGAAAGAAATGCAGTATAAAACTTTAGCAGCCCTTTCTTTGTATTTATTGGGCCCAATACTTGATAAGCATATAGTCCACCAAATCACAGCTTTAAATTAGCAGCAGAAACACAAACTAACCGCTGGCAGAGTTACATTCACATAGCGAAATCGAGCTGTTCTTCGAAGGTCTGGAATACCATTCCTCTCTCTCATAATCTTGAAAAGGAAGTAACCCATGACAAAGTTGAAATCATATCACTAAGCACATAATAGAAGTCCACATTGGAAATAGCTTTACCATCTGTAGAGAAGGCTAAAAAAGTAAAATATTCTATAAGAGTACAGGCATCACAACAAATTAGGCCTATGGTGAGAATTTCAGTGTCCAGCCTCTGTCATGCAGATACAAGAATTTTTTACACAGTCAATTGGTAAAATAAGCCAGTAAGATTTACAGTCTCTTGCCTCAGGTCGGATATCAATGAGCACAGCATCATCCTTCCCAGTCAAGAGCTCTAAAGTTGATTCAGGAGATAAATCTCCAGAGTAGCCACTAGAAGACCAAGCCCAATAACAGACCCTGTACAGATCTGAAAAGAGATTTAAATTTCACAAGGAATGCATGTTTGACAAAGAATCCTAAATACACAAAAGGACATTTATACCACAAGGTAGCTGAAGTCCCAAGGGCTAGAACAACTGGTACAACTGGATCATTAGGATCTAAGCCAAGACTTCTCTCCAATCCCTCAATACCGACATAAATCTGTTTATTGCATATGAATTCAGTATCATTTATTATGGCAAAGTGAAAGGAGCAGATTCACCATGGGTTTCTATCATTATTTTTGAACTAAAAATTCCTTCAGCATAAAAGCAGTAACTAACTCTTCCCACAAGAATGGTTCCTAGATGGACCAATCTAATTATGGCAGGGCATCTGGATTCAATTTATCAAGAGAACAAAAGAAACTACGGAAACAATTATTCATTTCATGCTATATGCAAGTGCTAAAAAATCTCATCACAGATGTCTCAATGGGATCACCCAAAAATCAGTAAGGAACAGAAAATGTCCCCCTGAGATCTGAATACCTGTTGAACAGCAGAACCAATTGGTGTATATATTTGAATTACTTTTTCTTCAGATAGATTTAGTGAGTCCTTGATCTGTGGAGGAAGCAGTTCTTTGACATTTCCATAAGAATAAACAATAAGAGAAGACCCTTTACTAATCCAATCTTCAACTGCAACAATTGTGCTTCTTAAAACATCTACAGAAATGGTAGCAGCTTTACTAGCAGCTTCAGTCAAGCCACCAGAAACATTAGTCAAACGACTGCCTGCTAACTCTCCAGTTTGATCAAAAGATGAAAATATTTTACTCCAGGCATTATCCACTGCTTCAGAAGCACTTTTAGTAATGGATGCTACTGATGAATTGATTGTATCTACTGTGCTCTTCACAGCATTCTCTCCCTTACTAACTGAATTGCTGATGGAATCAGTGACCCCTGCTAAAAAATCATCAAAACTTGCCTTTGTCTCTGATAATGAATCACCAATCATACCAATTGAGTCAGATCCCAAATTGGGACTTTCTGGTGTTATTTCAGTGCTTAACACAGTTTGAGGTTCCACAGTTCCCATTAATATCTCTGCATTTTCAGCTGACTGCTCTAAAGAATTTCCAAGTTCCTGTTCCACGGCAGATAAGCTATAGGTCTCCACGTTTTTTAGGTTTTCTATTCCATTAGTTTGCATTTCATTTATTTCCCCAACCGAAGAACCCCAATCACCATATAATTTGCATCTGGCATCACTCAATTCATCTGAGCAAGAAACATTTTTAATGGAGTCCGCAAACACTGATTGTTCACTGGAGTCAAAAACATCAGAGTAGAGAGACTTTGCAGCTTGGGTTCTAAAGGATACACCTTGCATATGCAACCCATTTGACGATCCAAAACCAACTCTCTCTTCCAAAATGCATCTGGACTCAAAATCTTTTGAGAAAGAGCCAAAGGGTCGGAAAGCTCCATGAAACGAAATCTGCAACAGTTACATTTTTAGATACATGAACAAAAGCATAACTCAACAACTCTTTTGAGAGATATTACAACCCAACAGTTCAAGACATATACAATTAGCAGCTATTACTTAAAGATTTCACTAATTATAGATTTTCACTAATTAAGTTTTAAATTCTAAATGGTCTCCTCTCTAGAAGAACCTCCATACCCAAGTATCTTTTCTTTAATTACGGAGCTGGTCTCTATAAGTTGAAGAACCTTCATATCCAATTTTCTTTTCTTCCTTATTATTATAACAAATATATTGCCCTTACGCAAATGCCTTCATCACCAATGGCACGTAAGACAGGGAATTTTGTTAAAATAACGTGATCAAAAAGCAAGTCTTACTTACCAGAAAGACGCAAATTCGAAAGGCCAACCCAAGGGCTATATGAGAGCATAGCAATTTTTTACTTTCTAAGTCATGTAATTTGAAGAACTCAAAGAAATAAGTCGTGAATCATAAATAACGTAAGGTTTTGAGAGAAAAAGGACTCCTAGAGAACTATGAGAAAAAGGTGAGTTAGAAACCATAATTTTACCTGAGAATGAGACGAGCAGCATGGAGTGGTGGAGCAAACAGGCAACATCTTCTTGTTGTCAATTCAAACGCAACTCTTCAAGAAAATTCACCAAGCACTCATTATCTGCTATATAAAAAAGGAAATTAACTATACTAAAACAAATTGACATATCAATCTCGAATTTCATCAAAACTAAGAAACAAAGAAAGAATCTACATCGAGCTTAGCTCATTGGAAGAAAGTCATTTGAATTTCCAAAGCTCGAGAGTTGAATTGTCAAAATTCCCTTTAGTTCCCACAAACAAATTTAGTAGTGCAATAATTAGAGCAATCTACGAGATGAAAGAGACTCCATCCAACATACATTCCTAAAAAGCACATGACCTCTCTCCATTCTCTTAACAGATGATTCAATGTTGATCGAACTGAATAAAATAAAAAATGGCTTCAATGATACCCACTTGACCCCATTCGATAAAGAAGCTCATGCAAGTTGGTAATTATATCTTTATATAGCTTTTCCAATGCAACTAACAATGGCACAGAAATAGAAAATACCGATTGAACAACACAGTTCCCTGAAACAAATGTTTTGAACTTATACTACGCCAACAAGTCAAGTCAAAGCAGACTCATTCAGACAGACAATAACAAGAACAATTCTTTACGTGGTTTCTGAACTAAGATCAGAACCACTGATGAAGGATTCCTCGAAAAGTTAAACCCAGGAGAAAAAAGAAGGTAAAAACGGAAATTTTGACGAAATGTAGAGATGATTCTTACAAGAGAAACGAAATTCATGAGAAACTGAGAAATGGGTATTGGATATTGCGTGGCAACTTGTGCTGTGAATCAAATATATAGAAGATATGAGGGAGGAGAATCGTGTGGGTGTGGCTTGTCAATGCATGTGAGCGTCATCTCATTGGCGCCTCTATGCCTCTCGTTCTTATAGTGGGGACTTCTTTTGGATTTGATATTTCATATCATCCCAATACTCATCCAACTCGCCACCTATCAATATCATTCATTAGAAGCAACTTGGATACTAATTCTTTTCTTCTAAAATGCAAAAAAAGTAAAAAGTAACGAAAATAAACCATTTACAAACATGTAATTGCTTTATGAATAATTCACTTTTTGCTTCAATAAAATAAAA
>JANZLY010000005.1:4877342-4888904 GCA_026770305.1 Erythroxylum gonoclados | reverse complement strand
GTAAGAAACGTCTTCTCACAAATACGAAGAATTATTACTTTGGAGGATCCTTATCAAGGATCAACAGCATTTCAAGATAGTGCATACGCAGATCTTGAAAGACTTACCTGCAAAGATATAAAGAATGTGAAGCAATTCATGAGAGAATATATATATCTTGCAGCAATGTCAGGAAGACCATACTTAGGTGCAGAATTATCAGAAAAATTCTTCCGAAAGCTTCCAGAATTATATGGAAAAAGAATAGAGGAAGAATACAAGAAAAAACATCCAGGTAATCAAATTGGAGTATGGCCTAGAATTGTCTTTACGTGGCAATATCTTACAGAAATGTGTAAAGAAGCAGCTATACAAAGAGGATTGAAAGATTTCAATTCATTTTGTACACAAATGCCTATTCCAGGATATTACAAAGAAAACAAGAAATATGGTCTCAGAAAAGCAAAAACTTACAAAGGAAAGCCACATGATACACATATTCGTGTGTTCAAAAGAAAGAAACCTCCAATCACCAAGTGTAGATGTTACAAATGTGGTGAAGAAGGACATTATGCTCGAGATTGTAGAAGCCAAAAGGCAAACATTGCAAGAGTGGCAATGATTGAAGGATTAGATCTCCCTGAGGATTGGGATGTTGTCTCAATCGAAATGAATGAACCAGATAGTGATGGAATACTATCTGTATCTGAAGGAGAACAACAGGATCAATCAATAGTATTAAATACTATTACATTAGATCCAACAGAAATGTTATTCATGACAACGGATAGCAACAGAGAAATAACAGAAAGAAGATATAATGATTGGTTAGAGGAAGTTACTTTACCCTCCAGCATGGAATCTTGTACTCATAGATGGGAACATAATCGAATTATTCAGTTTGGAAGCCCAAATTGCTGGTATTGCAAAGGTATGACAACTGAATACATGAGAATACATTGTCCTTTCTGTACAATTACAGTATGTGCATTCTGTGCACATATATATTGGAAGATTAAGGTGACAAAAAGAAAGACAACATACGTACCACTACTGTCAGACAAAGACAAAATGGTACAAGAAATGTCAGTTTATATTGATCAGATACTCAAAGAAAATGAAATACTGATCAAAGAAAATCAACGGCTTGAGCAAATAGCAGAGGGATTCTTTAATCAAGAACTCCATCATCAACAACAATTTGATGAAGAAAAATTGAAGCAAGAACTTCGAGCTTCAAACAGAAATCAACAACAACTCGATGAAGAAAAATTGGAGCAAGATCTTCGAGCTTTAAACAGAACCCTTGTCATTATAGACAAAGGAAAAGAAATAGAATCAGAGTGTCAGCAAAGCATGGTGAAACCTGTAAAGAACAACAACAACACAAATTTTGTCAAATTTGTTAAAACAGTGTCACATGCCAGAATACCTGACAGAAAAACTGAAGGAGCAGCAGGATTTGATTTATACAGTTGTGAATGCATACTAATACCTCCTTTCAATAGAAGAAATATCTCAACAGGTATCAAGATGGAGCTAGCACAAAAGAACCTATATGGAAGATTAGCTGGAAAATCTTCTATCTCAAGCAAAGGAATAGACGTATCTGCTGGAGTAATTGATAATGACTACAGAGGTACGATTTATGTTGTGTTAGTTAATTCATGTCCAAAAGAATACTTTGTGGATATTGGAGATGCTATAGCTCAAATAATTTTTGAGCAATATTTCATTCCACAAGTTCAGACAGTAGAAGATGATCAGTTAATAAAGACAGAAAGAATGATCAGTTGTTTTGAAAAAGACAACAAAGAAACTATAGTTTTGTTCAAACAAAAGCCAGAAGATCTAGGCAAGTTTGAAAACATATTGGCAATAACTGATGGAAAGGTTGGCATACCAAGAGGAAAAATAAATAACCAGCTGTACAACTTTGAGATAAGGTTCAATATACCAGGATGTAAAGAGTTTACATTAAGAGCTATCTTGGATACAGGGGCAACAAAGTGTTGTGTAAAGGAAAATGAAATACCAGAAGAAGCAAAAGAAAAGGCAAGTTACCCCATAGTTATTCATGGAGTAAACTCTACATGTGAAGCCAGGTATAAATTAAAAAATGGATCGATGATCATAGGAGAAAATTCTTATAGAATTCCATTTACTTTTTGCATTCCCATGAATTCACAAGATGGAATACAGATGATACTCGGATGCAATTTTATTCGCGGACAACAAGGAGGAATCAGATTGGAAGGAACAACTGTTACATTCTATAAGAATCTGTCAGAAGTCTCAACTAGTACAGAAGTCAACACGACAAAATTAGCCATCCCAGAATTAGAGCTTGAGGCCGATGAATATTACACTATTCAAAATATGGTGTATTATAATATTGGTCAGAGTATCTCTGAATACTCAAAAGAAATAGAAATAGCTCTAAAGAAATTAGAAGATTTGGAATTTATTGGGAAAAATCCTCAAAAGCATTGGGCTAAGAATGGAATATTGTGCAAAATAGAGGTCATAAATCTGGACCTTACTATTCAAGATAAGCCCTTAAAGCATATCACTCCATTAATGGAGGCCCAATTCAGAAAACATGTGCAAGCCTTATTGGATTTAGGGGTAATTAGACCATCATCATCAAGACATAGAACAATGGCCATGATAGTATATTCAGGGACTTCAGTAAATCCAGAAACAGGAGAAATCAAGCATGGCAAAGAAAGAATGGTATTTGATTATAGAAAGCTGAATGAGAATACATACAAGGATCAATATTCGTTACCAGGGATCAATACAATCATCAAAAAGATTGGAAACAGCAAAATATACAGTAAATTTGATCTCAAAAGTGGTTTTCATCAAGTAGCAATGGATCCAGAATCAATACCATGGACAGCTTTTATAGTTCCTGAAGGACTATATGAATGGTTAGTAATGCCATTCGGATTGAAAAATGCGCCTGCAATTTTTCAAAGAAAAATGGACCAATGCTTCAAAGGACATGAAGCATATATTGCTGCTTACATAGATGACATTCTTGTCTTCTCTAAGACAGCACAAGAACATAAGAAACATTTACAAATATTTTTTAATATTTGTATGAGATATGGCCTGGTCCTATCTAAAGAAAAAATGCATGTAGGAGTTTCAGAAGTAGAATTCCTTGGAGCCATAATTGGCAACCGAAAGATTAAGCTGCAACCTCATATAATTAAAAAATTATCAGAATTTCCTGAGGAGCAACTTAAAGAAAAGAAAGGTTTAAGATCATGGTTAGGAATTCTCAACTATGCCAGAAGTTATATTCCTAAATTAGGAATATTAGTAGGACCTTTATACAACAAGACTGCCCCCAATGCTGATAAAAGAATGACTAGCATGGATTGGGAGATAGTCAAAAGAATTAAAGAAATGATAAATAATCTGCCAGAAATGGAGCTACCACCACAAGGATCTTATATAATCCTTGAAACAGATGGCTGTATGGAAGGATGGGGAGGAATTGCGAAATGGAAAAATTTAAAGGAGGACTCTAGAGCAACAGAAAAAATATTTGCATATGCAAGCGGGAAATTTGATACTATCAAATCAACAATAGATGCAGAAATATCGGCTTGCATAAATTCCTTAAACTCCTTTAAGATTCATTATTTGGATCAAAAAGAAATAACCCTCAGAACTGACTGCCAGGCGATCATAAGCTTTTATAATAAACAGTCACAAAATAAACCATCTAGAATTAGATGGATTAATTTTACTGATTTTATTACAGGCACTGGAGTCAATATCATCTTTGAACACATAGATGGTAAAAGAAATATATTAGCTGATCAATTATCAAGAATTGTTTCTAATCTTGCAGGTATACGATGGATCGAAGGGATAAAGGAAAAGGAAAATCAACAAAACCCTATCTCACTCTTGAAGATCTCTTCAACAGAAAAATCAAAAAGGAAACAGAAAGAACAGACATTGAGGAATCTTCCTCAAGCTCTGGAAGAACTAAAGACTCTTCCAAAAGAAAAACGGGATCAAGCTCAAAACCTGCTAGGGAAAGCCCTACAGGATATATTCGAGTAGAAGAATTGGTCAGAAGGGCCACAAGCCCAACAAAGAAAAGGTCCTCACCTGTAACAATAGAGGAAAGAAATAGTCAACGTTTTTGCCGCTTTGGCAATACACAATTACCAATATCGGATCCTTTAGATCCTAAAGCATATCGACCACTGGATAATCTTCCTTTAGATAAACAACAGAAATGTTTGCTGGACGCCATCTGGAAAGCCAACAGCAGTGGACAAAAGCAGAGAGCATGTTGTGCTCTTCAATACTACTTCAGTAAAATCATGAATCCACCATTGGGTAAAAGTTTCTCTTACTATGCTTTAGTTAATGGTCCAGAAAGAGGTATTTACTGTTACTATTCATCATTACTAAAGCAAACTGTGAAATTGGCAAAACCTAAGTTCAAAGGTTTCTATGCATTTAATGAAGCACTTGAATATATAATGCATTATGTGGATTTCAATGAAGAAATTTTTATTGAACAAGAACCGCGTGAAGGTCCATTAACAGAAGTGTACAACCAGGAGATTATTCGTCTTCAACAAGAAATTAATGAACTCATGAACACTATTAATGAGTTAAAGAAAGAATCAGAAGATCAACATGAAGAAGCCATTGCCACCCCACCATTATTATTTAGTCAAAAGGATGAAGGGACAAGCAAAGCATATATGCATCATCCAGAAGAATCATCTGATGAAGATAGACGTAATCCTAGACATCACAGGTCTACAGCAGAATGGGCAGCTGGCACCAGATCATTAAGAAGAATGACATATGGCAGACCACATCAAGGAAAAGGGCCAAAGAAGGAATAATTGGCCAACAGCATCTGACAACTAATATTGTCAAAAGAAAAGAGGGAATCTATCGTCCCTACCCACTTGGACATCTGTCCAAAAATATGTAAATAATTACCTAGTGGGAAAACTGTTATTCTCACTTTTATTTTTGAACGCACACTTGGCGTTCTTTTCTTAAAGTGGAGTTACTATTTTCTCCATTCAGTTTGTTTTTAGCAGATAGTGGGTATAATAATTAGCCCATTTAGTCAAAAGGAGACAAATAATTGAAGCCACTTGCATCAATCGTCTACGAGGGCCCAGAAGCGCACCCGGATTGATGAGTCATCCTTCAATTATTATCTTCTAGTTTATTCCGAGACCTCTATATAAGAGTCTCATATGTAACCTAAAAGAGTACCTCGGCAGCACCTACAAACGCTCCGAAGCTCTTCCCTGTATAAACTCTGATAAATAACAAAGTTTGATTGTTCAATCATCAAGTGTTAAGTGTTACTCATTGCAATACTCCACACTGTTTACTATCAGTGTCTTGCAAAGATCAAAGACGGGGTCTCTCTCTTTTTGGTATCAGAGCAAGGTATGAGTAACTAAACTATTTAAGTTTGGCTGTTTATTTAAGTTTGATAAATTTGTTTATTTGTCTTATTTTAACATTTAAATTTTGTTGCTCCCATGGATTATTATATTCAAGTTGGTTCAAAGCTATGCCAGGATATTTCAAAAAACTAAGGAGCTTAAAGATAATAAGTAAGGAAACTGAATCAAGGATATCTCGAATACGTGCAATCATTGAAAAACATGAGAAAAGAGTACAGGAGTATCACCGATTGATCAGTAACCCATCTTATACCCGAGACCCACTTCATCCTAAATTCAAACAGGCTGAGAAGATCAGACGAGAAGCATATCACTTATTAGGAGAAACCAAATACCTCATTTATGAGTGCAGACAAGAAATTGCAAGTAACTATAGAAGGTTAAGGTTGTATAGGTCTTGGATAGTACCTTATATAAGTTGAAGTTTGTAATTTGTTATATTTTTATGAAATAAAATAAGTAGCTACGCCGTGAGGATGTCAAAGAACAAAAGTAGAGTACCCATTGAAAGGCGAGAGGCCGTGTGAGGGGAAAATGAGTTCGAATTCCAAAACGGGAAAGTACTTGTTTTATCATTAATCAGGTAATGAGTGAAAAACTTCAGCAAACAATAGAAAGGTATGAGCAAAACAGAAAAATTTTGGAATATCTTGACTTAGCCATTGAACCTAATTTTGAAAAAGAATCTATCGAAGGAATAGAATTTTCTTGTTATAAGAAGGGATTTAAACATATTTATCATTCTGATAATAAACAGCTGAACTTATTGTGTGACCTGCAGTTAAGTACCTTGCATAATATTAGTGTAATTTATGATCGTTTGGTTTTATTATCTAAAGTTTGTTTTAAGCATCTTCATAGTTTAGAAGAAAAACTAGAGAAAATACAAAAAGAAATCTTTTTGCTTGAAGAAATTGAAAGTAGGGTTAAGAAATTACCCCTAAAGAAAGAAGTTGCAGGGTTAATCGAAAATATAATCGATCAACCAAAGAAAGTTGAACAAGAAACAATTCAACTACCTCAACAGTTGAAAAAGAAATTGGATAATATAGAAGAACTGCTTGAAAAATTAAATTTTAAGCTGTGAATGTCCTATCTGACTGCTGCGGAAGACGAAGATTATAAAGAGGCATTAATCGCTACAGAATTACTGGGAGCACCAGCTGAAGGCTTCAAAAGAATAAAAGAGCCATTACAAAAGGCAACAGAATCATTAATCAAGCAAAACAACAGTGTAATTTACCTTTTGGTAAAAGCACTAAAGAAAATTGAAGCATTAGAAACAAAAGTCTCACGACTTGAGAATCTAATAACAAAAGCTTCAACAGAAAATCCAGAATTTCAACAAGTTCTTGAAAAATTGACACAAGAAGTCAATCGTATTAAGATATCAGAAAAAGGAAGTACAGCTCCACCAGCTGTTACAAGAAAGATTTATCATTTTATCAATCCAAAGGACATCTTCAACGAAGAAAAAGCAAAGTTATCAAAATGAATCGCAGAAGCACTAGCAGCAGACCTAGTGTATCTTTTGATGAACCAAGAAGTGCTGAAGAAAGGAACAGAGGATTAATTCCTGTTAGAAATATGGAAAATACAACAATAGCTAATGTTCAGGATAATCAAATACGTGATTATCAAAGATACAGACAAGCTGCAAGAAATGCTATAAATCGTATAACAAGAAGCAGCAACAGGAGCAGAGTATTGGAAATGAACTTAGATCCTGATTATCAACTAAGTTTATCCAATCAAAAGAGAGCATCAATGGTACCAGCTGAAATTCTATATACAACTAACTGGCAGGAACCAAAGAACAGAGTATTTCAGCATTACTCTGAAGAAAGAAAATTGATTATTGGAGAAAATAATCAAGAAGAAATGAAACTAATTACAAAAGAATCCTATGAGGAATTAAAAAGGGAAGGATTAAATCATATCCATCTGGGAATGATTATGATCAGACTATTTGCCCTACATAGAAAGATGGCTGGAGTCAAAATCCTGATAGTAATCAGAGACAGAAGATGGGGTAGTGATCAACGAGGAATTCTAGGACAAATGGAGATTGATTTAGCAGATGGTACAGAATTGGTATATTTTCTACCCAATCAAATGATGACTATTACAGATTTCTATAAACAAATAGAAATAATAGTCAAAACAAAAGGTTATGAATCGTGGGTAGCAGGGGAAGCCAATCTATTAATCACAAGAGGAGTTGTAGCAAGGTTGACTAACACAAGTGCAACAGCATTCCGCTATCGTAATAGCAACCTGCTAGATTTCTTATCAACACATGGGGTTAAAGCAATAGAAGGAGAAACGTATACATCTGAAATATTTGATGGAGAAAGATGGACTATACGACCACCAGATGAATCATCATCATCAAGGGTTCCACAAAAGGCTCAAATATGGGAAAATCGTGATAAATCCACAAGCTTGAGATTTTCTAATTATAACAAAAGACAAACCCCAGAAGAGGAAGAAAGCCTAGAAGAAGAAGAAATCGAAAGAGCTTTGGTTATAACTCATCGAGTTATAAAAGAAGAAAAAAGGCATATTAATAGAATATTGCCTGATCACTTTATTCAAAGTGAAAAAGAAAAAGGAGTTATTTGGGATCATCTTGGAGATGCAAAATATTATGTTAAATATACGATTCCAGAAGAAATAGATGAACCAGTCATCTGTACTGGTTGGGGAGATGAGTTTCAAGATACAGATGAAACAGAAGAAAATACAAGAGTAGTATTTACAGAATTTACAGAAGAATCAGAGGATTCTGAAAATGAACTACCATGGTATTACAGTATATCTCAGATTGAGGATACAAAAGAAACAATTTTAATGGCGGATATGGAATATCCAAAGTTAAAACCAGAAATAGATATGGATGAAAGTCCATATTTAAAAGAAATATTATACCCATCGGTAAATATGGCATCATTACAACCAAAAATGGAAGATACCAGTTATAATCCACCTACGGATTTTACCATGGGACCTCCTCAGTATCCACCAGCAAGAGGAGAAAGAAAAATAAATGTTCCAGAAATACGAAATCATTGGCAACAATTCAGAGGAAAAAGTCTGAATACAATCAATCAATGGACTTTACCACCTGCTCAGGTACAAACAGGATCAATGCTAGTTCTCCCAGAAGATATCTCACAATATGAAGACGTGTTAACAAGATGGGAATCAACTAATGCAAATCTGATTGATCGTATGACATGGATAGATAATCAAGCCAAAGTACTATTTGTGGAAAATCTACTTGGAGAAGTAGAAAAGAAAATGTTTCAAGCATGGAGGATGGCATATCCCCAGGAATATGAAGTACTTGTGGGAACAGCAGATGATGTAAGAAACGTATTCTCACAAATACGAAGAATTATTACTCTAGAAGATCCATATCAAGGATCAACAGCATTTCAAGAAAGCGCCTATGCAGATCTTGAAAGACTTACTTGCAAAGATATAAAGAATATAAAGCAATTCATGAGGGAATATGTATATCTTGCAGCAATGTCGGGAAGATCATACTTAAGTGCAGAATTATCAGAAAAATTCTTCAGAAAATTACCAGAATTATATGGAAAAAGAATTGAGGAAGAATACAAAAAGAAGCATCCAGGTAATCAAATTGGAGTATGGCCAAGAATTGTCTTCACATGGCAATATCTTACAGAAATGTGCAAAGAAGCAGCTATACAAAGAGGATTGAAGGATTTCAATTCTTTCTGCACACAAATGCCTATTCCAGGATATTATAAAGAAAGCAAGAAATATGGTCTCAGAAAAGCAAAAACATATAAAGGAAAGCCACATGATACACATATACGTGTATTCAAAAGAAAGAAACCTCCTGTTACTAAATGCAGATGTTACAAATGTGGAGAGGAGGGACATTATGCTCGGGATTGTAGAAATCAAAAGGCTAACATTGCTAGAACAGCAATGATTGAAGGGTTAGACCTTCCTGAAGAATGGGATGTTGTTTCCATAGACATGAATGAACCAGATAGTGATGGGATACTATCTGTATCTGAAGGAGAACAACAGGATCAATCAATAGTATTGAATACTATTACATTAGATCCAACAGAAATGTTATTCATGACAACGGATAACAACAAAGAAATCACTGAAAGAAGATATAATGATTGGTTGGAAGATGCTTATCTACCACCTAATATGGAATCTTGTACTCATAGATGGCAACACAATCAAATCATTCAGTCTGGAAGTCCAAATTGTTGGTACTGTAAAGGTATGACAACTGAATACATGAGAATATATATATATAGGCACATCACAATTATTTTAAATTATCTACTCAATAAAAGGCAATAATACATCTGCAAATTTTATTGCTATCTCTTTGTTTTCAACACATTTTGTGTTTATATACATATAAACTCTTTCTGTTAGTTTTTCTTTTAAAAATTAAACAAAACTAAGATATAGTATAGTTTGAAACATGTCACATGTTAATATGTCAAAAAATTAAAAAATAATGATATAAGTGTTTGTTCATAACTTATTTTAGAAATACTATAGATGACCGATTTTTCATAAATTAGTCAAATTATAAAAGAGGTGGATGCATTTGTCCGTTTATAACATAAGCAACATACAAAGTTGCAGATGTCACTTCTTTGAACTGAATTTGATGTTAAAAATGTTAAGAATACTAATATTTTATGAGTAAGTCGATTGATAATTGTATATGGATGTACGAAATTAAGATATAGAAATAACAGGAATATGTTAATTAAAAGGTTAATAATACTCACAGAAAAAAATGAAAATTGATAAAAATTAGGGGATAAACATATATAATTAGCTGGATGTGAGTTATGATTAAAAAATTGAACCGATTTGAACTGTTCATCTGTAAAAATCTCGAACTGATCAATTTTTGTTCAATTTTTAACTTTTCAATTTGATTTATTTTAATAACCTTTGTTATTAAAAATTGATCAATTTATTAATTAATTTGTCAATTTTATAAATTAATTAATTTTTATAAACTAAAATAAATAAATTAATTTTCATTTAATTTAAAGACAATATCCTTTAATCTTATTTTAAATTCTTTAAATTCATTTAATGTTTAGCTGGTTGAACCTTTTAAACTTTAAATCTTTTGCTTTATTAGTTTTAACCTGTTTATGTTGCTTTGGCATTAACTATAGAGCATTTAGAATAATGAATCAACCCTTCTTCATTGACCACATATAAGTAATCTTCATGTAAACCAATGAGTAACATGTATTTCTTATTTAAGGGTAAACATTTTAAGAATTACTAACAATCAAAGGTTTGATTAGCAGTATAATTAAGAAGTTGAAAATCTCTACCTTTTTTCTTTAAAAAAAATCTTAGGAGGATACTTTTCTTGTAGATTGCAACTTTTAGACTAGTGATTCTTTTTCATTCTTTGTTGGAATAAACAAGAGTTGCAGGAATTTGACAGAGAAAATATGAATAACTTAATTCTAACACCCTTAGTTGAGTTCAAAAGTTTACGTATGTAGTATTACGTAGATAACCCTATTATCAACACCCAGTTGAAGTTCCGCTAAGGTGCGGGGTCTGGGGTATTAAGGAGATAACCTATATTCCTAAAACAGTTGAAATAATTAATTCAATGGAAGAAATACAAATTAATAAACATTGTGTCAAATTTATAATTAATAATTTTTTATGTCCATTTTATTTTAAAAAGAAAGATAAGAAAAGAATCCATGTAATGTTGTTACTTCTTTATTAGGTAATTATACAATGAAGAGACTCTATTTATTTTTATTAATAGTACAGTTCAGTTCCTTTCTTTAATTGTAGAATGTGCTTCAGCTTCTCGATAAGGGCTATCGAGAAAGGAACATGATATAATTATAACAGAAGTCTGAGACGTCGCGTGATTGAACTAATCTATTAACTTGAAATTTAGGTCATGCTTGCAGAAGATTATATGTAAAAGTTGAATTCGATTGTTTCCACCTTAAAATGCAACACCACATGTGTACTTATATATCGAACTAATCCAAACCAAACTTGTTCTGATACCATATTAGAAAGGCCTAACTCACCC
>JANZLY010000005.1:4723072-4733156 GCA_026770305.1 Erythroxylum gonoclados | reverse complement strand
AGTGAAATCTCATAAGGATATCTGAGGACTGGACATAGCCCCATAAATGTTCTGAATCAGAATTAGAAGAAAAGCAACAAGCATAAATATACCGAGAACAGAGTTTCAGATGCCCTATCATAAGGATGCAATAACTTTGAAGTATCTTGAGTTGTTGCTTGATGTGCAACGTCGGTCTGAAAAACACAAACTCCATAGAATTAGAAATACCAAAAAGACACAAAAGACTTTTTTTTTCTTCACTTCTTCAATTGATCCAAAAATGCTAGGGTTACTCCCTACAAACCTCTGAAGGTTTTCCAATAGAATATCCATCAGGGTACAGGTTCAAAGTGAACGAGACTTCATGTTCTGAAAAGAGAAAGCACAAATGTTCAACAGATTCTACTGATACAAGAACATCAATAGCAAAAGAATTTGAATTTTGGAGACAGACCAGAGATGGATGACCTTGGGATGCTAGCTGTAACCTCACCACTCCCATGAATGACACCCTACATTACAAACATTTCAAACTATAACATGTGAAAGCAGCATATGAAATCACTTCACCCTCCACATGATCAAGTAACAGATGTCACAGTGGCAGCTCTACATTTGTACAAGAAAGATTATCACTTAAGGAAGCGCAACCAAGTTCCCTACATGAAACATACGAATGCAAGCAATAACTACAAGCCACAATTTGAAAACCCAGGAGTTGAAGGTACATAAAGATATTACACATGTAGAAATTACAGCTTTGCATCAATAAATTACAAAAATACACAACTTAGGAAGGAGGGTGTATCCAATGACCATAAAGAATACTGCAGTCTCACCCTTTAAAGAAAAGAAAGAGCAAATCAGAGAACACATGTTAAATGAGCAAACCAAGTTGCGCCAACTGCAGATTCAAGCTACCAGAATCCACAATGCAAACTACATAACAAATAAAGATATCTAGCGTCAAACTCGAAATGCACATCAAATGTTCCCTAAAACAGGCCTTTCATCAAAGGATTCCAAATGATATTTAAATAGCAATGAATAGCTAACAAGATAATACCAGTTGTGCTCTTGTATTCTATAATTCAAGTTGACGAACAAAACTAACATTAAGCCATCCCCTTTCGCTTTATCGTTAAACAAAAATTTTGTCGGAATACTTACATTCTTGGAGCCAACCAATGACTTCTCCTCAGAATCATCTAAATCCTCATCCAAAGCAGTCTCAGGTTGGACAACAGCCTTGGGGCGGAACCTAGTACCAGTTTTTGAGATCTTAAACGAGACTCCCATTTGAAGATTGAGTTGCTTGGATCAAGAGAAAGTGAAGAAAAATCAGAAAGAAGGGAAAAAGAAGGTAGGAATTTTAAGGACAGAGTTACTTATTGAGGGCTGGCGTCACATATAGAACTTGTAAAGAACCGAGTGCTTATGTGGGTGTTTAGATCAGGAGAAAGCGAGAGAAAACATGGCATAAAGTGAATAATAAGAGAAAGATTCATAATTTGCGTAAGCAAACGGAATACCCAAATGGAGTTCTTGAAATTGAGGGAATCCAGAACTGTAATGAGTTGTAAAGAAAGAAAGAGGCAAAATTTATCAAGAGATTGAAGGGTT
The DNA here is from genome assembly GCA_026770305.1 of Erythroxylum gonoclados. Classification (NCBI taxonomy): domain Eukaryota; kingdom Viridiplantae; phylum Streptophyta; class Magnoliopsida; order Malpighiales; family Erythroxylaceae; genus Erythroxylum; species Erythroxylum gonoclados. The sequence goes on along the minus strand of JANZLY010000005.1, from coordinate 4,731,551 downwards.
TTAGAGTGCTTGAATACCGGGAAAGTGGAGGAAAAGCTAAAGAGAGTAGAATTAACGAAAAACCCAGATGGAGATTTTCTACAATTGAGGGATTTCGGAGCTCAATTGAGATGTAACGAAAGGAAAAACTCGATCTTTTTTACCGGTTTTGGGCGGTATATGTAATTCTGAGAGATATTTGGCGAGAAGGAACGAGATAGATAAGGGCCGGATCTGGCCCGAGCCCACTCAGACCCGAGTCCGCCAGACTCTTTGCTGCTGAGGCCTGGTGTCGACCTTAGTCCAAGCTCAGTCCGAAGCCTTCTGAAAACAGTATTCTATTGGGATTTGGCCCATGTTTCTACATTTGGATCACGGGTCATCGGATCCTTGCTTGGTCCAGTATAGAATGACTTTGCTTAGTATATTTGATTTTAGTTATTTGCTAATTATTTAATAACAAATTCCCCCATGATTGTTTAGTTTTATTATTGTCACAATAAATATTTATTAAAACCAATTTAATAAACCAATAACGACTCTGCATCGGTTGTTATAAGGTGAGACCAAATAGACCTGCTAGGCTGAAGAAGAAAAGATTATGAACAATTTTTACTTGTAGGTTGAACAAAAATTTCAGATCTGTTGAAGATACAAAAAACCGCAATGCATCTATGATGTTAATATTTGGAATAATGATTACAACGCATTTTGCTGGATACAAGAGCATTGTATAGACGCAATGATGCTTGCAAAGCATATAGGCATCCTTGTTAGCACAACAACAAGCTCTCAACTAGCTTGCTCTTAGTTAGACATGGCATCACCTAATTGTATGCACATAAATAATACACGTCGGACTTCAATTCCAGTGAATGCCAAGTAGTACTCAAGATTAGACTTCCTCCTGAAGCTCCATTTTGCTGATCGAATACTCCCTCTCAAACAATAAGAATTCCTGGATATAAGAAAAGCAGTTAACAATCAGCTGAAGTTTACAACCTTGCATGAATATAGGCTCGTGCCACTGTAGTGATGATAGTTTATTCACTTCACCGCTCATCCAAATATTGGAGAGAAAATTCAAGTTGGAAATCTGCACTAATCTCTATGATAAACAGAAGTGACGAATTAGTTTTAGTTTCTTCGTAAAAATGTAGCAGAGAGAAAACAATAGGGCAACCCATTGTTGTTCAGCTGCTAATCCTCTCTTGTACTTATGGAGGTCACTGATGATTCAAGTTCATGTCCTATCTATCAGACAGTTTCAGAACAGAAACTAAACATCCTTTTAATGTAGATTTAAATTTCATTGAGCTATATCTTTCATTCCCCATGATGTCCTTATGAAGGCTATTAAAGAGATTGTTTTGAGAATTTTAACCATCACCTGTAGCTGTTGCTGACTGAATAAATGCAAAAATCCAGTTTCTGGACAGCTGATAACCTCAATTAACTCGTCATGATCTTCTGGTGGATTGCCCATCTCCGCAAGTGAAACAGAAACCTGAGGGTTGACAATGTCATTCGGTTATAAAACAAAAGCATACCAGAATTACTTATATGCAAATAACCTGCATAACACACAGCATTATTCTTGTAAAGAAGCAACTTACCTGCATACATCGAAGAATGACTTCAGGAAGGCAGCATCTACGACAAAGGCCCTGCACAATATATGTTGCTGGGTCTTCCAAGGAGCCATATTCACTTGAATACCAAGCATCTAATCTAGAAATTTCCATTGTAACTCCTGCTTGGAACCGTAAAAGCTCGCCTGTACCAATTACATAAAAACCTGGTTTAGAATGTCATGTCGCCATCAGAGATCAACTTCTATATGCTCATAGCTCCTTCAACTGCCTCATTAACCAACTCACTGGACTTCTATGATTGCACATGATGAAGAACTATACATTCAGTTTAATATTCACTGAATTTCCCTAGCTTCCATTCAAAAGCAGAAAAGACATGATTTCTTTACGCCAAAGGGTAAATTTCAACAATCTTAGCAATAGAGCTATTATATCAACTGAATTAGGAAGGTCCACAAGCTTACAATCAAATACTAAGCTTAAGTTATATTATATTCTTAATTGCATGACTTAAATGAAAATGGGAATTTTGCCACGTGTCACTGCCCAAATTGTGGTTAAAATCCATGGAGAACACCTCTCCTCAAGCACACATGCAATGGTTCATTTTTACCTTTGAAGCCAGCAGCCAAGACAGTACCGAGAATACCACCATCATTAACTTGATGTGACCCGAGTCCATCACCCTCTATAGCCAAACAGCGGAGAACAACCTCAATGCAGTAATCGTCCCTTTGTGAAATGGCAACATTTACCTGCCATAGAAGTTTTCATCACAATAGAATCATAACATAATAACAGATGCAAAGTTGATTGTAACGGTTAATGCACAAAAAGTTCAATGATTCAATTCTGTTTTCCCACATTTGTCATCCGGTAATGATTTTAGAAAATTAGAGCTAGCAGTTAAAATAACAGTTGCTACAAATTTATTTCCCTCGTCCTGCACGCAGGGTGAAGGTGGATGTCCTTCTAACTGCCACTGTATCCTCAAGACAGAATTTGATTGCTGCTACTTATTTACTCCCATAAAGTTTTAAAATCATGTGATAGGACATTCATTGTCAATCTACAGCAGTAACATGAGCATAATATCATGTGAACACAAAATCAAGCATTGGCCTATCTTGATAACCCTTTCTCACTTGGGACAGCGCACTCAAATTATTTATCTAAGAATTTGATTTACTTATGAAAGAACTAATCTATCTCAGCCGTTGGCTGCAGCCTCAGTAGCTTCCAAATTTCATTGATAACATACTCCCACAGGGATCAAGAACCTCACAGTTTTAGGGATGGCCTCTAAACACACTGATAACTTGCAATCAAAGATCAGCCATGTTCTATCTATGCCATTGGTTTCATGGACATGTTCATTTCAAAGTTACAATACAGGTTTTGATTCCCAAGAGTTGATCAAAACCAGAACAAAAGCAACAATAATTATAAGTATGAACCCCAGATGTTGAAACTTTCCATTTCGCATAACTTCTAGAAAAGGCATAAATTTCATATCCCAACATAAAAGAATGAGAGGCATACCATCAATTGGCGGTGTAGCACAACTTCCTCACTCACTGAAGAATAAAGAGCACTCATTAATGCAGTGCAAATGTTGGCATCTGGAGACAGGCATTCACCTGAAGGCAAGCACAGCATAGCTGTGGCATGCAACTCAAGGAATACAGGTCCTGCTGATTCATATGTGTGATCTGGAACATATGCCAACCAAGGATTGTCTCTCCCTTAACAAGAATTCGACATTCATGTCAAAATCAGTGTTGAAGCAGCTTGTATGAAATTGTAAATACAACATCTACAAAAACAGCACCACTAGAAAAGATTAATCCATGTCACTGACTTTTAAGCAACTCCATAGAAGAATTTAGGGTTTCTTTAGCTGCTGAAATGGCTCTTTGCTGTTCATCTGCTGAGAGCTCAGCTGGAGGAACCTCTGCATTCTCTAGCTCAATCTTAAGCCAGTTCCGGTAAGTTGCATCACAGGAGTAGTACTCACTCTAAGAAAGAGTCATGTATATTATTTCCAAGAATTTGAAATAGTCAAGTAAATCCAAGTAAACCTTCGGGAACAGAAAGACAGAAGTGCATAAACAATGTAAGTGAACTAACATGAAACGTACCCAATCTTGGAACTCTTTCAGATTCTTGGAAGCATGATCCTCAATGGTATCAGGTATTTCTGAAACCTGTTTCAGGGGCTCAGCAAGCAGACTAAGTAATGCATGTGCACCTATTGGCATTGCTGGTACTCTCCAGAGGGAAACCAAAGCAAACTCCCTGAACAATATGTTACTGCACAGACAAAAGCTCAAAGTTACAAGAAAGAAGAGAAGCAACATAAAACAGGCAAAGTTAAATTATGAACAATCAGTTAGCGAGTGTCTCAAAAGTATGCACATATTGCACTCGAGAGAAAAAGAGAGGTATTTTAAGCACTCGAGATATATTAACATACTCTTTTATCTATTTTCCATGTTAAGATCATACTGGCAATTTGGAATTAGGATCCATAACAGCAACAAAAATTTACTCCTTGATATGATAAAAGATTTTCCTATTACGATCATGGCACAGAAGACACTCATTACTAGCAAGAGATAAGTTGGTTGTCTGGTAGATGTATAAACAATTATGAAATTTATTGTTCAGAAGAGCATAATATGTTACCTGTGCATCAATGTATAAACAATTATGAAATTTATGGTTCAGAAGGGCATAATATGTTACCTGTGCATCAACGCCCACAACAGAAGTTTGGTACTGACATCTTTAACGTTGGCAATAGTTGAAGGTGGTGTAAAGCAGAGCCATTGGATAACCATTGCTTTTTGAAGGCTCTGCAATCGGTGCTGCTCTGCAACATCTGATAATTTATCATATTTTCCAGTTTTGATCTCCCGGGATCTTGAAAGCAGTCTGTTGTTATACACCATGATCAGATATTCCAACCATATGTTGAAAATGTTGTCAATTTCACATCTTATTCTGAACTCACAAGTATAAAACTACCTCTCAATAATTTCTTCAAAGCTGCCTCTTGAATCATCCACTGAAGAAAAGGGTAGATACTCCATTGCAGAAAGGAAAATTTTGTATTTTACGTGTACACTATTTCACCAGAAAAACAATAAAAGATTGACAAGTCAAAATACAGAGGTTTTCATAGATTCTGTTCTGAAAAATGGCAGACCAATGATGAACACGAGTCATGGGAACTCTTACTAGAAGGTTGTACCCCTGTAAAAAGATTTCCAACCAAAGGATCTCATCTAGTGTAGACCGCAATCTTATTCATTAATTAATTATTTTTTAATGGCTTTTTAATTTCAGCCATGGTAACTCCCTAATAAGCTTGTGTCCCAAAAGCGCAAAGAAAAACAGAATACAACCACCACCCTCCATCAACGCATATAAGATGAACTACATTAGGTACCCAGACATCTACATCTTCTATAACAAATAGAAAATGTATCAGAACATGCAAACCTCAGTCGTGAAAATGAATAGAAGGAAGGGATACAGAAACAATATTTGAACTTAATAACCAGTCAAAAATACCTGCTATTTAACCTCAATTCCATCATGTGCACAAAAAGGTCAACACAACGGTGGCCAGCAAGGTGAGAAGCATAAATGCCAACTAACTCCTCATGTTGCTTTGAGAATAGAAACATCACATACCTGAGATATGGATTTTTAAACTAGGATAAATCAGCAGATAACTTGGGCTGCTACCACATAAGTATCACCTTAAAACTCGTAACGTCAAAAGGAAGACAATGAAGGGCTCATACTTTAGTTCCCATAGAACCACGGTCTACATCAATCAAGCAACAGACAAGTAGACAGCAAGGCCGTGGATGTGCAAATTTAAAGTTCTCTAATTGTGTGTCTGCCTGTCTGTCTATGTGTGCATGTGTATCTGTGTGTGTGTGTGTGTACAACCGGAGTGTATGAGTTTGCATATGTATGTGCCCACTTATTCCTGCCTGCTTCTTTCATTGAGATTGCTACAAAGTCATTCAAATCCAGTGAAAACTGAATTACAACTGATAAGTTTAATTAGCCTTAGACCAACATACTCACATGTGTAGAATAAGATCACCAACATTCATGAGCTTCTCCTTAAAAGAATCTTTCATTTCCTCAACAAGTAAATACCGAAATACAAGCACTAGGTGAGCACCAAATCTTATCATCTGAGGATCACCATGAGGCCTGACAGAAGCCATAATAGTGAATTGGTCGAAATGAAAACTGAGAAATAGCATGTTAATCCAACACACACTCATACATACACACACCCATACACTCGCATCCATCACACTTAACTTTTTATTTGATTTTGTGTGATTGTGAGTAAAATTTTGCTACAGCTTCAATTTTTGTTCCCGTGGATTGTTCTTGTGCATGCCCAGGAAAATTAGACTTGTTCCTTTCCAACCTGAAATCGAGAGACGTCTGAGAAAAATTAGGAAAGAGAGGAAAGAACAAGAGAGACTTAGCACAATTGAGCAAATTGATAACATGGCCGAACATCAGAATTTTCCTGTTCACCAGCCTAGGAATGGATACCAGGTATTAAATGGTGACCAGGAGAGAGTATGAGAAAATAATGCAAACAATAGACGTAGGACGATTAGGGAAGCAACAACCTCAGATGTCAACTACGATCCCTTCACTGCTGCTTGCCCTAACTTCGATGTGAATTTCGAAGTAAAAGGATTGCTGATCAACTCCCTCCCCAAATTTCACGGTTTGGCAGGAGAGGATCCATACATGCACCAACAAGCGCTGACGATGATCTGCCAAAGTATGAAACCCGTAGGAGCACATTTGGATCAGGTGCTTTGGAAAGTTTTTCACCTGTCGTTGGAATGTAAGGCACGAGAGTGGTACATGAGCCTCCCGAGGCATGTGGCCAATGCCTACCACAGTTGGGCCAATTTGAGGAAAGCCTTCCTAGAAAAGTACTTTCCCGCCTCTAGGACATCATCTATGAGGAAGGAGATCTACTCAGCAAAACAAGATTATGATGAGTCCTTATACGACTATTGGAACCGACTCCAAGACCTACTATCAAGGTGCCCCCATCATCAAATTCCTGACGAGCAATTGGTACAATATTTCTATGATGGGGTCAAAAATCAGGAAAAAGGAATGTTCGATGCAGCTTCGGGAGGATCTCTTATTGACCTCACCGCATCAGAAGCTTGGGCACTTATCAAGAGGATGGCTCTTAATCATCAGCAGTATAGTGTCCGCGATTCTAGAGGAGTGCATAAAGTGGGAGCCTTAACGGCTCAAGCTAAACGAATTGAGAGTCTAGAATAGAAAGTGGATTCCCTGGAGAATCGGATAACCTCGCAGCTATCATTCATCACGGCCGAACTCAAAAACTTAAATGTGCATCGCCCATCTCCTTCGATAGAGCTTACCGCACCCAGTTGCGAAACTTGTGGGTCGGTAATGCATATTTCAAGCGTTTGCCCTAGTAGATATGAGGAAGTGTCGGCTATGTATCAAGGAAGGCAAAATCCGAAGTGGGACCCATACTCCAACACCTACAATGAAGGATGGAAGGCCCATCCAAGATTTAGTTGGAGAAACGATGAAGGGGGAGCGCCTAACCGATTTCACCAAAGAAGTGGAGCTGGATCATCTAATAACCAGTTTCCTTATCAACAAGCTTTGACGGTGCAACCACCAAAAGAGGACACCCACCAGTTGTTGCACAGTATGATGACACTAATGAAGGAAGAAAGGAATTCCAATGCGAACCAATTTAATGCCATTGCGAACTTGATTCAGCAAGATTCCTCAAAGAATGCTGCTCAGTTTAATGCCTTGGAGAAGAGAATGGAGCAATGGTAAACCAAGGCCGAAAACCTGAACACATATGTCACTGTTGTCCAACAATTTGAGTGAGAATCAAGCACGAAGCAGTGGAACAATCCCTTCGAACACTGTGATGAACCCGAAGAGCTTAAATGCGATAACTTTGAGAAGCGGGAAGAAAGTGCAATTCAACGTTCCAAAATAAGAAGAGTGCACCGAGGAAATTGAGGTAGAAGTAGCACCTCTATTTACAGAGAAGATAATAAGATCAGAAAGTGTCAGAGAGGAAAATCTGTTGAAAGAGAAGAAGTCAACAGCTAAGGAGAAAGGAGCAACATCAAGCAGCTTCAAGGATAAAACCGAGGTTGAAAAGTCAAGCGAACATGAAGCCACTAGTAAGGAGGTAAATCTGAGAGACCTCCCCTTTCCAAATTCTTATCTAATGAGTTAAAAGATGAATGAACTCAAACATGAGAAGGACATAATTGATTTATTTGGAAAGGTGGAGATAAATGTCCCCTTACTGGATCTAGTTAAACGAGTGCCGGCCTACGCCAAATGCTTGAAGGATTTATGCACGAACAAAAGGAAATTTAGGCAGAACGAACGAGTCCAAGTGAGCTCCAATGTGTCCGCTTTATTCAAGCCCCAAATCCTGGAAAAATGTTAAGACCCCGGACCATTCACCATTCCTTGCATCATAGGCAAGGTGACGCAAAAAGTATAAAACCTACTTTGGTAGTTTTACAATTGGCTGATAGATCTTTTAGGCACCCAGTGGGCATAATAGAAGATATTCTTGTCCAGGTAAAGGGTTTAGTGTTTCCTGCTGATTTTTATGTGCTTGACATGTCTACCGAAGTTGTGCAGGATACATCATTGATTCTTGGACGACCCTTTATGAGGATGGCTAGTACGATGATAAGCATGAAGGAAGGTAAGACCACCATGGAGGTTGGGGACCAACAGGTAAGCTTCAACATGTATGAGGCTATGAAACATCCCCATGAGTATTACTCCCTCCTAGGAGTTAACATGCTTGATAT
>JANZLY010000005.1:4625171-4635215 GCA_026770305.1 Erythroxylum gonoclados | reverse complement strand
TTTGCTGGTTTTGATTGTATTTTTTAATGTGTTGTTAGGAATGAGGCCAGCCTTATCGATGGCATAGTCAGAGACGTTTCAAAGAAATTGGAGCTTTTGCCTTTTGATGATGTCAATGATGATGGCTTTGTTGGACTTGATTCGTGCATTTCAGAAGTTGAGCTGCTATTGTGGAGGAATGATGTGAAATCTGTTGGCATTTGGGGGATGGGCGGGATTGGTAAAACAGCTCTGGTGGAGAAGTTGTTCAACAAGATTTCTTCCAAGTTTGAAGATAGTAGCTTCATTAATGTTGGAGATGAATTGGGGAATAGCTCATTGGTTGGGCTGAGAAACAAGATCCTTTCAATGTTGCTCAAGGTGGAAGATCACACAATTGGCACACCAAGCGTGCTATCCATGCCAACTAGGAGAAAGCTTCAGAAGTTCTGGACGACGTAAACAGCCATCAACAGATAGAAACATTGGCAAGACACCACCAGTTAAATGGTCCAGGAACCAAAATGCTCATAACTAGCAGAGACAGACAGGTACTGAAAAAGGGATGCGATGAGATGTACGAGGTTAAGAGATTATCTTATCGTCATGCTTCTCAGCTTTTCAAAAAGCATGCTTTTCTAGAATCTCATTGCACAGAGAGGTTCATGGATCTGTCAAAAAGGCTAGTGAGATATGCGGACGGTATTCCCAAAGCTCTTGAAGTTTTAGCCTCCAAGCTACACAACAAGGGATCAAAACAATGGGAAAATATGCTGTCAAAATTGGCAAATTTTCCTGATAAAGAGATCAGTGAAGTTCTGAAGAAAAGTTATGATCAGTTGGAAGATCATGAAAATAGTATATTTCTCGATATTGCATGTTTTTTTGTTGGGGAAGACTTGGATTGTGTTAAAAGGTTCATAGATGCCAGTGGTTGTGATGCAATTAGTGCATTGAAAAGTTTAGAAGACAAGTCTCTCATCAAGATTTGGAGAAAAAGGGTGGTCATGCATAATTTAGTGCAAGAAATGGGTCTGGACATAATTCGACAACAGTCCCTTCAAGAACCTGGACAGCGTAGCAGGTTGCGGGATTCTCAAGATATTTGTCGTATAATTCAGAAACAAAGGGTAAGTCTAACATTGAAAGTAGTGCCCTTTGGGTAGTTGTTGTGTTTTGCTTTTCTTCTTAGTAATTCTCCTTTTGGCTTACAGGTAAGAAAAAAGATCGAAGGTATGGTACTTGATCTTTCACAAATTCAAGATGTACATGCAAGTTCTACATTTTTCTCACGGATGCACAACCTTAGATTGCTGCGTTTCTATAATTCATACCCTGGAAGACAGAAGGTGTTCCTTCCAGATGGCCTTGCATTTCTACCAGATGGGCTTAGAAGTCTTGTATGGTACCAATACCCTTTAAAATCTTTGCCATCAGCTTTTAATCCGGCAAATCTTGTTGAACTTCGCATACCTCATAGTCAAGTTGAACAGCTCTTGGACTCTGACCAGGTAATAATAACAAAGGTCAGAAATAATTATGGTTAGGGATACATATACTCTTTGAGCTTACCTTGTTTCTTGTGTTGCAGTATCTCAGGAACTTGAAAGTAATTGACCTAAGTGACTCCAAGGAGCTAATAAGAATTCCTAACTTGTCCAAAGTTCCTGACCTTGAGGTTCTCATTCTGAAGGGTTGTATCAAATCGGTTACGATGCCATTGTCTATCAGCCAAAGGAAGCTGACATATCTTTCATTGCAAGGTTGCATAAGTTTGAAAGAGCTACCCTCTTCCATTGAATGCTTGAGAAACCTTTCCTACCTGAGTCTAGAAGATTGCAAGAATCTCTGCACTTTCCCGAGATTTGGCAAGCTGACAAATCTTAAGTTCCTTTCAATGCATCAGTGTGCACAGTTGACTCAGTTTCCAGATCTTCCATTGAATCTAAATGTGCTAAACTTAGGAGGGACAGAGATTACCGGAGTTCCTCCATCAATTGGGCAGCTTTCTAGGCTTTACAAGTTAGATTTGAGTTACTGCACTAAGCTAGAGAGTCTTCCGGACTCTATTGGTGATTTGGTACTTCTTCAACAGCTTAGTATTGAGGGATGTTCAAAGCTTGCAAATTTTCCAGATTGCCTTTGCAACTTGAAATCTCTCGGCTCTCTTAAAGTAACTTTTCAGGATCCAGATCGGTTCCCAGAGAAGTTAGGGGACGTGGAAACATTAAAGCACCTTTGGCTGGCTGATTGTAGCATAACAAAAATCCCATTCTCTGCCAGTCACATGAGCAAACTGGAAAGTCTGGGATTTTGGAGGTGTAAATCTCTTGTTTTGACTCCTCTCAGAGGTTTTAATAATCTAAAAGTACTACAAGTAAAGTTTTGTGGTATATCAGAAGTTCCTGATGATCTTGGATCACTAACATCCTTGGAAGAATTACAACTGAGTGAAGAAAATTTGATGAGCATACCATCAGGCATCAAAGAACTCTTCTGTACGTGGTTGTAAGAATCTTGAAAGTTTGCCTGAGCTGCCACCGGCTATACAAATGTTGGACACATTCAATTGCATCAAATTAAGATCTGCACCAAGTTCAGTGGCTGAATATCGCGCTGAACATGGAATTGGTCATGGGTCCTTCACGTTCGGCAATTGCTTTGGCCTAAATGAAGATGAGTATTGCAAGATTATAGATGGTGTACATCTCAGTACTCAAAGTTTGACATCATGGCTCTTCAGTGAGGTCTCTCTCTTTCCCTCTCGTCTCTTCTATTGCATCATTAACCCTTTGGATGTTGGCTAAAAGCATTATATTATATCAGCTATTTTTTCTTCTCTTCATTTGCATTTTATGTCCCCTGATACATGAACTTGGACTTGCCAACGGTTCAGGAATATGAGGAATTGGAATATGACAAGAAGCAAAGTTGTGGATCAAGACACCCTGAGTTCAAGATTGTGTTATGTGTCCCAGGAAACAAGGTTCCCAAGTGGTTTGACTTCCAAACTGATGGTTCTTCATTGTCAGTAAGTCCGATTGAGAACGGAGTGGTAGATATCCGTCAGCTTGCTTTCTGTGCTGTTGTAAACTGCAATGGCCATTATGATTATCATAATTCCAACATCAAATGTGAATGCCATCTGAAAACCAAGTTCGGACGCCGCCTTTATCTAGAATCATACTATAGACCTCGGATCTTGGTCGATGAGGACAACTCGTGGGAGGACCATGATCTCCTGCAGTCACAACATGTGTTTCTTTGGTATCACTCAGATGTGTTCAATGTGGCTGAGTACTATGTTGTGGAGGGGAGTTTGGAGTTCTACCCTGTGGATATGGAGGGTGAACCGTTACTGAAGTGTGAGGTGGTGAGTTGTGGTGTGGTTGAAATGGGACGTAGTTGTGGGATTGGGATATATGATGATGGAGACCATAATGATGATGATGATGTTATGGAATAGGCCAAGGATTCTTAATGCTTTGAATGAGAATCTTTTCTTTAGATGTCAGTAAATATTTGTTAATGGTTTTTAAGATTCAGAGGTATCATATTCAACTTGTGAAGAATTGGCGTTGCCATACTGGTAGGTGACATGAATTGGTGTTGTTGTGCAGTCAAGATCTCATAGCTCAATTAAAGATAGATTAGGGGATTAATTTTAGATTGATGAGTTTTGGATTATTTGACCAATCCATACGAAATAAGTCTTGTACGAGAACAAATATCTTTGCATGCGAGATCAGATATGCAAAGATTACAGACAAGGTCAATAGGCTGTAATCAATCATCGAATATTTTGGGGAATTTATTCGATGATTGATGACCCCTACAAACCGACGAGTTCCCGATATCCATTTAGTTGTTTTTCAATTAAAATGCTACAAACTCATTAAAATGAATAGTTAATCTGTATGTGAACTGATCAAGTCAAATAGCAAATACTGAAAATTGATCCCAAAGATGATATTATATGGTGAAAAAGTCAAACTAAACATATTAAAATGAATAGTTTTCCACTGCCTTCGCTTTCAAGTAGTGTTTCTTTTCTTTCCGGACAAGTTCTTTTCACAGGGTCTTGGTCGTTGTCTTTTTTTTATTTGAAGTGAAATATCATTTGGTGCTCATTGGCTCATTTTAGGATAGATTTTGTTTTTGACAATTGCTCCCTGGAGGATTGAAATCGTCTGTCTAAAGAACAAAAAAAACAGAAAAGGCTAAAGAACAGAGTTTGTCTTTCCTCGTATCCCAAGATAGACTAATTAAAACTTATTAAACAAAGTGTCTTTTGAAGTTGTTGGCAAACCAAGCACCAATTTGTTTGGGAACCAATTTGTTTATTCTTCCTTGAAGATGATTTGCTATATCAGATAAAAAGTTGTTGTGATCGATGCGATGCTAATTGGTCAGGCTAGCACCAACCATTTTTTAGAGGTTCTTTACCACTGATTTTAATCTTTGCAACACAAACCTCGCAAGTTTTGAGAACTCTTGTTGGTTAACACTGGCAGATCCCAAGTTATTAAGTTTTTTGGTTCATTATTTTGTCTTTTTTTTTTTTCGATATCTAATTATCATTTCTATAAACATCTATTAGTTCATGTTGAGTAGGCCACGTGGGAGAGCGACTCCACTCTCTCCGACACCGACCTTTCGCTGTTCTCGACTTGATTTTGACAACTTCAAACTAACAGACCTACCACTTGTATCAATTCATGTTAGTAGAATCTACAAACTAACGTCTAGCGTCACCTATTTTATTTAACCCATGCCTTACTCCACTTCTCTTCAACCCTGTTACCCTACCCTACTGGATATTTTGTCATAGAACAAACTAAGAACAGTTCAAAAAATGGCAGCTTCCTCTCCCCGGTTACTAAAGTACGACGTCTTCCTGAGCTTCAGGGGCTCAGACACGAGGAAGGGTTTCGTTAGCTTCCTGTTCGAGGCGCTTGTCCGGAACCAGATCGACGCCTTCATAGACTACAACCTCGAGAGAGGAGAGGAGATCGCGCCTTCCCTTCTGGACAAGATATCCAACTCCCACCTCTCCCTCGTTGTTTTCTCTCCCTACTACGCCGCCTCCGAGTGGTGCCTGGAGGAGCTCGCCAAGATACACCACTGCATGGACCAGGCCGGGCAGCTGGTCTTGCCTGTTTTCTACGACGTGGACCCCACCGAGGTTCGCCAGCTGACGGGGAAGTACGAGGAGGCGATGGCCAGCCACGGCGAGCGGTTCGGCCCTGACTTGGTGGAGAGTTGGCGACGCGCTATCGACGAGATAAGCTCTCTAAGTGGCTTCTCTTCTCAGGATACCGAGTCGGTACAGTAAACTTTCCATCTTTTTTCTTATTTTACGAATGGGAAAATGGTGTCCTAGTCCATGCAATCCTATGGTATTATTAACCACGCAACGGGTGATATATATGAGTTGCCTTAAATAATAATTTGTCTATTTTGACTGGTGTACCGTACCTTGATTTGTCTGGATCGATCCGAGTACTAGAGGAAATTAATTAATTGTTTTCAGGAATTGGTGTCTGATACCTTTAGGACCTGCGGCTTCTACATATTCTTTGCCGGAGAGAGCTTAGTTTTCTTGAGTTCTTAATTTATATTCGTATCCTGCTTCCCCAATTGATTTTGGCAGAGCAATACAGAGAATTATGTATAATCCCTCCATCTCATAGCTCAAAGTAGACATCATATCGTGTGATCAACTCAATTTGGTTGGTAATTAAAACTTTATTATTAAAAAATTGAATTTCTAATATTGAAATGTACATCTGTCTGATTCTACATCAACTGAACCTCATGGAGAAATTAAAGAGCTTGGCTGTTTGTTAGTTACATCTGACGAGGCTTAGAAAATTGAATAAATAATAATATCACTGAACGCAGTTTAGGATTGTTCTATTACTTGTCAAAGTTAGTGGAAAGTGGTTCTTCTCAAGTTGGTAGCTATGCTTTATTGGTTGGACTGCATCTCCCTCAAGTTTTGAAGCTTCCCATTTAGTCTATACAAGTTATTGTGGTTTGCTCACTTGTGGCATTTTACTTACGCTTGCAAACATCCTTTCAGGTTATATCAGGTCAGAGGCCAAGTTGGTGGATGAAATCGTCAATGACATCCTAAAGAAACTGGAACTTATTCCTTCAAGTGATTTTCACTCTGGTTTTGTAGGGATGGAAGCACGAATCAAAGAAATTGAGTCATTACTAAGTCCCAGTAATGTCCTCTCTGTTGGCATTTGGGGGATGGGAGGCATAGGCAAGACAGCACTGGCAGAGAATCTCTTCAACAAAATCTCGGACGACTTTGATGGTCTGTGTTTTGTCAATGTCAAGGAAGAGTTAGACGAGTGTTCACTTTCTGTGTTAAAAAGCAAAATACTGTCGAGAGTCTTGGGGGTGCCCGGCTTGTCTATAGGCACACCAAGCTTGCTACCAATGCCTGTCAGGAGAAGGCTCCGAATGAAGCGGGTCCTTATCGTCCTTGATGATGTAACTACTCATCAAATGTTGCAGGCTCTAGCTGGACACCGCCATTTGTATTGTCCTGGGAGTAAGATCATTGTGACAAGCAGAAATAAGCAAGTACTTAAAAAATGGTGTGACAGGACCTTTGAGGTCAGGAAGTTAATGTACCGCCATGGCTTCCAGCTATTCAGATGGCATGCATTTGAAGATCATCTTCCCAGGGAAGAGATCTTGGAGCTTTCACAAAGGGTGGTGAAGTTTGTTGATGGCGTTCCATTGGCTCTCAAGGTTCTAGGAGCCAATCTTTACGGAAGGAGCCTGGAAGATTGGGAGAGTACATTGGTGAAGTTGGAAAGAATTCCTGACAAGGAAATTATGCAGATCCTCCAGATAAGTTTTGAAGGGCTGGAGCAACACGAGAAGTCGATATTCCTTGACATTGCATGCTTCTTTAAAAGCTCTGAGAAGGATCATGTGGAGAGAGTGTTGGATGCCTGTGATTTTTATGCATCACATGGAATAACAAGTCTGATTGAGAAGTGCCTTGTTACTGTTTCGAACAAGAAGTTGAGGATGCATGATTTGCTGCAACAAATGGGCCAAGACATAGTCCGGAGAGAAAGCATTCACGATCCTGAAAATCGGAGTCGGTTGTGGGATCACAAAGAAATTTACAATGTGATGTCGAGAAACAAGGTAAAGCTCACATCCAATATTGTACAGAAACAGAGTGATGGAAATAGCTGCTTCTGATCCGGAAAGAGCATAACCCATTGCCTTACAGTTTCGAGTTTTTATATTGTACCTTTCGGTTATAAGTAAACCAACCTGGTCTAATCCAATCCGACCCTTCAGGAATTGATCTTAACCATGTTCGTAGTTATGCTCCGATTAAGTAAAACTGATTGTGTGCTTTTCCTAACCAGGGGACAGAAAAGATTGAAGGCATAGCACTAGACGTTTCCAAGTCTAGAGAAATGGCACTGAGCTCTGCAGCTTTCTCTAGGATGCATAACCTCAGATTGCTCAAGTTCTACAATCCATGCCCCTTGAAAGTCAAATTACGCCTTCCAAGCGGCCTTGAATTTCTTCCAGACGAGCTGAGACTTCTCTCTTGGTGTCAGTATCCTCTAGAATCTTTACCATCAGGTTTTTTCCCGGAGAATCTTGTTGAACTTCACATGCCTGATAGCCGAGTAAAACAGCTATGGGAAAACAATCAGGTTTGTTTTGCATTGCTATGAAATTGAGATCAAAGAAACAGATCAGAAACTAAATCTCACTGGTGATTTCTATGGTTGCTCATCTCATGAGTTGTGTCCTTTCCTGACGCAGTCGCTCATAAACCTGAAGATTATGGACCTAAGCCACTCTGAAGAGCTGACGAAAATGCCAGACTTCTCCCAAGTACCAAACCTGGAGAAACTCGACCTGACAGGATGCATCAGTTTGGATGAGGTTCCCTCATCTATTGGAAACCTGAGAAACCTGGCTTCTTTGAATCTAAGTCACTGCAAAAAGCTCGAGACGGTTCCATTCTCGATTCAAAATCTTAGCAAACTTGGCAACCTGAGGGTGAAAGGATGCAAAGGTATTAGCAAACTTCCAAGCTGTGTTCATATGGAGAACCTCTACTACCTCTCCCTTGAGAATTGCTCTAAGATCACAGAATTTCCTGAAATTCCACTGGGGATAAAAATACTGGAATTGGGTGGCACGTCCATAGAAGAATTGCCGCCCTCAATTGACCAGGACTCTCAACTTATAACATTGGACCTGACTTCCTGCCAGAAGATTGGGACTCTGCCAAGCACCATTGGCAACCTGAAACTGCTTCAACAACTTCATCTCTCAGGATGCTTCAAGCTGTCAACACTTCCAAAATGCGTCTTCGATATGAAGTTTCTTAGAGCGCTTACCCTAACTTGTCTTGATCCAGAAGGGTTGCCTGAGGAGATGGCAGATTTGGAATCTCTTGAAAGGCTTATAATCCACAGGAGCCCGATAACCAAGCTTCCATCATCATTCAGCCGGCTCACAAGACTTGGATACTTGTTCTTCTGGGAATGCCCAGGTCTAATCTTGCCTGATTGCTCAGGTCTCAAATCTCTAAGAACACTGCAGCTGGTAGACTGTGGTTTTACAGAAATTCCACAAACTCTTGGAACGTTTCTTCCACTAGAAGAACTACATATACGGGACTTCAACTTGGTCAGAATACATCCGAGCATTAAGCAACTCTCCAGGCTGGAAGTACTTTATGCCAGAGATTGCAAGGCTCTTGAAGCCTTGCCAGAGCTTCCTCCGGGACTCACACGCTTGAAAGTGTGTAACTGCACAAGCCTAACATATGTGCCAAGTTTACTGACCCAAGTTTCAGAGAATCAAGGGGCTGCAGGTATTAGGGTGGTCAATTTCGGGAATTGCTTCAATTTAAACCTGCACACTCGCAACAAAATCCTGGATGAGGCACAGCAGGTTGTTCATCATTTCGCGACATATTTGTTGAATAAGGTCTGCTATTTCTCCTCTTTCACCGCACTGTTACAAGTTAGTTTGTAGCAGTCTAATACCATTTTGGAATTTTCATATCCAACCCAAAATCTTGAGGCAATGTGTTAGTGCATTTCCTCTGCTTATAAACTGGGCCAACAATAATCCATAATCCATGACTATTCAACATGGTTTCAAACCAGTCACGCGCATTGTCTCATGGAAGATTCTGTCACAATTTCATTTCGGTGCAGGAATTTGACGAGGAGGACTCTACCGAAGAACTGGAATACGTGTTCATTATAAGTGAAGTCAGATTCTGCATTCCTGGAAGCGAGCTCCCGGATTGGTTCCAGTATCAAAGTGCCGGGTGTTCTGTAATAGTACAGGCAAGCAACAACAATGAAGTACTAGATTTCTGTCGGCTGGCATTTGGTGTGGTTGTGGCCTGCAACGGGGATTACAACTCTGACGATTTTGATATCAGATGCGAATGCCAGTTGAAGACTCATTCCGGGCAGTACATTGAATGTGATTCCTACTACTACAGCCCTGACCCGGTTGACATGGAGTATTGGGATCCCGTGTTCCTACAATCACACCATGTGTTCCTTTGGTACAACTCATGCGGCTTCAGTATGTCTCAACGGTATTTCGCAGAGGCCGAGTTCGAATTCTACGCCGTGGATGCCAGGAAAGAACGCCTTCTGAATTGCGAGGTGATCAGCTGCAGTGTTGGCCTGATGGAACTCAAGTGCGACATGGGTGAACAATATTATCCCCCCACAGCAGCCGGGAGAGGAGAGTTGCTATGAGGACATGGATCATGGAGAAACTGAAAGGGACTTGTGTCGGAAGCGATGAAATTGAACTTAATTTGGCGGGTAAGATATGCACACCGTGGACTGACTTAATAGAGAGGTGAACGAGGATTGACCTGCAATGCGATGACCGATGATATCAGCTTCTTTTGTACCCTTCATTCTCTTCAGGTGTTCTTTTGGCATATCTAAGGCCATCTCCAACCATTGCACCAAATTTTTACACCAAATTTGGTGTAAAGTAGAATATTCCTAGAATCATTTTACA
>JANZLY010000005.1:4531310-4542166 GCA_026770305.1 Erythroxylum gonoclados | reverse complement strand
CTCGGTGTTTGCGGGTGATACCGCGGTAAAATTATTTTTAATATTGATTTATTAAATAATTTATTAGTTAAACTACAGTTAAATAATTTTTAAGAAAATCAAATTTTGATTAAAACAGATCCGACCCGTGACCCGATCACAAAGCAAACGGGCAAAAGGCCAAAGCGTGGAAGCTAACATGAACAGCCAACCAACAATAATAACAAACAAAGTCAGGGTAAAGAATCCCAAATTCTCTCCAATTCTCTTCTTCGTCCACCTGCCAATCTCAAACCCTAATCGTTATTCCCTCTAAACACTTCACATCTTCTCAGTTTTGCTGGTAAGTCATCGAAATTTTACTTGAATTCCATTGTTTGTCTACATTACGAGGCTAAAGATTTTGATCTTTGCTTTAAATTAGGGTTTCATTCTCAAGTAATGAAACCCAGGGATCATTGGTCATCTGGGTTTCTCTGGTTCTGAAACTTTGTTGATTGTCTGTTGTTCTTGGAAAGTTTAGGATGGTGGAAGTGTTTTGTAGCTTGTACAGAGCGAAAAATTCATGCTTTAGATGGGCTTTTCATGGATTGTGTAGTATGATTCTTCTGGGTTTATTATATGGCCGGGTAGATGTTAGAAATACTTATAGTGCTGGAGATTCCACTCTGCGAGCTGTTTTTGAAAATGAGTCGGGTTATATTGGAATAATTCATCGGCATATGATTGAAATTGGTTCGAACTCATCAGCTATTGGTAATGTGACTGATGATCAGAACGATTTGGATGTTAAGAATCCAGCTTCATGTGATGGTTTGATTAATCACAGGGGTTATACTGATGAATGTGAGTATTTAAAAGCAAATCCTGATTGTTCGTCTGGAGGGTTCTTCGATTACATGAAGTTTTTGTATTGTGATTGTCGTAGGTTTAGAGTTTTGGCTTATGTGGTATTAATTATTTGGCTTGCGGCTTTGTTTTATTTGTTGGGGAACACTGCTGCTGATTTCTTTTGTTGTTCGTTGGAGAAGTTGTCCGGTCTTTTACATTTGCCTCCTACGGTTGCTGGTGTTGCTCTTCTTCCCCTTGGGAATGGAGCTCCAGATGTATTTGCAAGTATTGCCGCCTTTGTGGGAAAGAATGCAGGAGAAGTAGGTCTTAATAGTGTTTTGGGAGGTGCCGTATTCATCACTTGTATTGTTGTTGGGACAGTTTCATTGTTTTTGGCAGAAAAGAATGTTCAAATTGATAAAAGATGTTTCCTTAGGGACATATGTTTCTTGCTTTTCACACTTCTGTCACTGTTCATAATTTTGATAGTTGGTAAGGTGACTGTTGGGGCATCAATTGCATTTATCTCCATTTACCTGGTTTATGCGTTTTCTGTCGCTGCAAATGAGTTCTTTAGGAAGCATGTGCAGAGGCTGAAGTTGGATTCGATAACCCCTTTGATTCCTGTACATGGAAGTGTATTTTCACATGGTAGTGCTGAGGAGGATGTGAACATATATAGTTCTTTGCTCGACATCGAATCTGACAGTGGTGTTCCCCATCTACCTTCGTCTTTACCATCATGGATGTGGGCTTCAAATGTTGCAATATACTCAAATAGCCCGTCAAAACTTGGTGCATATGAAGAAGAAAGGCACCTTTGGGGCTGGATCAATGAGACTGCAGAGAATAACAACTCATCCTCCTTTTCCAGGTTATGTTCTTTGGTGGAAATGCCACTCACTGTTCCAAGACGGCTGACAATTCCATTGGTTGATGAGGAAACTTGGTCAAAGCCATATGCTGTTACCAGTACGGCATTAGCTCCCATTCTTCTGGCATTTTTATGGAATGAACACAATAATGATACTCAAAGTAAGATTATAGTCTATCTTCTTTGTTTTATGGTTGGTTGCACACTGTCTGTTCTTTCATATCAATACACTGTACCCGATCATCCACCTCAACAATTCTTGCTTGCCTGGCTTTTGGGGGGTTTTGTGATGAGTATTGTGTGGTTCTATATGATAGCTAATGAGCTTGTTGCTCTATTAGTATCTTTAGGCATGGTATTGGGAATTAGTCCGTCCATCCTAGGCTTGACTGTATTAGCATGGGGCAATTCAATGGGTGATTTGGTCTCAAATGTGGCACTGGCGATGAACGGTGGAGACAGCGTGCAAATTGCATTCTCCGGATGCTATGCAGGCCCAATTTTCAACACACTCATTGGCTTGGGGATCTCAATGCTGCTAGGAGCCTGGTCACAGAATGATGGTGTGTATATAGTTCCTGAAGACAGTAGCCTATTTTACACAATGGCATTTCTCATGATAGGACTATTGTGGGCAGTGCTTGTTTTACCTCGGAATCAAATGCGTCCAAACAAATTGTTCGGGATAGGCCTTATATCCCTTTATCTGATTTTTCTTATAGCAAGGGTGACCATTGCTAGGCCTAGGAGGCATGCAGTGAACTAATCATTTGGTGTTGATTATAACTAGATAGACATCGAGGGCAAGAGTCTCCAAACGTGTAACTCATTTCATGATATTGCACTTGTACATTTGAGATGGCTGTATTTATGTTAAGATGATTATTATTGCCAGTTGCTGATAGAATCTGAATTAACCCCATCGTAATTGCAGGCAGGGGCCTTATACCACACAGTAACAGGGGCAATGGATCTATGATTATAATGCTAAAAGATTCGTGCTTTTTTGTCATTATTGTGTTAGGATTCCCGACTTTCTTTTCTGCTATTTTCCTCGTGGGCCACTCGACTCTTGTAATCAACAGTAGGAAAATTAACTTTTGTGCGACCCACGAAGTTAAAAAGGAAAATTCTTAAACAAGAAAACTTACTTAAAACACAGGGGACTTCCTACAGTTGGGTTTAGCCAAAATGGTTAAGTGGTTGGACAACTCAGGAGTCGAGTCGATCCACAGGCCTATTCACTGTTGAAATCAACGGTGTATGATGCTTCTGTTCTTTGGCATAAAAAGATACCAAATTGTGGTAACTTTGGTCCCTAGAAAAGAACAACCATCTGTAAGAAGGCGCACGTTTGGATGTCTGCGCATGGGGATGCTAAAGTGTTCCTGAGATTTAACACGTTATGTAGCCTTTATCGCTTGTAAGGTCTTTGTCGTGTCTTGTCACTCTCCTAGCTCTTTAGAACAGTTCTCCCTTTCTTGCCCTTTGTACACACTCTCTTTTCATTGTTCACATCCCTTCGTTCCTTCCTTTCAACCCCCATTTTCACATCACCTGCCAAGTTTTATTACACCCTCCATGGTTTTGCTGCTTTTTTTAGTTGTTTATAATATTCCGGTTCCAGATATATTTTTTAAGTTGCATATACTTACAGCTACATTTGCTTCTGCAACTAGTAGAATCAATTGACTGAGAGAAACGTCATTAGTTAAAATAGGTAATTCAGAAGGATTCAACGTCTGTTTACTTGACCAGCCTCGAGAGGATATTGCAGCCTTTTCAAATAGCAATGACAGAGGTCCAAGGTGGTGCTAAAACAATAAAACAATATTTGCCAAAACTGAACTGAACCATTTCCAATGTGTCATATATGTGACAGTCACGTGTGGTCTGCAACAATGGCAGTTTCAACATCTACTCGTACTTGGCTGTCTCTCTCATCACCACCCACCTGCATTGAGTTCTTTCAAAGAACCCTGTGAACTTCTCCGTGCTGTCTCTACAGCAGTACTCGGTCTACTAGTACTATACGATCCATATTTCCATGCCTCTTAGTCCCTACGACAATCCCTGAAGCAAGTTTGATTAGAACTTTGGCATTGGAAAAGAAAGTTCATTTCTTGTTCATTTCTATCACCTGTAGAGTTTAGTATGGATGCTTTGTCCAAAAGTTCTTCAACAACATCTTGTGGGTCTTGTGCAACGGGGCAACCAATAAGCCCGAAGTCACCCCCTGGAGGTTTTGATTTGTTTGGCAAAAGAAGGCAGTTGGTGAAGGTACAGATCTTGGAGAAAGAGATTGGTATGCTACAGGTGAAACAATTTCTTTGGTTTCTGCATTATTTCCTTTAGCAACAAGCTACTGGTTTATGATAATAGATTACCAGTTTGAGACGTTTGTTAAATTCATCATATCTTCTAATAAAGTGTCCTGACAGTGTCCAGTTTTGATCAAGTCTCTTCGGCTGAATCAATGAGTAAGATGATATAGTTTATAAGATTTAAACATTTTTACTGTTAGAAATTGAAGAGTTTAAATGTTTAATACTCTATTTGCATGAATGCCAATTGATTATCATGAATAGCCTAAAAACAAGAAAAGTATAGATCAAAGAATGTTTCACCTGATCTGGGTCTGTTTCATATATTGTTTTTGATGGAAATTGTTTTTGATGGAAATTGAACCATTTCTCGACTCTCGAAAGACATGCAACATATGTTTAACCATGATAACCATGTTTTGTTTTTTGTCTTATGTATGCTATTTCCTGTATGTTCCTGTGATAAGCAAATGTAACAGATGAGGTTAAAATTCCCAGGTGACCAGCTTTAAGTTGGCCGTTGGGGAAAGGTTGAGACAAATGTATTGTCTTTTGTTTGGTTATCATTCCTGATAATCTCTATCCTATGCATTATTCTTGTTTAAGACGGAAAGCTTACAGTATCTGTGCTTGTAATGTATCAACAGGAAGAGATAAAATTTGTCGAAGGCCTTCAAGCTGCTTCAAGGTGCTGCAAAGAGTAGGATGTCTTTACCAATCTTGAGTCTTAGTACTATGTTTCCTGATTCATATTCCAAACTCATTGGTTTTCTTTCTGTCCCTCAAATCACTTAATTGACAGGATTGACGACTTTGTGGGGGCTAAATCAGATCCTCTTGTGCTTATGTATCTGTTTCTACACTGTTTTCCTTTTCACAGTATGATGATTTCTTTTAAGTTAAATCTTCTGAAATTGCATGGTCATTTTCTCTTGATCAGAAATGTGGAGACTCATGAATCCAAACTACAGTGGAAGGGGCTCTGGTACTTCTGTCATTCCCTTAAGTTGTTTGTCATCTGTTCCATTCTCCAATACTTGTGCTTTTCTATGGAGTTAATATCATTCTTTCTTGAGCTAATCTCTCTCACTTTGTGAATATAAAGCTATTAGGCAACAATTTCCTGTTAGTACTCCATGAATTTAGGTTTCTCTATTTTTTTCTGTTTATTGATCGATTTGTTCGTTGTTTCAGCCTTCCATGGATTTGCTGCCTTAGCAGTTGCGTTGCGGATTCCGAAACACCAACCTGTTGTCCACCCACTAAGTACTGCTCACATTTATGCAGCTGCTGGAATGAAATCAGCTGTCAAAGTGGTTGCAAATGTCTCAGGTGTTCATGTCAGGACTCGGGATGTTGTTGTTTCAGTTTATCCCTGTCAAAATGTAATAATGTGAAACTTTGTTCAAATTGCTCGAGAGCCTGCTCTAAACCATGTTGCCTATGATCCTGCAGCTACTCGTTCTCCTTGTAAAACTGCTACATCGTTTGCTCTCTCAGTATATAATTTCATTTTTAGATGGTTATTACACCTTATAAAATGCCAAGGAGAGTTACAGGACCAGGATTGTGTTCTGAAATCCACTTGGCCTGAAATGAACCAATTCTTCTGTCAGGTTAGAGCAGCATGCACCGAGATCATTCTGTAGCGCTTTCGATAGCCGCCCTGAACCTGCCACCATTTTCCAATATACGTTTCATTCGAAGTAATTTCACATCAGCGTCAACTGTGAGCTTCACTAGAAAGGGTTGTTTTTACTTGCAGAGTCAGAATTGCCTGGAAAGCTGTTGAAGAGAATAGATACTTATAGCAGGAGCTTATGCACCCTCATGTTGAGCAAAAAACCTGACAATGACTAATAGCTAGAGATTTGCTATAATACTGTTACTGATCTGATCAGGTAAAGGCGTGGATTTTGCCAGAGAAAAGAACTCATATTAAGGTCCCTTTTGATCTTTACTTTTGCTTGCTGGAGTCTACTTCCCCGGCGTGAAAAAACATTACGTGCATAAATCTAAACCACCATGGTTAGTTCTGTACCTGTGAAGAAGCAGTATTGAACAAGAAAAAGATGACAATGTATCAAATGGACCTGTGAACTACAAAAGGTCCAAAGGATAACACATTTAGCTAACAAATCCAGACAGCAGCCACAGTAAGTTGTCATCTTCTAAGAAAATAAAAGTCATATCTTCCCCATAATTAAGAAATATCACTCGTGCTACCCCACACCTGCACGCCATGCTTTTGGTCAAGAAACCCCAAAAATATCGAGAACAGCTTTCCATTCACTGGTGGTACCTACCTACCATCCCGGAGCCTGTCATAGGACCCCACCAGATTAAAAAATCCTATCTTTGCACGAAGCTTCTCAAAACACACAAAGACAAAACAACCAGAAAGGAAAGAGGTTATCTTTTGATATACTTAATCGTATTATGATTGAACTTTCTCAGAAATTAATTAACCTTGTGCATTATATGTGTGGAGACAAAGTTAATTATCAAAAGGACAACAGAGAGACCCCTATAAAAAAAAAAAAGGACAACAGAGAGAAATTATTTATTAGTGGTTGACGTGGATCTGTATTGTCCAAGATTCTATCTTTTCTCTTCTATCTGATTAAAGATACTTTTGATGAACTTTGTCCTGCCAGTTTCTCAGGAACATAGCAGATAAACATAACCACTCAATGGCCATTTCTTCAACCTCTTCCCTTCTTCACCATCACAACCACCACGCCCACCACCTCCTCCTCATCTGTCTAGTTTTATTTTTCTTGATATCTTCGTCGTCGTCGTCGTCAGATGGTTTAGAAACTTTCATAATACATGTATCTAGATCACGCAAGCCCTCTCTTTTCTCCACACACCATGACTGGTACACCTCCATCATCCAATCCCTCCCTCCCTCTCCTCACCCCACCAAGCTCCTCTATACCTACCAACGTTCCACCGCTGGCTTCTCCGCTCGCCTCACCGAAGCCCAGGCCACCAGGCTTAGAGAACTTCCCGGTATTCTCTCTGTTGTCCCTGATCAAATCCGCCAACTCCATACCACGCACACTCCGACCTTTTTAGGCCTCTCTGATAATTCTGGCCTGTGGCAGAACGCTTGTTATGGTGATTGTGTGATCGTTGGAGTTCTTGACACAGGGATATGGCCTGGACATCCTAGCTTTTCAGATAACGGTTTATCTGATGTCCCAAAAACCTGGAAAGGTGTTTGTGAGACAGGTCAAGACTTTCCTGCTTCAGCTTGCAACAAAAAACTCATAGGTGCTAGAGCTTTCTACAAGGGATATGAGTCTTTCAGAGGGAAAGAAATTGAGGAATTGGATGGTGAATCCAAATCTCCAAGAGATACTGAGGGTCACGGGACTCATACAGCTTCAACAGCCACTGGTTCTGTTGTTAAAAATGCGAGCTTATTTCAGTATGCACCTGGGGAGGCTCGTGGGATGGCGCCTATGGCACGAGTTGCTGCTTATAAGATTTGCTGGAGTCTTGGTTGTTTTGATTCTGACATTCTTGCTGCTATGGATGAAGCTATTGCTGATGGGGTTCATGTGATTTCTTTGTCTGTTGGTGCTAATGGTTATGCTCCTCCGTATGATCAGGACTCGATTGCAATTGGAGCATTTGGTGCTGTGCAACATGGTATCTTGGTGTCCTGTTCTGCTGGGAATTCAGGGCCTGGTCCTTATACCGCAGTCAATATTGCTCCTTGGATTGTCACCGTTGGGGCTTCCACCATTGATAGGGAGTTTCCAGCTGATGTGCTTCTTGGAAATGGTATAACTTTTGGCGGGGTTTCTCTGTATTCTGGTGATCCACTTCCTGATATTAAGCTTCCTTTGGTCTATGGTGGTGATTGTGGCAGCAGATATTGCTATGCTGGACTTCTACAGCCATCAAAAGTTCAAGGGAAGACCTCATCCTTACGTCTTGAAAAACTGAGTGGTATTTGAAGGATGAGGTTAGCGTCTCGTTGAGCAAAAACGTCCTTGATCTTGTTTTCATTCCATCGATGTTCCCGAATGAGCTCTGCGACAAAATGTATTTGCGTGTTGGTATGTGTTTGAATGTATGGGTCATCATCATCCATTAGCCATGGGTCTCTCCATATATGAATTTGTTGTCCGTCACCTACTCTTCGTCGACAACCCGGAATCAGTATTGCTTTGGCCTGATGGATGCTTCTCCAGATCTGACTTGGATTGTGGCCCAACGCTGCTGAGAAGAAATCAGTCTGGGGAAAATATCTAGCTTTAAGGATGGTTGCGGCAGTCGACTCGGGATACTTGAGAAGTCGCCATCCTTGTTTTGCCAAAAGAGCTAGATTAAACTGTCTCAAATCTCGATAGCCTAAACCTCCATAAATCTTTGGTATGGCTAACCTCTGCCATCTTAACCATCGTATACCCTGACTGTCTCGCCCTCCATTGTGCCAAAAAAAGCCATTCATCAACTTCTCCAGCTCTTTACAAGTATCCAGAGGTAATAAAAAAAGGGACATAAGATAATTCGGCATAGCCTGGGCAACTGTCCTTAACAGTATATCTTTGCCAGCTTTCGATAATGTTTTAGCCTTCCACCCTTGTAGCCGCCTGATAAGCTTTTCGATCACATAATGAAAAACTTGGCGTTTTCCTCTGCCTATTACTGACGGCATACCCAAATAGTTTGTGTGATCTGCAGTCTCCGCAATTCCCAAAATTTGACATATCACAGTCTTCAGTGTAGGCGTAGTGTTTGGAGTAAAGAAAACACCTGATTTGTCTAGATTGATTTTTTGGCCCGATGCATTCTCATATATTTGCAAGATAGTTCTCAACTGTACTGCCTCCTCTTGTGTAGCCCGAACAAAGAAAATAGCGTCATCTGCAAAGAACAGATGAGACACCGGAGGAGCACCTCTTGCGACGACTGTCCCATAGATTAAGTAAGGCAATAAATGATTGACTAGTCTCACAATCAGTAATTAGAAGGCATGAGAATTAGGTATTGGATAATGTGTTACCTACTCATTGTGGATATGAATCTTCCTTCACTTAAATCGAGAAGGTATGGTATCCATAGCTCCAAAATTCACCACGTCTAGCGCTCCGACACTCAAGATTAAAGGAACCTTCTTCTTTATTATGGAATCAAAGCGAGAACTATCACAAGCTATGACACCATCAACACTATGATCATCTACCTCTGTTGTCGTAATATCCAAAAATTGCACACATATCAATTGTGTCACAAAATTCATCACAAAACAATTTCTTAATAAAGTTAGTATCCTAACTCAAATGATCAAATACCTCTATATGAAGGCAAAATCTAACAACACTTTGTGTACAATGAAGGGCCAATACACTCCTATGTTTATTAAATAACCAAATTCACCATTTTTTTCTAGTTTTACATAATAGAAACCAGAGAAACCCCTGCCAAAACAATCTCATTCATCCAATGAAAAATAAAAACAAGCCAGACTTTTCATCAAATATTTCCAGTCTAATGAGAAATTAAAGACTAAGTCGTTAGTTTTAGGTTTCCAATTTAGCAAGCAGAGAGCATATACCTTCACCGAATTAAAATCCAAGCAATTCAGACAAAATCCACCGAGCAAAAAGATAATGTAGAAGTAGAACCAAACAAAAAAAGAGTCGAAAATTAAAAAGCCGTTACCTCCATTCACCTTCTTCGTAAGGAGAGTAATCGATATCCTCTTTTCTAACGCAATTAAACATCAAAGCTGCAATGGTCGCAAAGATACCTGCGATAACAAACACATAAATCCAATCCCCAAACAGTCAAACACATGATACTTTTTATACGCACACAACACGAGAGAAAAAGAGACGGCACCTGGAAGGTAGTGAAGGAAGGAGATTTTGATGGAGCTGCAAACGACGGCGTCGACCCACAACCACCATCCGACGCCGAACACGACTCCGGCAAGTCCTGGACCGAGGGCCGCCCAAAGCTCCAATAAATCCATCGTTCACAAACTCTTTTGTCGTCTCGATTGCTTGAGCCGGCGGGTTTCGAGGGAAGCTGATCAGTGATGGTTACAATCGGGTAAGAGTGTTACTTATCAGTTGTGTGTCTGTTAATTTTTACACTTTTTGTGTAAAATTATTAAGAGAATAAATGAGAGTGAGTTGTTCAAGAGAAGTCCGGCCGAATAATGTCTATCGCGATGGTACCTTTACTAGCTCCTGCGGGCCCCGTCTCATTTGTCGTTTATCTTGCAAATTGGAGTACTAATTACATTTAAGCATGTTTATGCTTTTTAAGATTTCCAACAACGACAATGCCGACGAACGAGGCTTCCCACTTTACTAAGGTGGAGAGAATAATTTTAAAAAAAAAACATCCATTTTACATAAATTTT
Source organism: Erythroxylum gonoclados (assembly GCA_026770305.1). NCBI lineage: Eukaryota > Viridiplantae > Streptophyta > Magnoliopsida > Malpighiales > Erythroxylaceae > Erythroxylum > Erythroxylum gonoclados. Next base: position 4,531,767 of record JANZLY010000005.1, on the reverse strand, counting down.
TTTACATTTTGCAAATAGATTATTTGTTATCATAAAAAATAATTTTACCTGTTATTCAAAGACTCACTTTTACTTTTTAAAAATTATTTCTTCTCGTGCTAAATCAAATTTTTATGTACTTTATGTTTCTTTTCTTATTATCTCGACACTTTGTAATTATTGAAATATTAGTTGTTAATATTACAAATAAACTATTTTCTTAAACGTATTAGAATTAGAAATTAGTTATCAAATCACTATGTTAGGTATAAAGTAAACTCTTGAAGGATAATATCTTGGTGTATATATATGATAGGATAATATCTTTGTGTATATATAGTTGATTTATTCCTTTGTTAATTCGATCTCCTACTGTTAGGCTGATTATTTGCATTATTTGTATTACCAAAGTTATCTCATGTAAGAATTACTATGTTTTGATGCTACTTATGTTCTATTCTTGGAATAGTTCAATTCG